>PVNU02001742.1:0-105029 GCA_003013855.2 Liriodendron chinense
GTTAGGTTTTCGTGTTTGGGTATAGTTTTAGGTTAGGAGAATGGATTTAGGAATAGGTGTAGGTTTAGTTTAAGTGATTTGAGTGTAGGATTAGGTTTAGGCATAGGTTGAGATTTTCGGGTTCGGGATCGCATTTTTCGGGTTAGTTTTTCATGTTTGCGTCTAGGTTTTAGGTTAGGGTGAATGTATTTTGGGTGGTAGGTTTAGGCTTAGTTTTAGATGATTTGAGTTTAGGATTAGGTTTAGGCATAGGTTGAGATTTTCAGGTTCGGGATCGAATTTCGGGTTAGGTTTTCGTGTTTGGGTCTCGGTTTAGGTTAGGTGAATGGATTTAGGAATAGGTGTAGGTTCAGTTTTGGTGATTTTTTCGGGTTCGGGATCACGTTTCGGGTTAGGTTTTCATGTTTGGGTCTAGGTTTAGGTTAGCTGAATGGATTTAGGAACTTCTCTAGGTTTAGTTTAGATGATTTGAGTTTAGGATTAGGTTTAGGCATAGGTTGAGATTTTCGGGTTCGGGATCGCGTTTCGAGTTATGTTTTCGTGTTTGGGTCTAAGTTTAGGTTAGGTGAATGGATTTAGGAATAGGTGTAGGTTTGGTTTAGGTGATTTGAGTTTAGGATTAGGTTTAGGCATAGGTTGAGGTTTTCGGGTTCGGGAACGCGTTTCGGGTTAGGATTTCGTGTGGGGGTCTAGGTTTACGTTGGGTGAATGGATTTAGGAATAGGACTAGGTTTAGTTTAGGTGATTTGAGTTTAGGATTAGGTTTAGGCATAGGTTGAGATTTTCAGGTTCGGGATCAGTTTTGGGTTAGGTTTTCGTGATTGGTCTAAGTTTAGGTTAGGTGAATGTATTTAGGAATAGGTGTACGTTTCGTTTAAGTGATTTGAGCTTAGGATTAGGTTTAGGGTTTGGCTGAGATTTTTGGATTCGGGATCGAATTTCGGGTTAGGTATTCATGTTTGGGACTAGGTTTAGGTTAGGTGAATGGATTTATGAATAGGTGTAGGTTTAGTTTAGGTGATTTGAGTTTGGGATTAGGTTTAGGCATAGGTTGAGATTTTTATGTTTAGGATCGGGTTTCGAGTTAGGTTTTCGTGTTTGGGTCTAAGTTTAGATTAAGTGAATGGATTTTGGAATAGGTGTAGGTTTCGTTTAAGTGATTTGAGTTTAGGATTAGGTTTAGGCATAGGTTGATATTTTCGGGTTCGGGATCGGATTTCGGGTTCGGTTTTCTTGTTTGGGTCTAGGTTTAGGTTAGGTGAATGGATTTAGGAATAGGTGTAGGTTTGTTATAGATGATTTGAGTTTAGGATTAGGTTTAGGCATAGGTTGAGGTTTTCGGGTTCGAGATCGCGTTTCGGGTTAGTTTTTCGTGTTTGGGTCTAGGTTTAGGTTAGGAGAATGTATTGAGGAATAGGTGTAGGTTTAGTTTAGGTGATTTGAGTTTAGGACTAGGTTTAGGCATAGGTTGATATTTTCAGGTTCGGGATCACGTTTCGGGTTAGGTTTTCTTGTTTCGGTCTAGGTTTAGGTTAGGTGAATGGATTTAGGAACTTCTCCAGGTTTAGTTTAGATGATTTGAGTTTGGGATTAGGTTTAGGCATAGGTTGAGATTTTCAGGCTCGGGATCGCGTTTCGAGTTATGTTTTTTTGTTTGGGTCTAAGTTGAGGTTAGGTGAATGGATTTAAGAATAGGTGTAGGTTTGGTTTAAGTGATTTGAGTTTAGGATTAGGTTTAGGCATAGGTTGAGATTTTCGGGTTCGGGATCGCGTTTTGAGTTAGGTTTTCATGTTTAGGTCTTGGTTTAGGTTAGGTGAATGAATTTAGGAACTTCTCTAGGTTTAGCTTAGATGATTTGAGTTTAGGATTAGGTTTAGGCATAGGTTGAGATTTTCGGGTTCGGGATCATATCTCGAGTTAGGTTTTCGTGTTTGGGTCTAAGTTTAGGTTAGGTGAAAGGATATAGGAATAGGTGTAGGTTTGGTTTAAGTGATTTGAGTTTAGGATTAGGTTTAGGCATAGGTTTAGATTTTCGGGTTCGGGATTGGATTTCGGATTTGGTTTTCATGTTTGGGTCTTGGTTTAGGTTAGGTGAATGGATTTATGAATAGGTGTAGGTTCGATTTAGAAGATTTGAGTTTAGGATTAGATTTAGGCATATGTTGAGATTTTCAGGTTCAGGATCGGGTTTCGGGTTAGGTTTTCGTGTTTGGGTCTTGGTTTAGGTTAGGTGAATGTATTTAAGAACTTCTCCATGTTTAGTTTAGATGATTTGAGTTTAGGATTTGGTTTAGGCATAGTTGAGGTTTTCGGGTTCGGGATCGTGTTTCGGGTTAGGTTTTCGTGTTTGGGTATAGGTTTAGGTTAGGAGAACGGATTTAGGAATAGGTGTAGGTTTAGTTTAAGTGATTTGAGTTTAGGATTAGGTTTAGGCATAGGCTGAGATTTTCGAGTTCGGGATCGCATTTCGGGTTAGGTTTTCATGTTTGCGTCTAGGTTTAGGTTAGGTGAATGTATTTAGGTGTAGGGTAGGTTTAATTTAGATGATTTGAGTTTAGGATTAGGTTTAGGCATAGGTTGAGATTTTCAGGTTCGGGATCGAATTTCGGGTTAGGTTTTCGTGTTTGGGGCTCGGTTTAGGTTAGGCGAATGGATTTAGGAATAGGTGTAGGTTCAGTTTAGGTGATTTTTTCGGGTTCGGGATCACGTTTCGGGTTCGGGATCGTGTTTCGAGCTAGGTTTTCGTGTTTGGGTCTAAGTTTAGGTTAGGTCATTGGATTTAGGAATAGGTGTAGGTTTGGTTTAGGTGATTTGAGTTTAGGATTAGGTTTAGGCATAGGTTGAGGTTTTCGGTTTCGGGAACGCGTTTCGGGTTAGGTTTTCATGTGTGGGTCTAGGTTTAGGTTGGGTGAATGGATTTAGGAATAGGTCTAGGTTTAGTTTAGGTGATTTGAGTTTAGGATTAGGTTTAGGCATAGGTTGAGATTTTCAGGTTCGGGATCAGGTTTTGGGTTAGGTTTTCGTGATTGGGTCTAAGTTTAGGTTAGGTGAATGTATTTAGGAATAGGTGTATGTTTCGTTTAAGTGATTTGAGCTTAGGATTAGGTTTAGGCTTTGGCTGAGATTTTCGGATTCGGGATCGAATTTCGGGTTAGGTTTTCATGTTTGGGTCTTGGTTTAGGTTAGGTGAATGGATTTATGAATAGGTGTAGGTTTAGTTTAGGTGATTTGAGTTTAGGATTAGGTTTAGGCATAGGTTGAGATTTTTAGGTTTGGGATCGGGTTTCAAGTTAGGTTTTCGTGTTTGGGTCTAAGTTTAGGTTAGGTGAATGGATATTGGAATAGGTGTAGGTTTAGTTTAAGTGATTTGAGTTTAGGATTAGGTTTAGGCATAGGTTGAGATTTTCTGGTTCGGTATCTGATTTCGGGTTAGGTTTTCATGTTTGGGTCTAGGTTTAGGTTAGGTGAATGTATTTAGGAATAGGTGTAGGTTTAGTTTAGATGATTTGAGTTTAGGATTAGGTTTAGGCATAGGTTGATATTTTCAGGTTCGGGATCGCGTCTCGGGTTAGGTTTTCATGTTTGGGTCTAGGTTTAGGTTAGGTGAATGGATTTAGGAACTTCTCTAGGATTAGTTTAGATGATTTGAGTTTAGGATTAGGTTTTGGCATAGGTTGAGATTTTCGGGTTCGGGATCGTGTTTCGAGTTAGGTTTTCGTGTTTGGGTCTAAGTTTAGGTTAGGTGTATGGATTTAGGAATAGGTGTAGGTTTGGTTTAAGTGATTTGAGTTTAGATTTAGGTTTAGGCATAGGTTGTGATTTTCGGGTTCGGGATCGGATTACGGGTAAGGTTTTCATGTTTGGGTCTAGGTTTAGGTTAGGTGATTAGATTTACGAATAGGTGCAAGTTTAGTTTAGATGATTTGAGTTTAGGATTAGGTTTAGGCATAGGTTGAGATTTTCATGTTCGGGATCGGGTTTCTGGTTAGGTTTTCGAGTTTGGGTCTAGGTTTAGGTTAGGTGAATTGATTTAGGAACTTCTCCAGGTTTAGGTTAGATGATTTGAGTTTAGAATTAGGTTTAGGCATAGGTTGAGGTTTTCGTGTTCGGGATCGCATTTCGGGTTAGGTTTTCGTGTTTGGGTCTAGGTTTAGGTTAGGAGAATGGATTGAGGAATAGGTATAGGTTTAGTTTAGGTGATTTGAGTTTAGGATTAGGTTTAGGCATAGGTTCATATTTTCGGGTTCGGGATCGTGTTTCGGGTTAGGTTTTCATGTTTGGGTCTTGGTTGAGGTTAGGTGATTGGATTTAGGAACTTTTCTAGGTTTAGTTTAGATGATTTGAGTTTAGGATTAGGTTTAGGCATAGGTTGAGATTTTCAGGTTCGGTATCGCGTTTCGAGTTAGGTTTTCGTGTTTGGGTCTAAGTTTAGGTTAGGTGAAAGGATTTAGGAATAGGTGTAGGTTTAGTTTAAGTGATTTGAGTTTTGGAATAGGTTTAGGCATAGGTTGAGATTTTCAAGTTCGGGATCGGATTTTGGGTTAGGTTTTCATGTTTGGGTCTAGGTTTAGGTTAGGTGAATGGATTTAGGAATAGGTGTAGGTTTGGTATAGATGATTTGAGTTTAGGATTAGGTTTAGGCGTAGGTTGAGATTTTCAGGATCGGGATCGGGTTTCGGGTTAGGTTTTCGTGTTTACGTCTAGGTTTAGGTTAGGTGAATGGATTTAGGAACTTTTCTATGTTTACTTTAGATGATTTGAGTTGAGGATTAGGTTTAGGCATAGGTTGAGGTTTTCGGGTTCGGGATCGCGTTTCGGGTTAGGTTTTCGTGTTTGGGTCTAGGTTTAGGTTAGGAGAATGGATTTAGGAATAGGTGTGGGTTTAGTTTAAGTGATTTGATTTTAGGATTAGGTTTAGGCATAGGTTCATATTTTCGGGTTCGGGATCGCGTTTCGGGTTAGGTTTTCATGTTTGGGTCTTGGTTGAGGTTAGGTGATTGGATTTTGGAACTTTTCTAGGTTTAGTTTAGATGATTTGAGTTTAGGATTAGGTTTAGGCATAGGTTGAGATTTTCAGGTTCGGTATCGCGTTTCGAGTTAGGTTTTCGTGTTTGGGTCTAAGTTTAGGTTAGGTGAAAGGATTTAGGAATAGGTGTAGGTTTAGTTTAAGTGATTTGAGTTTTGGAATAGGTTTAGGCATAGGTTGAGATTTTCAAGTTCGGGATCGGATTTTGGGTTAGGTTTTCATGTTTGGGTCTAGGTTTAGGTTAGGTGAATGGATTTAGGAATAGGTGTAGGTTTGGTATAGATGATTTGAGTTTAGGATTAGGTTTAGGCATAGGTTGAGATTTTCGGGATCGGGATCGGGTTTCGGGTTAGGTTTTCGTGTTTACGTCTAGGTTTAGGTTAGGTGAATGGATTTAGGAAGTTCTCTAGGTTTAGTTTAGATGATTTGAGTTTAGGATTAGGTTTAGGCATAGGTTGAGATTTTCAGGCTCGGGATCGCGTTTCGAGTTAGGTTTTTGTGTTTGGGTCTATGTTGAGGTTAGGTGAATGGATTTAAGAATTGGTGTAGGTTTGGTTTAAGTGATTTGAGTTTAGGATTAGGTTTAGGCATAGGTTGAGATTTTCGGGTTCGGGATCGCGTTTTTAGTTAGGTTTTCATGTTTGGGTCTAGGTTTAGGTTTGGTGAATGGATTTAGGAACTTCTCTAAGTTTAGCTTAGATGATTTGAGTTTAGAATCAGGTTTAGGCATGGGTTGAGGTTTTCGTGTTCGGGATCACGTTTCGGGTTAGGTTTTTGTGTTTGGGTCTAGGTTTAGGTTAGGAGAATGGATTTAGGAGTAGGTATTAGTTTAGTTGAGGTGATTTGAGCTTAGGATTAGGTTTAGGCATAGGTTGATATTTTTGGGTTCGGGATCGCGTTTCGGGTTAGGTTTTCATGTTTGGGTCTAGGTTTAGGTTTGGTGTATGGATTTAGAAACTTCTCTAGGTTTAGCTTAGATGATTTGTGTTTAGGATTAGGTTTAGGCATAGGTTGAGATTTTCGGGTTCGGGATCGCGTTTCGAGTTAGGTTTTCGTGTTTGGGTCTAAGTTTAGGTTAGGTGATAGGATTTAGGAATAGGTGTAGGTTTAGTTTAAATGATTTGAGTTTAGGAATAGGTTTAGGCATAGGTTGAGATTTTCGGGTTCGGGATCGGATTTCGGGTTAGGTTTTCATGTTTGGGTCTAGGTTTAGTTTTGGTGAATGGATTTAGGAACTTCTCTAGGTTTAGTTTAGATGATTTGACTTCAGGATTAGGTTTTGGCTTAGGTTGAGATTTTCGGGTTCGGGATCGCGTTTTGAGTCAGGTTTTCGTGTTTGGGTCTAAGTTTAGGTTAGGTGAATGGATTTTGGAATAGGTGTAGGTTTGGTTTAAGTGATTTGAGTTTAGGATTAGGTTTAGGCATTGGTTCAGGTTTTCGGGTTCGGGATCACGTTTCGGGTTAGGTTTTCGTGTTTTGGTCTAGGTTTAAGTTAGGTGAATGGATTTAGGAATAGGTGTAGGTTTAGTTTAGGTGATTTCAGTTTAGGATTAGGTTTAGGCATAGGTTGAGATTTTCAGGTTCGGGATCGGGTTTCGGGTTAGGTTTTTGTGACTGGGTCTAAGTTTAGGTTAGGTGAATGTATTTAGGAATAGGTGTAGGATTCATTTAAGTGATTTGAGTTTAGGATTAGGTTTAGGCATAGGTTGAGATTTTCTGGTTCGGGATCGGATTTCGGGTTAGGTTTTCATGTTTGGGTCTAGGTTTAGGTTAGGTGAATGGATTTAGGAATAGGTGAAGGTTTAGTTTAGATGATTTGAGTTTAGGATTAGGTTTAGGCATAGGTTGAGATTTTCAGGCTCGGGATCAGGTTTCGGGTTAGGTTTTCGTGTTTAGGTCTAAGTTTAGGTTAGGTGAATGGATTTAGGAATAGGTGTAGGTTTAGTTTAAGTGATTTGAGTTTAGGATTAGGTTTAGTCATAGGTTTAGTGTTTCGGGTTCGGGATCGGGATCGGGTTTAGGGTTAGGTTTTCGCGTTTGGGTCTAGGTATAGAGTTAGGTGAATTGAGTTTAGGTTTAGTTTTAGCCATAGCTTATAAGTTTTAATTTTAGGTTTATGGTTTAGCCGTAGCTTATAGGTTTTAGTTTTAGGTTTATTGTTTCGGGTTTAGGGTGTAGGTCTTGGAGACTCAACCAGCTCACGGATACCTCCGACGCACATCCGGTTCTGCTCCACATAAAGCGGGCCTGTCCAAATGGCCAGGCCACCCATATTGCTGTCCGTAGGAAATAGACAACTTCATCATGGTCATAACAGCGTTTCCCACCTTCCAGGGACCCCCGCTCAACATCCGGATAGCTCCGACGCACATCCGTGTCTGCTCCATCAATTTCAAGCTAATACATAAACACGGGCCTGTACAAATGGTCAGGCCACCCATATTGCTGTCCATAGGAAATGGATAGCTTCATCATGATCATAACAACAGTTCCCACCTTCCAGGGACCCCCGCTCAACACCCGGATAGCTCCGACGCACATCCGGGTCTGCTCCATTAATTTCGAGATAATACATAAACACGGGCCTGTCCAAATGGCCAGGCCACCCATATTGCTGTCCATAGGAAATGGACAGCTTCATCATGGTCATAACAGCGTTTCCCACCTTCCAGGGACCCCCGCTCAACACCCGGATAGCTCCGACGCACATCCGGATCTGCTCCATTAATTTCGAGCTAATACATAAACACGGGCCTGTCCAAATGGCCAGGCCACCCATATTGCTGTCCATCGGAAATGGACATCTTCAACATGGTCACAATAGCGGTTCTCACCTTCGAGGGACCCCCGCTCAACACCCGGATAGCTCCGACGCACATCTGGGTCTACTTTATTACTTTCGAGCTAATACATAAACACGGGCCTATCCACTTCTCTAGGCCACCCATATTGCTGTCCATAGGAACAGGACAGCTTCAGCATGGTCACAACAGCGGTTCCCACCTTCTAGGGACCCCCGCTCAACACCCGGATAGCTCCGACGCACATCCGGGTCTACTCTATTACTTTCGAGCTAATACATAAACACGGGCCTGTCCACTTCTCTAGGCCACCCATATTACTGTCCATAGGAACAGGACAGCTTCAGCATGGTCACAACAACGGTTCCCACCTTCTAGGGACCCCCGCTCAACATCAATATCAATCAACTACTCTTAATCACAAGTATTATGTTCGTCATCTAATTTGCCACTAAATGATAATATAATAAAATCAGTCGCCCATCCAAGGATGGATAGATTGAAATGCTATCATTATTTCCATTTAAATGCCCAAGCCTAAATTTCGACAGCATCTCCCCCTATCTCTCCAGATATATTTATCTTACATTTCATTTCCACGTCAACTATCCACACATTGTGTGGATTAAATTGACAATGGAATTAAACGTAAGAAACATATCCAGAGAGAATAGGAGAGTTACCGCACGAAACTAATGACAGAGCATGTAAATGACAAACAACGAGAACATTCCAATCTATCCAACCTTGAACTGTCCAACAGGACAATTCGGCAGATTTCTATACCTCCAAAACACACTTTATCTATGCTCGGCAATATAGAAATCTCCAAATGGGCTAACTGATTCTATCATACTACCATTTGTGGACAAAAAATAACTATTAATAATAAGACAAATACATCCACAACATACACAAGCACATGAAAATGACAGAATCATCAACACCATGAATCAAGTCTAATCAAATACCTAATGACTATTTTTTAAACAAATAAATATGTATGGGGCCCATCATGGGAATCGAATTGCGTCCGTATGCTCTTATCATGTAGAGTAAACTCAGATGGGCCCACCTAGAATGTATGTGATTTATCTATTCCGTCCTTATGTTTTTCCACCTCCTTTTAGTGGTTGAGCCCAAAATTTAAGCATATCCAAATCTCAAGTGGACCATGCCATGGGAAACAGTGGGAATAATGATTTCCACCATTCCCAGGCCCTACAATGATCTTTATTTGTCATCCAACCTGTTCACAAGATCACATGGATATGGATGAAGGGAAAACACAAATATCAGCTTGATCCAAAACTTCTGTGTCCTCCGAGAATTTTTCAATGATAGACATTCAGTTCACACTTGTGGTGTGGTCCACTTTAGATTTTGATATGCTTCATTTTTGGGCACCATACCTAAAATTTCCTGTTAAGATGGATGGACGGAGTGGATAAAATACGTAAATCACTGTGGGCCCCACAGAGTTTACTCCACACAAATATATGCTTGATCCAATACATTGGACAGCGACGGTGGGCCCCACAAGCAGTGGACAGCGACAGTGGGCCCCACAGTCAATGGACAGCGACAGTGGGCCCCACAAGCAGTGGACAGCAACGATGGGCCCCATAAATTTGGGATTTTAATTAGGGGATTTTAATTAGGGATTTTAATTAGGGATTTTAATTTCGAAATCCCTAATTAGGGGATTTTAATTTTGAAATCCCTAATTAGGGATTTACTAAATCAGTGGGCCCCACCAAATAGTGGACACCTAAGGCGGACCCCACATGCAATGGACGGTGGACAACGACGGTGGGACCCACATGCAACAGCAATGGTGGGACCCACATGCATTGTACAGCGATGGTGGGATCCACATGCATTGGATTTTGGCAGTGGGCCCCACAATCAACAACGAGGAGAGAGAGAGAGAGAGAGAGAGAGAGAGAGAGAGAGAGGAAATGGAGGAAGAAGGAAGGGAGAGAGGGTTACCGGAGGTGGCGGCGGCGTACGGAGGCCGGCGGAGGCTCTTGGCTAGCGGCGGTGGGACGCCGGTGAGATGGTCGACTGAGATGGGTGGTCGACTGAGATGGTGGGACGCCGGTGACCGAACGCAGGACAACGGTGGTGGGCGATGAGAGAGACGGACGGTGAGGGCTGGACGAGAGAGAGAGAGAGAGAGAGAGAGAGAGAGAGAGAGAGAGAGAGAGAAATGAGGGCCGATCGGGTTGTTAAAAAAATTAAAAAGACTTTTACCAACGAAATTTTTCATCGGTAAAAGTCAGTTTAAAAACTTTTACCGACGAAAACTTTCGTCGGTAAAAGTCCTCTTTTTTTACTTGCGCGGGAATCAAACATTATTACTGACAGGCAATCATCGTCGGCAAAAAGGATTTTTACCGACGAAAATTTTCGTCGGGAAAACTAGATTTTTACCGACGAAACTTTTCGTCGGTAAAAGTCCTCTTTTTTTTACTTGCACGGGAATCAAACATTATTACCGACAGGCACTAATCGTCGGCAAAAATGGCTTTTACCGACGAAATCATAATTTCGTCGGTAAAAGTGTATGGCGGGAAACAAATCCGGCGGTGGCGGGAATCTGGGATGATTTTTACCGACGATTTTTGAATTTCGTCGGGAAAAATCATTTTTACCAACGAAAATAATTTCGTCGGTAATACTTTCGTCGGTAAAAAACTGTTTTCTTGTAGTGTTTGGAGAGATCATTTTAGGGCATGAGTAAAAGAATGAGGTAGATCTAAAGCTCAAGCGAACCCCACCGCATAAAACAGTGGGGATTGAACAAATACCATTAAAAACTTCTTGGGGGCCACAAAAGTTTTCAATCAAGCTAATATTTGTGTTTTCCCTTCGTCCATGTCTGTGTGAACTTATGAACAAGTTGGATCTTAAATAAACATCATGGTGGGCCCTAGGAAGGGTTCAATGGTGGGCATCATTGTCCCCACTATTTTCTGTGGTGGGGTCCACTTGAGATTTGATTCTGCCTCATCCTTTAGCACATGCCCTAAAATGGTATCTCTAAATGGATGGATGGTGTGAATACAACACATAACTCATGATGGGGCCCATAGAACTTTGTGACGTCACTTCAGTAGTGAGATAGCTATTGAACCCATTAGTAGCTAATCCACGTTCGACACAGACTGCCTACTAACGCTAACAATAACAAGGTCGCTACTGGATAGTGCTATGTGGGTCCCCACCTCGATGTATTTATTTTCCAACTTACACTGCAATCCCTTTGAATGCACATCGAACGCCTTCATCGAACTATGAATTGATGCCTATTAAATTGAGAAGACATTATATTAGGTACGAAGACTCTAGATACACTTAAACCCCACACCAAACCCCTTTAATGACATTGATCTATTCTGACGTACACTTTAGCCCTTTCGAACGCATGTTGAACTTGTTCACCAAACAAGGAATGGGTGTGTATCCACTTGAGGACTATGGATACACTCGAATCCCAGATCAACACATATCGACCCACACTGAACCCCTCCGATAACCTCAATCTACTCTAACTTGCACTATAACCCCTACGAATGCATGTCGAACCTGTTCACCGAACTAGGAATGGGTGTGTATCCACTTAAAAAGACATTAAATCAGGGTAAGGAGACTCATGATACACTTGAACCCTACACCAAACTCCTCTGATGATTTTGATATACTATGACTTCACTACAATCCCTTTGAACGCATGTCGAACCCATTCCACGAACTAAGAATGGGTGCGAATCCACTTGAGAAAATGTTACATCCGGGTATAGAAACAATGGACACACTTGAACCCCACACTGACACACACCGACCCTCATTGAACCCCTTCGATGACACCGATCTACTCTGACTTGCACTACAGCCTCTTCGAACGTATGTTGAACCCGTTCACCAAACTAGGAATGGGTGTGTGTCCACTTAAGAAGATGTTACATCAGGGTACGAAAAGTCCAGACACACTTGAATCCCACACAAATCCACGCTGAACCCACTTTAATAACATAGATTTTCTCTGACTTACACTACAACCCCTTTTAAGGCACATAGAACCTATTCACCGAATTAGGAATGGATGCGTATCCATTTGAGAAGATGTTACATCACGGTATGAAGACTTAAAACACACTTGAACCCCACACTGACACACACCTACCCACATTAAACCCCTCTAATAACTTCGAACTACCCTGACTTACACTGTAGCCCCTTCAAATGCACGTCGAACCCATTCACTAAACCAGGAATAGGTGTGTATCCACTTGAGAAGATGTTCCATCAGGGTATGGAGACGACTCCGAACATACTCAAACCCCACACCAACACACAATGACCCACATCGAACCCATTTAATGACATTGATCTACTTCGACTTGCATTGTAGCCCATTCGAATACACATCGAACCCATTCATCGAACTAGGTATGGGTGGGTATCCACTTGAGAATACATTACATCAGGGTAAGGAGACTGCAGACATACTCAAATCACACACCAACACACATCGAACCCCTACAATAACACCAATGTACTTTGACTTTCACGATAGCCCCTACGAACGCATTTCGAACCCATTCACCGAACAAGGAATGGGTGCTTATCCACTTAAGAGTCATTACATTAGGGTGTAGAGACTTTAAACACACTTGAACCACACACTAACCCACACCTACTGATATACTATGACTTACATTGTTGCCCCTTCGAATGCATGTCAAACCCTTTCATCGAACTAGGAATGGGTGTGTATCCACTTAAGAAGACGTTACATCAAGGTGCAGAGACTCTAGACACACACGAACCCCACACCAACACACACCGACCGACCCCCTCCGATAACACCAATCTATTAGGACTTGCACTGCAATCCCTTTGAATGCAAGTCGAACCCCTTCACCGAATATGAATGTGTGTGTATCCACTTGAGAAGACATTACATCTGGGCGCGACAACTCTGGATGCACTCGAACCACATACCAACACACCAACCCACAATGAACCCCTCTAATAACACTGACCAAGTTCGACTTACATTGCAGCCCCTTTGAATACACATTGAACTCCTTCACCGAACTATGAAAAGGTGTATAACTACTTGAGAAGACGTTATATCATGGTGCGGAAAGTCCAAACACACTCTAACCCCACACCGACACACACTGACTCACGCAAAATCCCTCTAATACCACTATTTAACTCTGACTTGCATTGAAGCCCCTTTAAATGCACATCGAACCCTTTCACTAAATTGAGAATGAGTGTATTTCTACTTGAGAAGATGTTATATCATGGTATGGGAGACTCTAGACACACCTAAACCCCACACTGACATACACCAATCTAAACCCCTTCGATAATATCAATTTACTCTAACTTGGACTGCAGCTCATTCGAACATACATCGAACCCTTTCACTGAACTTCAAATGGGTGTTTATCCACTTAAGAAGACGTTACATCAGGGTATAGAAACTCTGGACACAGTCAAACCACACATCAACACACACTAATTCATATCGACCAACACTATAGCCCCTTCAATGGGTGTAGCCCAAAATTGAAGCATGTCCAAAGCTCAAGTGGAACACACCAGAGGATACAGTTAGAATAATAATTTCAATAATAGATGTTCAATGCACTCTTTCTTGTGATGTGGTCCACTTGTGCTTTAGATATGCTCCATTTTTTTAGCTGAACTCCAAAAATTATCTTCTAAAATGGATGGATGGAGTGAATAAAATACATAAATCAAGGTGGGCCCCATACAGTTTACTCAGTACATGAGTTACTCGTATGCAATTGTATCCTCTGTGGACTCATCAAAGACGGTGCAACCCTAAACTCAACAAAGATAGTGCTACCCTTTCCACAGGGCCCACCTTGATGTATTCATTATGTATCCATGCAGTCCATCTATTTTCTAGCTCATTTTAAGGCATTATCCAAAAACTAAGGCAGATCCAATTATAAGGCTGGCCATGTTGTAGGAAATAGTGGTGATTGACCATTTATGTGCCACAAAATTTTTGTATCAAGTTCATATTTTTTTCCCTTTATCCCTGTTTATGTGACCTTATGAACAGATTGGATAGGACATTAACAATAAGAACATATTTAGGCGTGCACCAAGCAGTTTTTAATGGTAGTTTGTTCAATAACCACAGTTTCCTATGGTATGGTCCACCCAATAATTAGATCTGCTACATTTTTTTGGAGAATACCCTTTTTTTTTTTCTTTTTTTTTTCTTTTTTTGAGAAGGGATGGACATGCGTGGATATAGAATACGTATAGCAAGGTGGGCCCCAAGGAAAGGGTTGCACCATTTTGGGTGAGACTGTGGTCTAACCTAACTGTTGAGTTTTAACAGGGATTACTCACATTTCAAGGTGGGCACACCATTTCTTTTACCGATGATCTATGCAGTGCATTTGAAAGTACAAATTAGTTTGTGATGAGCATAAAAATGAGGCAGACCACAATGTCCAGTTTCTATTTAATAGTCCATAATTTACTCATTGTTGAGACTTCCTATGGCTCAACTACCTCTCAAATCCACGTCGTTTTTTGTCCAATGATATAAAAGAAAACGGAAAAACTAATGGATGGTATCGATCAACGAATTAATGCAGGTGGGCACATTTCACCCTTCTAAAGGCCCATAAATTTTCGGGCTAAAGCTGAAATAAAAAAAATATATATAGAGCAAGGGCAACAAGGTCAATTTAAACGCTCATTGAGACTCCTAAGAATGCATGCTGCTGCTTAGTGTTTTTTTATTTTTTCCTTTCTTTACGACTCCTTTGTGTTTTCATCTCTTTATGACTCCTTTGTGAAAAGAAACTAACCTCTTTATAGTTTAATTAGCTTCGCCTACGGAGCTTTGCAAGTAGATCTCGCCTCATAATAAATAAACAATAAATTCACAAGAACTAAAAAACGCGAAAAAAATAATTAAAAAAAAAAAAAAAAAAATCAAGAAACACCGAGGACGTCAAGAAACTCTCTAAGAAACACGGACAACCAGAAAGGCCAAGAAAAACCCACCAAAACCAAGAATAGGAAAGGGATCTCTTGCCATCCCAACTTCCAAATATTGAACTGTTGTCCACCCCGTTGTTTAATGTCAATGACCTCAGTCAGCAGGCCAAAGCATGTCAGGATAAGGCCTAATGGACACACACTGAAACCAAAACATTCCAATATTTAAGTGGGCCCCAGGAAGTAATATACGGTATGTAGGCCTGACAGTACATTTATCCCTATAGTGCGTCCCATCTGAGTTTGTACGATGGTTTCTGGTATTTATGGTGAGCACAAGCTGTCTTACTTGATGAACGGTTTAGATCCGCATACACATCATGGGTGGCCGCATACGGCTCGCACGTGTGGAACTATCCCGCGTTCAAATCTTTCTTCCTCGAGAGAGGATTAGGTGAAGCCCCCACGGTGCGGCCCTTATCGTGGGGCCCACCTTGATGTATGTATTATGTATCCACTCCATCCATCCATTTTTTCATATCATTTTTATGATATTATCTGAAAAATGAAACAGATACAATTATCAGGTGGACCATACCATAAGAAACGGTGTTGGATGACCATTAATGGGTCACAAAAGTTTTGGATCAAGCTGATATTTGTTTTTTCTCTTCATCCAGGATTATGCGATCTTATCAACAGATTGGATGGTAAATAAACAGTGCGGAAACATTAAGGTATGCCCTAAGAAGTTTTTTTTTTTTTTTTTTTACTATGGTGAGATGATAGGTCAATCACCACTATTTCTTATAGTATGGTCCACTTGATAATTGTATCTGCTTAATTTTTTTGGATAATGTCATAAAATGATTTAAAAAAATGGATGGATGGAATGGATACGTAATACATAAATCACGGTGGGTCCCATGGTAAAGGCCACACCGCCTTAGGTGAGGCTCGTGTCTCACCCATAGAGCTGAGCACGAATCGAGCTCGGTTAGCCCATTCGATTCGGCTCGTTCCAGCTTGATTCAGCTTGATTTGGAGGGAGGGTTCGAATAGAGCCGAGTGGATTTTCCTGGCTCGTTTCATAGTTCGAGCCGCACATGAGCATGCCCAAGCTCGACTCGATTCAGCTCAAAGCTCAGCTCGTTCACAGTTCGATTCGATTCGATATATATATATATATATATATATATATATATATATATATATATATATATATATATATATATATATATATATATATATATTAAAACACTCTTCATTTCGAACAAGCGCCCCCTTCCTCCCCAAAACCCTGATCCTGTCTGTTCGGCCACCACTGCCCGGCCAGCCACCTACCGACCACCTCTCTCTCTCTCTCTCTCTCTCTCTCTCTCTCTCTCTCTCTCTCTAGTCTTATCAAGTATTATCACCCACGGCCTACCCACGTGTAAAAAAAATTTGAACGCATGTAAAAATTGTGTCCAAGCTTGTCCCTCCACTCGAATTCAGCTCAAAAGGCTCAAGCTCGAAGCTTGGCCGAGCCAGCTTGAATATAAAAGTCCAGCTCGATGGCCGAGCTGAGGCGAACACAAGCTAGGCTATTCAATGACCAAGCCTAGCTCGAACATGGCTAAGCTCAGCTAATCTCAGCTCGTGCTCAGCTCTACTCACCTAATCTGCTCTCCTCTTCCTCACCCTGTCCAAGTCAGAAAGGGAAGCGTCTGGATTGTGTGGTGTGCCACACACCCATCGACATCAGTGGTATGTTGAACCCCATCATGATGGATGTATTATATCTACACTGTCCATCCATCCACTTTGTGAGATCATTTTAAGGCACGACCCCACGACCCCAAAAATGAGGTAGATCCAAATCTCAAGTGACCACCACACCACAGAAAGCAGTGGGAATCAAAGACCTACCATTGAATACCTCTTGGGGCCACAGAAGTCTTAGATCAAACTAATATCTGTGTTTTCCCTTCATCCAAGGTCTGTGTGACCTTATGAATACGTTGGATGGAAAATAAACATCATAGTGGCTTTAGAAAGGTTTCAACAATGGGCGTCACTGTCCCTATCGCTTTCTGTGGTGCGGCCATTGGAGATTTGGATCTGTCTCATTCTTTAACACATGCCCCAAAATGATATGAAAAAAAATGAACAGAAGGTGTAGATATAACACATACATCATGTTGGTGCCAATGAAATTTGGTGACGTGTCCCACCAGGCAATCCCCTAATGTAACAGAAAAACTTTTGATATTCTGCCATAGTACGATCATGCACTTAAAATTGCATCATTGGCTTGTTGTCCCATTGTTTTTGCTTGCTTTCACTTTTGGCCCCCTGTGACACCAGCGGGCATGCCTGAATCAACTTTGTAGTTGGATTCCAACCAAACAACTATGACCCCAAGCGTCAAAATTTGTCCTATTGTTTTCGCTTGCTTTCACTTTTGGCCATGTGTGACACGCCCGAGCATGCTTGAATCAACTATGTAGTTGGATTCCAACCAAACAACTATAACCCTAAGCGTCAAAATTTGTCCTATTGTTTTCGCTTGCTTTCACTTTTGGCCATGTGTGACATGCCCGGGCATGCCCGAATCAATTGTGCAGTTGGATTCCAACGGAACAAATATGACCCCAAGCACCAAGATAGGAAAATACATCGAACTCTACCGTATATGATCGAGACCTAGAAGGATCGGTCGCCTATTTAGCTATTCGCAAGATATTGTTTATCAAGATAAGGCGATTGTCAAAGGGTGGGGTTCTTTCTCGAAGAACGGGTTGTACCTTGCCTTCCACCAAAAAGGATTTTCAAATACAAGCCAGAAAAACTTACAGTCGATTGTAGAGTTCAACTGTCAAACACCTCTTCAGAAAGAGAACTGCTTATATCTGGATAAGTTCATCCAGCGGATGTAGACTTGGATTACAGTTAAAGACTACAATGTTCACTCCCCAAGTGTGAGCTCAACATACAACTACTCCTAGATTACTGATTAAGCTATGGAATTGCTAAAGAAAGATAAATATGATTTGGTTTGGTTGGTGTGAGACTTCGTTGATTTCTTTTGCCATTTATACACTTTTGTGGAGAAAAAGAACCATTTAGATGCCCCTATTTATTCAGCCGCTACGGTGATTGTTCAGTATTAACGCGTTTCTTCGGACCCTTCCTCTTCCTTAACCGTTTGCACAGCTTGCTCGACCACTACCTATCCTTATATGACATGTCTCAATCAATAAGCGCTAGCTGGTGCTTTGGATTATACGTTCCATGTATCCCCCACAGATCGTATGTGTGTTGTACAATTCTCATGTAATGCCACGTGTCCTCTTTTGATTAGTTCTCCGTGGATTAAAAAAAAACAGGGTACAACATTCCCTTCCCCCCCCCCCCCCCCCCCCCCCCCCCCCCCCCCCAATGTCGCATTACCTTTGTTAAAAAGGTGAGAGCGACATTGGATCGTGCTTCCATTCAATAAATGCGACTGCTCGACTTGGCAAAAACATCAAATTCAGCCATCTTGGTCGAACTCGGCCATCTCGGTCAAAAAATATCAAAGACGGACATCTTGGTCGAACTCGGCCATCTTTGTCAAACTTGATTATCTTAGTTGAAATACATCAAAGACGATCATCATGGTAAAAAAAAATATAAAATTTAGCCATCTTTGTCGAACTCAGCCATCTTGATAAAAGAACATCAAATTCATCCATGGCAATGGAGATTATTGTTCAATCCATTTAGGATAGAGTTTGTGATACACAGGTATAGTAGTGTAGTAAAAAACTTGGCCAATTACTTCTTGGACCAATTGCATGATTCGATCACGATACAAATGATGTGGTTCAACCACTGGTGGGGGTTCTAGACCCATCTGGTTTTATCATCCATTAAATGGTTGATTCCTAAGGAAGGGTTGCCCTCTAAGTATTCCTTGGTTTCTTTCTTCAAGAACAACATTCTTGGCATACCGCTCCGGTCGCCTAAACTCAATAGGCATCAGAGCGTTTCGTATCTCTTGGACTGGAGTTTGATAAATATTAAGTTGTGGGGGTGGTAATAGCTAAACTGGTGCCAAGTTTCCCACCTAGCTAACTTCAACATTCGGTTGAGGCACTGTTGACGTTCTTTCAGCAATGATAGCCATCAATAGATTTAAGTGCTCGGTTTGGGTGGTCATTCATCTATTGAAACTTTTAGTCTGAGCCCAAAATTCCTCAACCCGAGTGCGTGACATCTCGGCCTGGGTCCTTTCTCGTTCCGCAATATGCTGGATTCACATTTGCATATCACATAACTCAACCGATAAGATCTTGAGAGGGTCATTCCGAGATGTTGATGCCTTGTTCAAATGATCATTCACTAGTTCCGGTACAAGGTTTAAGAGTTCGGGTGCTACTTGCACCTGGATCTCCTCGGGGGAGGAGTTACAGCTGGTACTGCAGGCTCATTAGTCCCAACAGCTCGTGGGCCTCTATGACTCATATTTGATCAATTCAATCAATATTATATCGGTATGTGTACCTTAATCTGGTGTCCCATTAGGCGTGCCAAAAATTATTGTCCCATTGTGCGACTGGTGTATAATAAATATTTATGGAAATCAAATAGGTTTTCGAGTCCTATAGGGATTAGGGCTCTCAATGGGTCGGATCTGGATCGGATCCAATTGGATCCGGCTCCAAGTCCATATATCTGTAGACGGATTCGGATCGGATTCGGATCCGACTCGGATCCAAAAGGTGATATCCATATCCGATCCATTTATAAATTGTTAGATCCATTTCTGATCCAAAATCCATATAACCATCAGATTCAGGTCGGATCTAGGTCCGAATCCACCCCCATTACAAATCTAAAAAAATATATGATATAAAATATATAATATAATATATTTAATTTAGTAGAAAAATGATGCAAATCCCACTATTTATTATAGTATGGTCGACATGGCCTAAAATAATTTATAAAACGGATGGCCAGCATGAATATAACATATACAGTAAGGTGACAATGAGTCGGATCTTAATCGGATTCGGATCGAACTCGGATATGTTCCTGTGAATCCATATCCGCTCCATTTAAGTAATCGGACCTATTTTAAGATCCAAATCTGGTCCATTTAACTAATCGGACCTATTTTAAGATCTAAATCTGCATTATACGGATTTGGAGCGAATCGGATCTCGGATCTGACCCGCTCTATTGAGAGCCCTAATAGGGATGATAAAAATTGTTGTCTCGTGGTGTGACCGATGTATGATAAATATTTATGGTAGCCAAATAGTTTTTCCAATCCCATCGAGCGTGCCAAAAATTGTTGTCCCGTTGTTTTCATTCGGTTTCACTTTTGGCCACTTGTGACGTGCACGGGCGTGCTAGAATCGATTGTGCGGCTCGATTCTAACCAAACAACTATAACTCCAACCGCCAGATTGGCAGATAAGTCGAACTCAACCATGTTTGATCGAGACGTACGAGGATCGGTTCAACCACTCACAAGATGTTGTTTATCAAGATCAAGCAATTGTCGTAGGGTTGGGTTCTTCCTCGTAAAATGGGTTGCACCTTACCTTTCACCATAAAGGACTTTTGGATACAAACCGGAACACTTACAGTTGGTCGCGAAGATCGATTCTCGAACGCCAATTCGGAAAGAAAACTGCTTGTATTGAGACAAGTTTGTCCAATGGACGTTGTTAACGTCAGATCTTGTAACTGGTTCCTCCGGAGGTTCACCTTCTCTCCAATAGAGACTTCCTCCGCCGGACCTGAAAGAAGACAGAAAGCAACTAAGGGTGGCCGGCGTCCAGCCGTTAGCCCTCCGATGGTTAAGTTAGATAAGGCAAGAAGGGGAATAGCCAAGCAACTGAAGCCAGGGATTGAATATTGTGTACCTGTATCTTAACGGGGTCGCCTCTTTATATAGATCTGAAGTGATCCAATCCGTTACGTAAGATATCGAGATCCCACTGATTCCATGAGATAAGATCCTTATCCTTAGATAGAGAAGAGACCTAATTTGAATGACTTGTCCGACAATTACGTTCCTTGATAACAATCCCTTGGGATTCGGAACCATTAAAGAAGATAAGCCCAAAATCGGCCTATACGGGCTGCTAGTACTGAGGGCTAAGGGATGTCACCCCAGAAAAAAACGATTCGCATGTTGGAAGATGGTTGCGAGTCCAAGTGCTCGCTCATTCAGATGTAACACTTTTCAACGACTTGTGAGAAGGTCTGCTCGCAGATCAAGAAGGAAATCTTTGCCTTGCTATATCCGACTATCGGCTATGGGAACTCGAGGCCTTGCGAATAGGTGCTCCGTATTTATCCATCCTGCGACTCTCGAACATATGATCTCGAGAGTCGAATGGGCGCCCCGCGCTTATCCAACCTGCGACTCTCGAACATATGATCTCGAGAGTCGAATGGCACTCCGCATTTACTCGATCTGCGACTCTCGAGTATATGATCTCGAGAGTTGAATGGGCACTCCGCATTTACTCGATCTGCGACTCTCGATCAGATGATCTCGAGAGTCGAATGGGCACTCCGCATTTACTCGATATGCGACTCTCGATCAGATGATCTTGAGAGTCGAATGGGCGTCTGCGTAAAATCTTAGTAGCTAAGTTGATCTCCATCATTTTGCCTATAACAGATGCCCCCCAAGTCCTTGCCGCCAAGAATTCTTAAGGGAAGCACTTAGCTTACTGTAATGCGCAGCTTCCTGCTGCCTTTACTGAGAATCCGTACATGATTGGGCTGGAATTAATGAGCGTCAGCCTTTCCGCAGTCAGAAAATGAAGAGACGCTCACCACGTGTCCGAGTATTTAATAGGCGTGCCTGCTCGAGTGCCGTGCCGAACGAGAGACTGCCACGTGCTACCATATACGGCAGAATGATTGCCTATAAATATACGGAGTCCGCCATATCTTCTGATTTTCACAGAAGTTTCAGAATTTTCTTCTTTGTCCTTCAATCATCTTCCTCCGGAGTTCCCTGGTGTCCTCCTCGGTCTTTTTTGGTGTTCTTTCTTCCTTCTCGTACTTGGTATTTCTTCTTTCTTTTTCTTCTTAAATACCCCATGGCCGGTGATTCTGAGGAGACTACCGTTCCCTTGGGGGATGCCACCCCGGAATCCTCTGCTTTCAGTAATGCAAGGGTTCCGGCGGGTCGGTATACAGCGGCCGGGTACCCCTCCATTCTATCGGAGAACCGGCTACTGGAGCTACGGGAGAGATATTCAATCCCCGACTTAGTCGATCTCCGATTACCCAGAGATGGAGAGACGCCAGACTCCCCCCTAGGGTGTGTGGCCTTCTATGAGTACCAACTCATTCTGGGGGTTCGCCTTCCCCTCCATCCCTTTGTCCGGGATGTACTTCGATGCTATAAGATTGCCCCTGGGCAACTTATTGTGAATGGATGGAGGGTGGTCCTAAGCTCCTTCGTCCTTTGGGCTCAGGCCGGGAACGGGGAGCTTACAGCTGATGAGTTCCTCCGCATGTTCCGCTTGAAGAAGGCGCCCTCCAGCGAAGGCTGGTACTATCTGTGTTACTGGCACCGGGATAACTTCGTGTTGGGGAAGCCCTCATCGAATTATCCCGGCTGGAGGAAACGCTGGTTCTATGCATCCGGGAACTGGGAGTCTGCTTCCTCCAGGGGCCCAGGAGTAAACCACCTTTTCTGTGAAGGTAGGCACAGTTTTACGTTGTGCATTTTGTCCATGATCAAATTTTTAGGCCTGCGCGTTTCCTAACTCCGATTTGTGCTCGCAGGTATCCCGGCTTTGGCGAAGCCAAATCTGAAAGGAGGAATTCACGAGAAGATCGTGAAGGTGTACAAGCTGCTTGCTCACGACACGCATATCGAAGCTTGCCTATCTCCCTCGCGACTCGCGATCGCAGGACTAATCCCAAACGAAGAGGCTGAGATGACGAAGGCCGGGGAGAAAAGGGGTCTGCTGCCCCGACTTAAGGGCACGAACTCCAAGAGGCAGAAGAAAACATCTGCCGGACCATCTCAACCACCCGTCCGCAAGGGTAGCGACCAACCTGCCCCTCTCTCGAGCACGGCGGGGGTACCGGTAGTGCCCAATATTCCCTCACTGGTGGTCGCACCTAAACCGCCAGTGATTAACATCACTGACAACTCCCCGGATGGGGCAGGGTCTAGCTGCCCCCCAGCAGAGGAGGCTCGTGAGCAAACGGGTCCTCGCGAGCCGGTTCCTGCTCGCGAGCTGACTCCTGCTGGCGAGCAGGGACCAGCTCGTGAGTCGGTGGCCCCGCCTACCGCGAGCCCGACTGGGTTGGTCGTAGCGCACCATCTGGAGGTGGAACATTTTCCGTTCCTCGCCACCTCCATCCGATTTGTAAATTCTTGTTCGATAACATCTCCCCCCAAACCTTCGGCTCTCTTCCCGAGCCAAGCCCTGAGAACCTCTTCCTCGAAGCGGGGGTGAGGATGGTTTAGGTAAGACCCTACCAAGGCCTACTTTAATTCGTTGTTACATTCCGGAATACTTTATCTCACATTTTTCGTTAATTTTGCAGGGCTTAGATCTCATCCTGCGAATGAGGCGTGATATCGTTGCCGCCCGTCGCGTGATCGATGAAGCCGAGGGGAAGAGAATTGCCTTGGATAAGGCAGTTCAAGGAAGGGATCAACTCCTCAAGTCCCGTGAGGCGGTGATCTCTAAGAGAGATGAGGAGAAGAAGATCCTCATCGAGAAAGTCCAACTCCTGAACGATAGGTACCAGGCCTTGGACTCTAACTTCGCAAAGCTCGCAGAGTTGAAGGAGAAAGCGGAGAGAGAGAGGGAGATCTTTCGTTAAGACAAGATCTCGCTGGAGGAGCGGCTAGCGGAGGCCAGGTCGCAGCTCAAAGAAGTCAACGACAACTTGGAGAAGGAGCGCTCCGCTCTTGCACAGCTTAAGGACGACTCGATCCACTGGGACGAGGAGAAAGTCGCCCTGGTAAAAATGCTCTCGGAGGAAGGGCCTCGGGCAATTTCCGAGTTTCGGAACTCGCAGCTATATGACGATGAAAGATATGAGTCATATGATGCTTATCGCGACTTTGCACTAAGAGTAGTGCAACGAATGTCCCCATCCTTTGATATGGAGGAATTTGGTCGAGTTGCAACCATCATAGCTGCAGAGGAGCAAGCTGCTGCTGAGAACGAGGTGACTGAAGCCACGCAGGCTGGAGGGGCTCCAGAAATGGGCCCTGAAGTCGAAAGCACGGCTCCTCCACCGAAAGATTGATTTTCCTTTTTGTTTTCCTTTCTCCTGTACTTGCGAGCAGATATCTGTAATCGTTTGACATTAATGAAAAAATTGATATTTTTGGAAGTCTTCTTGTTCTTCTTGTTTTCTTTCTCTTTTCCCTTCATGCAATGAATGCCTTTTTGAATTATGCTCAACCCGGGGGGTCGTAGTGACCATACCCTCGTGGAGATAGACTGATCTATCGGTTGAGAAATAAATTGTGCTCAATCCGGGGGGTCGTGATGACCATACCCTCGTGGAGATAGACTGATCTATCGATTGAGGAAGGAATTGTGCTCAATCCGGGGGGTCGTGATGACCATACCCTCGTGGAGATAGACTGATCTATCAATTGAGAGATAAATTGTGCTCAATCCGGGGGGCCGTTATGACTATACCCTCGTGGAGATAGACTGATCTATCGATTGAGAGATAAATTGTGCTCAATCCGGGGGGTCGTGATGACCATACCCCCGTGGAGATAGACTGATCTATCGATTGAGACTCCAAATTTACCAAGGGTAGAAGGATGGTCGAGAATACAAACATGCTCTTCTACAGTGTTGTTTTTGATCCATAAAATGGAAATGCGACCATCCTAGGTGAATTTTACCCTACCAAAGGTAGGCAATTGGCCAAGAGATTGTATGCATCCTCTTCGGGGCTATTCAAGTCCAAGTTAATGGAGTAGCGACCAAAAGATATCTTTTACTTTATTCACAAAATGTTGTTACGAACTACATCGAATCTAGGGATAGTTTGTAGCAAATGCTCTAGGTGCCAAGGGCGACGTACGGGTCTTCCCTGCATGTCTTCAAGGTAATAAGTACTGGGTCGCACATTCTTAATAACCCGATAAGGGCCTTCCCAATTTGGATCCAGCGAACGAGCATGAACTCTGAGTTTTTGCCTCAGGACCAAATCTCCGAGCTGGAAGGACCTAGGCCGAACCTTAGCATTTTGATAGCGAGCAATACGTTGTTGATATGCGACCGCTCGTAATTGGGAGGCATTTCTTCGTTCTTCCAAGAGATCGAGATGAAGTCGGAGGTTTTCCTGATTACCCGCGGGGTCATACTGCTCGATCCGATACGAGGGCACTTGAATTTCCACGGGTACTACCGCGTCGACACCAAATGCTAAGGAAAAAGGGGTCTCACCTATTGATGTACGAGTTGTAGTCCTATATGCCCATAATACCTCTGGTAGAAGTTCTGGCCATTGACCTTTGCATTCACCAAGCTTGGTCTTTAAATGGTGCTTAATGATTTTGTTCACTGCCTCGACCTGCCCATTCGCCTGAGGATGATATGGAGAAGTGCGGAGATTACGTATCTTTCATTTTTCACAAAATTCATCAAAGGCTGCGTTGTCGAACTGCGTTCCGTTGTCGGTAATTATAATGTGAGGGAGTCCGAAACGGCATATGATATTTCTCCATATGAACTTAGTAGTTTGTTTCTCAGTAATCTTGGCTAATGGTTCTGCCTCGGCCCATTTGGTGAAGTAATCAACCCCCACTATCGTGAATCTATTTTGTCCTTTTCCAATAGGCAGGGGCCCGATGATATCGACTCCCCATTGCGCGAAAGGCCAAGGACTATCTACTGGAGTCATTCGCTCGGAAGATACACGAGGTATAGGAGAATATAGCTGGCACTTGTCACATTTTCTAGAGAATGCAATTGCATCTGCTTTCATAGTGGGCCAATAATATCCTTGCCTCATCGCCTTATATGCTAGGGATCGCCCCCTGGGGTGGTTACCACATGCCCCCTGGTGTACTTCGTCTAGAACACGAAGTGCTTCTTCTGGATGAAGACACCTTAAATAAGGCAAGAAAAAGCTTTTGCGTAACAATATTCCGTCTTGCAAGGTATATCTGGCAGCTCGAAGACGAATTTGTCTTGCAGCTTTCTTGTCCTCTGGTAGGTATCCGTCTCTGAGATAAAGGATGATGGGATCCATCCAGCATGGAGAAGATTGTACCGATATTACTTGCTCAAGAGTCGCTTGGTCGATACTCAGGTTCTGACGATGCTCGATGGGGATCGAATGTGATAACTCAGATTCTGGTGCAGAGGCGAGCTTTGCCAAGGAATCGGCAAGTTGGTTCTTCTCGCGAGGAATATGAATGATTTCATAAGTCTTCAGTTTTGCGAGCAGGATGAGGACACGAGACTTGTATAAGGCCATCCTTTCTTCTTTGGCCTCGAATTCACCAAGAACTTGGTTGACAATGAGCTGGGAGTCGCTATGAATTACTAGATTCTGAATTGCAAGGACAATGGCCAGTTCGAGGCCAACGATCAGGGCCTCATATTCTGCTTCATTATTTGAGACGCGAGAATCGAAACGCAGAGCATAATGGAAATGGGACCCGTCGGGAGCCACTAAAATCAGGCCCGCTCCGCTGCCAGTGGCCCGCGACGACCCGTCCACGAAGAGTGACCAAGGAGGCTGGTCGCTGGTCATGGTATTATCGTCGGAAGAGTATGTGAATTCGGCGATAAAGTCAACCACGGCCTGGCCCTTGACTGCGGTCCTAGGACAGAATGAGATATCGTGCTCGCTGATCTCGACCGTCCATTTAGTTAAGCGTCCGGAAGCCTCAGGTTTTTGAAGGACTTGCCGTAGTGGATGATTTGTTGGTACTAGAATAGCGTGGGCTTGAAAGTATGGTCGCAGTTTTCGAGCTGCCGTGACTAAGGCTAGGGCCAGCTTTTCCATATCAGAATACCTAGTTTCTGCATCAACCATTGCTCGACTGATATAATAAACGGGCCTTTGAACCCCGAAATCCTCTCTTATCAAAGCGGCGCTAACGGCCGTAGTGGACACAGAGAGATAAAGAATGAGTTGCTCATATGCTACAGGTTTAGATAAAATGGGGGGTGTGCTCATGTATAGCTTCAATCGTTGAAAGGCTTCCTCACACTGTGGTGTCCATTTCCAATCAGACTTGGCCGTTGCACGAAGGAGTTTGAAGAATGGTAAACACTTGTCAGATGCTCGCGAGATGAATCTATTCAACGATGCGATGCGACCAGCCAGACGCTGGACGTCCTTCAGAGTAGTGGGGGATTTCATCTCTACCAATGCTTTTATCTTTTCAGGATTTGCTTCATTTCCATGCTGGCCGACCATGAACCCGAGAAATTTTCCTGCAGACACTCCGAACGCACATTTTTCTGGATTCAATTTCATTTGATATCTCCTCATTAGGTCAAAGGCTTCTCGAAAATCAGAGATATGACCATCTTCTACGGTGCTTTTCACGAGCATGTCATCAACATAAACTTCCATATTCCTACCGATTTGAGCAGCGAAAATTTTGTTGACGAGACGTTGATAAGTGGCCCCTGCATTTTTAAGACCGAATGGCATTACCTGGTAACAATATAATCCCCGATCCGTGATGAAGGCGGTATGCTGGATATCAGGTGGATGCATCATGATCTGGTTGTAACCAGAATAAGCATCCATAAAACTGAGCAGAGCGTGTCCAGCTGTTGAATCGACCAACTGGTCAATCCGCGGTGTCGGGAAGCTATCTTTGGGACATGCTTTGTTCAAATCTGAATAGTCGACGCACATTCTCCATTTGCCATTAGCTTTGCGGACGAGAACTACGTTAGCAACCCACTCTGGGTAGTCAACTTCTTTTATGAAATTGACCATAAGTAGCTTCTCGACCTCAGCTTCGATCACCATTTGCCTTTCTGCAGTGAAGGCACATCGACGCTGGTGTACGGGTTTATGCTTTGGGTCGATATTCAGACGATGTGCGATGACATTGGGGTCGATGCTTGGCATATCTTTATGAGACCAAGCAAACACGTCTTGGTATTCGGTGAGAAAACGGACCAGATCTTCACGATGGACACCAGTTAAAGAGGATCCAATGTATACGACCTTGGATGGGTCGTCTTTGGTCAAGTGAATCGCCACTGTTTCTTCCCCAGGAGTTCCTGATTGAAGGGCGTTTTCTCTCGGATCTAACGAGGCGTGTGTTGAAGAGTTGGGTGAATCTTGTGCTATCATCATAACGGGTGTCGCTTGAGCTTTCTTTCGATCTTGTAGGGCTATCTCATAACAAGACCGAGCCTCCTTTTGATTTCCTCGCACAACCCCAACACCATTTGGGGTAGGGAACTTGACGCATAAATAGGATGGGTGTAAAGCTGCCCCAACCTTATTAAGCGATGGCCGCCCCAAAATGGCGTTATATGCTGATTTACGATCCACCACGAGGAAGTTTACGAAGACGGTAGTCTTCGCTGGACTTTCTCCAAAAGTAACTGGGAGATCGATGCTTCCTTCAGGTGTTACCACCTCACCTCCGAAGCCGACAAGAGGAGTCGAAACTGGTTTGAGTAGGCTTCTGGTAAGTGCCATTTTGTTGAAAGCCTCCAGATACAGAATATCCGCTGAACTACCTGTATCCACCATAATTCGATGAGTCAGATAATTCGATACCTTTAATGCGACTACGATGGAGTCTTCGTGAGGGAAGCGAATTCCTGCTGCATCTTCGAGGGAGAAGGAAATTGGAAGATGGCTGGCTTTTGACACGCTGGATGCCTGTTCCAGCCAATAAATAGGCTGGGGTTCTTTAGACGCCTTCCGAGTGTACGCTTTCCTTGAAGCTTGAGAGTCGCCCCCGCAAGCCGGTCCTCCGGCGATGGTGCGGATTTCTCCAGTTGGCTCAGCATCCTCTTGGGCGGTATGATGATGAGATGGTTCTTTTTGGCGTGGTGAGGCTTTCGCCCTTTCTGGTGATCAATTTTTACGAGCGACATAATCCTGGAGATGGCCCTTTCGAATAAGGGCTTCAATATGATCTCGTAGAGAGATGCAGTCCTGGGTTCTATGCCCGTGATCTTTGTGGAAGTAACAGAACTTGCTCTTATCTCTCTTTTCGGGATCGGATTTGATCTTTGCAGGCCACTTTACATATGGCTTGTGTTTAATTTCCATTAGAACCTTTTCATGAGACCGATTGAGAGGAGTGTAGTTATGATATTTACCAGAATAAGGCTTCTTGGGAGAACGGTCGCGTTGATCACGACGATTTTTTTTATCTGCAGAAGAGGTTCCCTCTGGCTTGCGTTTCTTACCCTGTACTCCATGGCGTGTCAATGCGACTTCTTCTGCATTGATATACTTCTGAGCTTTGGCTTGGAACTCTGCCATAGTTTTCGGAGGGCTTTTATCTAAGGCAAACCTGAATTTTTCGCTCGTTATTCCGGCTATGAGGGCTGTGAGACCTTTTTCTTCAGTATAACCTTCAGTCTGAACGGCTTCTGCAGTGAACCGTACTGTGAATTCCTTTATTGTCTCGCCATGCTGCTGTTTCAGATCCATTAGATGGGAGGCTGGCTTCTTAATGCGAATGCTTCCCAAGAATTGAGAAAGGAATATCTCCGATAACTGTGAAAAGGAGCTGATGGAATGAGGCTTTAATCCCCGGAACCACGTACGGGCTGCTTCCTTCAATGTTAGGGAAAAAGCCCTACACATGATTTCTGAGCCATGTCCTTCCAACTCCATAAGAGACCTATATGTTTCCAGGTGTTCAAGAGGATCATCAATGCCTGTATACGGGGTGATAACAGGCATTCGATACTTTCTAGGTAACGGTGCCCCCATAACCTCGCTGGTAAAGGGGGACTCGGATTGATGTATCGCCGCCATGACGGCAGATGGTCGATTTGCCTGATATCGCTGTTCCATGACGGTAAAATGATCATGGATTCTTTTGAGATCTCCTTCCCATGGTAAGGTATAGCCTGATGTTTCGGCGGTGGAGCCCTGAGGTTGAGGTTGTCGAGACGAACTAGAATGTATAGAATGTGGAGACGGCACAGGGAGATGGTTGCCAAGTGGTGTCTGGTTTGATGGTGGATGGTGTGGTGGGACCTGTGGTTCGTCCATAGAATGTCTGGAAGCCACTGGTATGGGTTGCGGTGGTAACCCTTTGGAGGGTTGTCTCTGTGGTTCGGGAAAATGCTGATCAAGCAGATTCGACAGGGCCTGAACTCCGGCATTTAGAGTTAGAAGAGTATTTCCGAGAAAGCGCAGGACATCGTCTTGATTTCCAGAAGCCTCCAATAATGGGTTTGCTGATGCCATATTTGGGGCTCCTTGAGGGATACTCGTCGAAGTGGGTGGAAGAACAGGTATGGATTCCGTCTCATCGGGCGGAGGTGGTGCCTGCCTTGAAGTCGAAGGATGAACAGCCTTTTTAGGAGGCATCGCAGAAGGATTTTGATCGGTCGTTAAAACGATTGATTTTGACGATCAAGTCGTTCCCACAGACGACGCCAAACTGTTAACGTCAGATCTTGTAACTGGTTCCTCCGGAGGTTCACCTTCTCTCCAATAGAGACTTCCTCCGCCGGACCTGAAAGAAGACAGAAAGCAACTAAGGGTGGCCGGCGTCCAGCCGTTAGCCCTCCGATGCTTAAGTTAGATAAGGCAAGAAGGGGAATAGCCAAGCAACTGAAGCCAGGAATTGAATATTGTGTACCTGTATCTTAACGGGGTCGCCTCTTTATATAGATCTGAAGTGATCCAATCCGTTACGTAAGATATCGAGATCCCACTGATTCCGTGAGATAAGATCCTTATCCTTAGATAGAGAAGAGACCTAATTTGAATGACTTGTCCGACAATTACGTTCCTTGATAGCAATCCCTTGGGATTCGTAACCATTAAAGAAGATAAGCCCAAAATCGGCCTATACGGGCTGCTGGTACTGAGGGCTAAGGGATGTCACCCCAGAAAAAAACGGTTCGCATGTTGGAAGATGGTCGCGAGTCCAAGTGCTCGCTCATTCAGATGTAACACCTTTCAACGACTTGTGAGAAGGTCTGCTCGCAGATCAAGAAGGAAATCTTTGCCTTGCTATATCCGACTATCGGCTATGGGAACTCGAGGCCTTGCGAATAGGTGCTCTGTATTTATCTATCCTGCGACTCTCGAACATATGATCTCGAGAGTCGAATGGGCGCCCCGCGCTTATCCAATCTGCGACTCTCGAACATATGATCTCGAGAGTCGAATGGCACTCCGCATTTACTCGATCTGCGACTCTCGAGTATATGATCTCGAGAGTTGAATGGGCACTCCGCATTTACTCGATCTGCGACTCTCGATCAGATGATCTCGAGAGTCGAATGGGCACTCCGCATTTACTCGATCTGCGACTCTCGATCAGATGATCTCGAAAGTCGAATGGGCGTCTGCGTAAAATCTTAGCAGCTAAGTTGATCTCCATCATTTTGCCTATAACAGACGTGGGCTTAGATTACAACTAATTAAGGACTACAACTACTCTTAGATTACTAATTAAGCTATGAAAATGATAAGGAAAGATAAATTTAATTTGGTTTGGTTGGTGTGAGACCTTTTGCTCCGTTGTGCTCTTTTAATATTTATAGGCTTGCTTGGAGAAAAAGAACCATCTAGATGCCCTTCTTTATTCAGTCGTTACGGTGACCGTTTAGTATCACCACGTTTCTTCGAACTGTTCCTCTTTCTCAACCATTTGTACATCTCTCTTGGCCACTACCTATCCTTAGATGACATGTCTCAATCGATAAGCACGAGCTGGTGCTCTGGATTATACGTTCCACGTATCCCCACAAGTCAAATGTGTGTTGTATCAAAGTTATATTTGTGAATATAGTTTATCTAAGTAGTTATAACCTATAAACAATTTGGATAGCATAAAAACAACATGGTTGGCTCGAGGAAAGTTTCAACTGTGGACATCTCTGTTCCCATAGTTTCATGTCGTGTGGTCAACACGAGTTTTGGATCTACCTGAATTTTAGAATCCTGTCTTATTATCATCTTTCAAGTTGATGAATTTCTCACGGTAATCTTTATGTGCCCCACATAGCTTCCTACTATAGGAATTGGAAGCAGATTGTGTACCAACTAACTTAGTATGCTTTATCGTACTAAGTAAACTCTGTTTGGCACACCGTGAATGTATGTGGCTTATCCACACTGTCCATCCATTTTTTTAGATCATTTTAGGGGTGGAGCCCAAAATCGAAGCATATCCAAAGCTCAAGTGGACCACAAAACAGGCGATAGTGTGAATTAAACATCTACAATTGAATCTTAAGGTAGGCCGCAAAGGTCTTGGATCAAGCTGATATTTGTGTTTTACCTCATCCAATTCTGCGTGACCTTATGAACAGTTTCGATGACAAATAAACATCACTGTGGCCCTAAAAAGTTTTTGACAGTGGATGTCATTATCAACTTTTCCCCTGTGGTGGGGTCCACTTTAGCTTTCGTGATGTAGAGGAACCCCTTGATGAAGGGCGTGGATCAAGCACATGCATTCCTATCACAAATTGACCAAAAAAAAATTAAGAAAAAGTGGCAGAAATTCGGTAACTTTTGAATTCCCGACGTATTCCCAATAGATCTGGGTCGTCGTGCATTTCGATTGGTCAACAGGTCAAAATTTTTCCAAACTCTTTGGACAATTTTGGATCAATTTTCACCGGTCGACCCTCAACTTCGACAAGTCAAAATTCAACTTCGACTAGTTGACAAATCGGGTCAATAGGCCGATTGGTTCCAGATTTCTGCACGATTTTTCAGATTTCTTTTCTGTTTTGATTAGGACTCTTTCTATTTGTGTAATTAGGGTTTGCTTTGTGTAATTAGGGTTTGTTTAGGCCATTTAAACTCGTTTAAGCTCATTGTTATTCAGTTCTCTTTTATTAATCACCTAATTTCCATTTATTTCGAATTTCTTCAATAAACATCTCATGGATTTAAGATTTGCTCTCATGAATTCGAAGAAGCCTTGTTGAGAAGTCCAGAGAGCTCCATGGAATCAGAATAGTTATCCCTTGAAACGGTGATTAACCTCACCACGTCCCTCCTTGTGTCTCCCTGCATCATTCGGGTATGCTTCAATTTTGGTCTCATACCCTAAATAATCTGGTAAAACGGATGGACGGGGTGGATAGGACCCATTACTTATGGTGGGCCCACAGAGTTAGTACACTATGGCGTACTGAGTTCCCAGTACGCAATCCGATTTCACAGGTTCTTCTTCTGCCCTGGGCACCGGCAATCCGCATACTGTTGACAGGAGGAACAGTGGGAAATGATCTCATGCATCCATCCGCGTGATAACCCCGAGGCATGGGTAGAATTTTTGGGGAGCTGATTAGGTGTGACACGGGTAACACCTTAGTGGGTGTCATCTGTGGGGCCAACATATTGATGAATTTGTTGTATATCCTCGCTGCCTGTTGGGGATTTTTTTTTTTTTTTTTTTTTTTTTTTTTTTTAATTCTCCTCATTTTAAGATGTTATCCCAAAGCCTAAGGAGATCCAAATCTCCAGTGGATCACAACACCGGAGAAAGTGATAAATGATCATTAAAAACTTTTCGCAGGCCACAAAAGTTTTGGATCATGCTGATCTTTGTATTTCCCCTGCATCCAGGTCTGGTTGACCTTTTCAAGGGGTTGGATGACAGATAAACATTAGGGATGTGCTGATGGTGGGCCCTAGGAAGTTTTTAATGGTGGGTATTCAAACAATGTTGTTTCCTGTGGTGTGGTCCACCTGAGATTTGGATATGCTTAAGTTTTGGAACCAAGTCCTAAAATGGGCTGGAAAATCATAGGACAGCATGGATATTCAATAGATCATCAAAGTAGTCCCCATGGTAGGGTCACACTTAATCCGCTCCCCAAATTTTTTGAAGCAGCTTGCATGGTGTGTCCACCAATTTATTTATTTTTTTAAGGAAGACTGGAGCACACCACATGTAACTTTGTTCATTTAAGAAATCAGCCTGTACATCGTTTTGGACAAAAGCACTGTACACATCACTAACCATGATGCTTAGCATCCTCTACCAAGGGAATCTTTAAAGCCTATCCAGGCTTGCATTATCCAGGACCACTAAGTCTCAAATCTCTCGGGAGGTCTTCCCTAGATACGAACATACGATTCAGGCACCAACCGCTCTCAAGCCTAGTTAGGCCATCCGCCACTGAAGTTAAGGGTCGTCCTCAATTGAACGATGGACCCTATTCAACATTAGACTTTCCAAGGAGTTGGGCCAAGGGGTTTAGAGATTACTTCGGTGATGATCTTGCAATCCAACTCCACAATAACATTAATTGCTTAGCCTCAAGTCGATGCATTTCTAAATTCCATCTGGCATTGCCTAAGCCTCTGCAGCTATGTTAGAGACTTGACCATAGGAATAGTGAAAGGCGAAGATTACTTTACCCAAATGATCTATGAACACCAAGCCCATGAATAACCGAGTCAACAGAACCTAATTGATGATTTTCCACATAAAAATAGCTATCTTCGGTGGAGTGAGTTTGTTCCATGCCCAACGAGTCGACGACTATTTCAGGCATTTGGTTCGGATGAAGTTCCAAGCAGCCTTGAGAGAGAATTTACCCATGCACTCAGGAGTTACTTAACGTGGGAAACTTCTCTAAGCCCCACAATGATATATGTTTTAGATTCACAGTCTATCAATTTTTACAGATCATTCTAGAGCATGAGCCAAAAAATGAGGTACATCCAAAGCTCAAGTAGACCACACCACATAAAGCACACTACAAAAAATTTCATTTTTACCGACGAATGATTTCGTCGGTAATCAGTAAAATTTCGTCGGGAAATGTTTTTCCCGACGAAATTTTTCGCGGCTAACATCGTCGCAGAAAGGCCGTCGGTAAAGGTTTTTACCGACGAAATAATTTTTTCGTAGGTAATAATTGAACCATTACCGACGAAATTATTCGTCGGCCAAACATATGAATTTTGTCGGGATTGAAAATGATACGTCGGTGAAAAAACTTTTACCGACGAAATAATGCGTAGGTAAAAACACGTTAAAACTTTTACCGACGAAATATTTCGTCGGTAAAAGAAAGGAAAAACTTTTTACCGACGAAATAATGCGTAGGTAAAAACATGATAAAACTTTTACCGACGGAATAATTCGTCGGTAAAAGCATTTGCTTTCTTTTACCGACGAAATATTTCGTCGGTAAAAGTTTTTCCTTTCTCGGTTCCATTTGTTTTCAAAAATTCAGGAAAATTCCTGATATACACCTGTAAAAAAACCTATACATTTTGAATCCTACTCACATGCACAAACATACAAACAAACAAAAAGTACATCATCCATACACAAATAATCCATTCCACATCCACAAACAAACAATATTCATCCACACACAAATATATACAAGTTAAAAGTCGTATATTAAAAAAAATAATCAGGAAGATGAAGGCGGAGGTGGGGGAGGTGGCGGGCCATCGGCGCCAAGGCGTGCAGCGAGAGCCTGAAACATCTCCTGCATCCGTCGCTCATGCTCCTGCCGCAACTCCTCGATCCTCCTCTCCTGCTCCTCCCGTCGCCTCTCCTCCTCCTCCCTCTGCCTCTCTAGCTGCTCCCGAATCCCATCGACGACGACCCGTAGCTGATGAACCTCTCTCTCTGCGATGTCAGCTCGGCGTTGAGCGCTCTCACCAGCTACGGATCGGCTGGAGCCAGCTCTAGTTTGTGCCATGAGCGTAGCACCATGGCCAAGCCCACGCACATATCCAGAACGGGTGCCAAGCACCTCGCTCAGGATTTCTGGCTCACTCCGCTGACTACCATCGGGAGTGGGCTGACTGCGTATGGTGTCTATCTCCACCTGTAATGAAAAGATATGAAATTTCATAAAAAATGACATGAATGACATTATTATCAATCAATGCGCAATTAAATTTAACAAAGTAAAGATTTTTACCCAATGCTCACTGGCTCTAGGATGAACCCAAGATCCCGTCGCCTGCCGACAGTGAGTCCCTCTGTAGAGGTCTACTGGTCCAGGCTCCTGGCCGGTGACGGAATCCCGCTGCGCAATCGAAAGGAAAAAAGACTTATAATAAATGCCAATCAAAATAATATATTAACTTAATAATCATCAATAATTTCTTACCATGTCGTAACGATGTCGTACAAATGACTTTGAACCAGCTACGTGGTTCACTTGTAACTTTTCCCTGTTCGCAGAATTTATTCTGCTCCTCTTCTGAACACATTATACAAAATACATTTCTATTAATTGCGAAATTAATTGCGAATTTAATTTTTACCGTAAGATATCGTACATGTAAATATTACCTGAAAAGCCTCCGACGAAAATCTCTCGCAGAGTATCCGCCAGTCATCTGTACTAACGTGTGGCGGTGCGGACTGTACGGCCTCATCGTGTGTCCTGCACCGCTTGTACCACTGGTGCAACTCTCCGCGGTACTCCTTGAACCGCTCCCTAATCATGTCGTCGACGGCATGAGAAATGTAGGGAACATTCAAATCGAATTCAAATTTATCCTGCAGTTTCGTAAATAATAAATTAAGGGAATAAACTTATTAATAATAGGACTTAACCGTAAATGAACTTTCACAAAAGAAAATTTCAATTTACTAAACTTTACCTGAAGGCGCTGACGGATGAGCTGTCGCACATCATCTGTCACGTCAGTCCAACGGGGGGTGGTGGCGGGGATCAGAGATCGGCATAGGACACCGACCTCAGACGTAAACAATCTGGCACTGTCCCCAACAGGTCTAAGGCAGTCCTGTGGGAACTCTACTGCCACCCTACCCTCACGCGTAAGTCGCTCTAAAACTAACCCACGCGTGGGTCCACGTCCTCGTCGGCTGGTAGAAGATGCTGCTGCGAAAAGATATATGTAAGTAACAATATAAACAGAAATCACTAAATAATGTCTAGACTTACATGCAGTGCCCGGTGTATGCTGAACCGAAGGATCAGATGACTGTGATGCACCGTGCGACGTCGATGCTGTCTGCGTCGCATCACGGGTGGAAGGGGTAGATCCAGTGCGCGAACGACCTGATCTCCCACCTGGTGCCATGACTGAATATATCTGAAATACAAACTTATAAATTTAAACAATGTCAATGCAAGTTTATGAACATCATTGCAGAGTGAATTTGTGCTTATGCTTAGAGAAATGATAAAAATATGATTAGACCATTACACTATAATGCAAGCAGGATATAATAAAACCGTAAACAGAATATAATAAAACCGTAAACAGAATATAAAAGTTGAAAAATCCATTACACATTGTCATTCTATATTAAATACATATATCTCATTGTAATACAAATCAACTTCGGATCAACTATCCGAAATACTCCCTGCGTAAGTTATCGTACGCTGCAGATGTATATTCGATGCTGTATGAAGCACTTGACATTGTTACAGCCAACATGCCAGTCACAATAGGAGAAATCTGATCTCTCGGGACTCCATTCAGATGTGCAAGTGATAATGTCGCATCTTCCATACGAAGTTTTCCGCGATTATATTCCTCAATCAGGTCCGGAATTTCTTTAAGATTGTATAATCTTTCATCTGAGTCATCGTCTTCCTTCCTACATATCTCGACCAGACCGGGTATCTCTCTGGCCATACCAGAAGAATATAGGGCCGGAAAGTCCATCCGCAACAGCTGATGAAGTATGCTGCGTGCTTCCGCTACGCTCCAATTTGTGGAGGACATGATCAGAAAGTGACTTAACTGTAAATGTAGATTATCAACAAGTCAATTCAGGAAAAAAATCATGACTTGTAAAACATATATACATGTAATAATCAAATTAATCGAATTGAAAAATTACATGTAAATCTTGTATACATTTAATAATCGTCGTCTGAATCATTATCGCTTAGGACTCTTTCTTCTTCACCATCACTATCGCTGATCAGAATTTCCTCTTCATCGTCTGCAACATTGTCATCGATGAAAGCGCTATCATCTCTAACAATGTCATTTATGATTGAGGCATCAACATGATCAGGTGGCACATCATCTCTATTCAATTGCACCACATCAATATCAACATTTGGATCATTCCCTCTATCCCAAGATGGCATGTCTTCTTGGTATGCTTGTTCAACTGACGACGTTCTATTACTCCCTTCATCGTTATCTTCAACGTCTACTTCGGGAACGTCAAATATGTTCTTGGGCTTTATTTTCTGCACCACGTGCCAAGAGCCGCCTAACTTGGTGTCAGCGAGGTAGAATACTTGTTCGGCTTGGCCGGCTATGATAAATGGGTCATCTTTAAACCACTTCCAAGATAAATTTACGCTCGTGAAGTAATTATCAGTCTGTATTCCCAACTTTTTATTTCCAATGTCCCACCAATCGCATTTAAATAAGTACACCCGCTTTCTCATACAATAACTCAGCTCAATAATATCCGTCAAAACGCCATAAAAATCAATTTCGACCTCCTCATGTGTTCCCTTCACAACCACACCACTATTTTGTGTGGTCCTATATTTCTCACGCTCCTCAGTGTGGAACTGAATCCCGTTTACAATACAACCTGTATATCTAGATGCACGTCTATCAGGGCCACACGCCAGTGAGTAGAGCGCATCAGATGCATCCGCAGAGTTGCTAGCGCGCAACATCTTCATCTATCATCACGTATAGAATATAAATGTACGTTTAGGCATTTAAAATTACGTGTAAATATTGTGCAATACAATAATATTGTAAGTGTGGTGAGATAGAAGGTAAATTAAGCTTACACGTTTTGCAAACCATTCTGGAAACAAATCCTGATGCATTCGATCATAATTTGTAGGGTATTGGGACTTCATCTCCTCGATGTGTTTGCTATACACAATTGGTACGTTGTAAGCAAGAAATTTTGAGATTAAAACTGTCTGTAGATATACAATAATTATGTGCGAAGACTTACTCCAAGTACGACTCTATTTCTTCACAGTTATGCAACACATACCACCGCGCCTTCGCAAGATCCCGAGGGTCCATATCCTGAAACGTCGGCGATCCTAAAGGACGGACGTTATGTGCGAATACAGATATGAGTCCTTGTTCATGCTCCTGCCCTGCATCGGCATTACGATCTTCTCGGTTGAATCTAGTCTCTATGCCACGAAGATACATGGAGCAAAATGTCAGGCACTCATTATCAATGTACGCCTCAGCAATGGATCCCTCTGGACGTGCCTTATTCCTCACATATTGTTTTAATGTGTGAAGGTATCTGTACACAAAATCAATATGTTTAAGACATGAAAACATGGATATACGTAGTTTATGGAATGAAAAAAAATTTATGATCATTGTTCTATCACCTTTCGATCGGATACATCCAACGATATTGTACTGGGCCTGCAAGCTTCGCTTCGTGCGGTAAGTGAATTGCTAGGTGTACCATGACATCGAAAAACGCAGGTGGAAAAATTCTTTCAAGTTTGCAAAGGATTACGACAATATCCTTCTCCAGTCGTTTAATAACCTCTACATTTAAAGATTTCAAACACAAATCCTTAAAGAATATCCCCAACTCAATCAGCGTAGCACTGACATCCTTGTTGAGGAATCCACGAATCGCAACCGGTAGTAGGCGTTGAAGAAGGACGTGACAGTCATGACTTTTCATTCCTGTTACCTTACAGTCCGTAATGTTGACGCGCCGAGAGATATTCGATGCATACCCGTCTGGAAATTTCACCTTGTTCAACCATTCACATACACGTTTTTTCTCTAGTTTTGTCAATGTGTAGCATGCTGCTGGTATAGTATATGAATTTCCATGTGGTTGCAAGTGCAACTCTTTCCTTAAACCCATTGCTTGTAGATCCAATCGAGCCTTAAAACTGTCTTTTGTTTTCTTCTCTATGTTCATCAATATTCCAAAGACATTGTCACATATATTCTTCTCAATATGCATGACATCCAAGTTGTGTCGTAATTTCAGATGACTCCAATAAGGCAACTTAAAAAAAATGCTCTTCTTCCTCCAGTTGTACTCCAATACTGTACGTTTTCTCTTCTTCAAGTGCGGTGCCTTACCAAATCTAACTTCTTCAATGTTACTCAGCTGTTGTAACACATCTTCTGCAGATAGTTCTTTCGGTGGTGGCCTATGATCTTGTTTGCCATCAAAGATTACCGTCTTCCTGCGCCAATTATGATCCCTCGGAAGGAAGCGACGATGGCCCATATAACACGTTTTCTTACCATGCTTCAATGACAATGAACAAGTCTCAGTACTACATGTAGGACAAGCCAACTTTCCCTTCGTGCTCCACCCAGACAAATTTCCATATGCAGGGAAGTCATTTATTGTCCACAAAACCGCTGCGTGCAATCGAAACGTCTGTTCTGCAAAAGTGTCATACGTCTGGACACCTTGACTCCACAACTCGTTTAACTCATCTACTAACGGTCGGAGATACACATCAATGTCATTCCCCGGTGACTTGGGTCCAGGAATAAGCAACGACATCATAAAAAATGATTCCTTCATACACAACCAAGGAGGTAAATTGTAGGGCATAAGTATCACTGGCCACATACTGTACGAGCTACTCATATTACCAAATGGATTAAAACCATCACTTGCAAGACCTAGCCGAACATTGCGAGAATCCTCTGCAAACCAGTCATATTGCTTATCAAAATGTTGACAGGCTTCAGAGTCAGCGGGATGCCTCAATGTATTATCATCATGAAGGCGTTTCTCCTTATGCCACCTCATATCTTCAGCCGTCTTGCTTGACGTAAACAATCTTTGTAATCTGGGTTTCAATGGAAAGTACCTTAACACCTTTTGTGGAATTTTCTTACGCTTAGCTTCGTCATATTTCCACCTAGACTCTCCACATTGTGGACACTCCTCAACATTTTCATGTTCTTTCCAATACAATACACAATCATTTATACATGCATGTATGAGGATGTAACCAAGGCCCAAGTCTCGCATTAACGATTTTGCCTCGTAATGAGACTTAGGCAATGTCTCACCTTCAGGTAATACTTCTTTCAACAAGCCAAGTAACATGTCGAACGATTTGTTACTCCAACGATTTATTGTCTTTAAATGAAGTAACCTTGTAAGGAAATTCAACTTGGAGAAGTTCCGACACCCCGGATAAAGTGGACGTTGCGCATCCCTCAACAACCTACTAAACTTTTCTGATTCGGCATCACCCATAGGAGGAATATCCTGGCTAGTACTTGTCGCTGCAAAATCAGTATCCTCAATTGTTCCCCTTAACACATCCCCAATGATATCTTGCATATCGTCAATATCTTCATCCTCGTCATTACGCACAATTGGGTCAGCAAGGACTTCAGTGGCCTCAACTCTTTGGTGGAAGTCTTCACCATGATGAATCCACCAAGTGTAACCCTGGTCAATCCCAACTATGAACAAATCATCTTCCACTTTGTCCAATGTCTTGTGAATCATGTTCTTGCATTTTCGGCATGGACACCTAATTCTATTACCTGAATCTGCCCGATCTCTCGCAAATTCCATGAACTCCTTAACACCTTCTTTATACTCTGGGCCAAACCGATTCTTAGCTTGCATCCAACTCTTATCCATATCTACAATGCAAAGATTAGAGTCAGGTTTAGTTTAAGTGACATGAGTTTAGGATTAGGTTTAGTCATAGGTTGAGATTTTCGGGTTCGGGATTGAATTTCGGGTTAGGTTTTCATATTTGGGTCTAGGTTTATGTTAGGTGAATGGATTCAGGAATAGGTGTAGGTTTAGTTTAAGTGATTTGAATATAGGATTAGGCTTAGGTATAGGTTGAGATTTTCGGGTTCGGGATCGGGTTTCGGGTTAGGTTTTCGTGTTTGGGTTAAAGTTTAGGTTAGGCGAATGGATTTAGGAATAGGTGTAGGTTTAGTTTAAGTGATTTGAATATAGGATTAGGCTTAGGTATAGGTTGAGATTTTCGGGTTCGGGATCGGGTTTCGGGTTAGGTTTTCGTGTTTGGGTTAAAGTTTAGGTTAGGCGAATGGATTTAGGAATAGGTGTAGGTTTAGTTTAGGTAATTTGAGTTTAGGATTAGGTTTAGGCATAGGTTGAGATAGTCGGGTACGGGATTGGATTTCGGGTTAGGTTTTCATGTTTGGGTCTAAGTTTAGGTTAGGTGAATGGATTTAGGAATAGGTGTAGGTTTAGTTTAGGAGATTTGAGTTTAGGATTAGGTTTAGGCATAGGTTGAGATTTTTGGGTACGGGATCGGGTTTAGGGTCGCATTTTCGTGTTTGGGTCTAAGTTTAGGTTAGGTGAATGGATTTAGGAATAGGTGTAGGTTTAGTATAGGAGATTTGAGTTTAGGATTAGGTTTAGGCATAGGTTGAGATTTTTGGGTACGGGATCGGGTTTAGGGTCGCATTTTCGTGTTTGGGTCTAAGTTTAGGTTAGGTGAATGAATTTAGGAATAGGTGTAGGTTTAGTTTAGGAGATTTGAGTTTAGGATTAGGTTTAGGCATAGGTTGAGATTTTTGGGTACGGGATCGGGTTTAGGGTCGCATTTTCGTGTTTGGGTCTAAGTTTAGGTTAGGTGAATGGATTTAGGAATAGGTGTAGGTTTAGTTTAGGAGATTTGAGTTTAGGATTAGGTTTAGGCATAGGTTGAGATTTTTGGGTACGGGATCGGGTTTAGGGTCGCATTTTCGTGTTTGGGTCTAAGTTTAGGTTAGGTGAATGAATTTAGGAATAGGTGTAGGTTTAGTTTAGGAGATTTGAGTTTAGGATTAGGTTTAGGGCATAGGTTTGGATTTGCGGGTTCGGGATCGGGTTTAGGGTCGCATTTTCGTGTTTGGGTCAAGGTTCAGGTTAGGTGAATGGATTTAGGAATAGGTGTAGGTTTAGGTTAGATGACATGAGTTTAGGATTAGGTTTAGGGCATAGGTTTGGATTTGCGGGTTCGGGATCGGGTTTCGGGTTTGGTTCTCGTGTTTGGGTCTAGGTTTAGGTTAGGTGAATGGATTTAGGAATAGGTGTAAGTTTAGGTTAGGTGACATGAGATTAGGTTTAGGGCATAGGTTTGGATTTGCGGGTTCGGGATCGGGTTTAGGGACGCATTTTCGTAGCTTATAGGGCCCCGGTTTAGAGTTAGATGAATTGAGTTTAGGTTTCGGTTTAGGTATAGCTTATAGGTTTTAGTTTTAGGTTTATGGTTTCAGGTTTTAGTTATAGGAAATGGACAGCTTCATCATGGTCATAACAGCGGTTCCCACCTTCCAGGGACCCCCCGCTCAACAACCGGATAGCTCCGACGCACATCCGGGTCTGCTCCATTAATTTCGAGCTAATACATAAACACGGGCCTGTCCAAATGGCCAGGCCACCCATATTGCTGTCCATAGGAAATGGACAGCTTCATCATCATGGTCATAACAGCGGTTCCCACCTTCCAGGGACCCCCGCTCAACACCTGGATAGCTCCGACGCACATCCGGGTCTGCTCCATTAATTTCGAGCTAATACATAAACACGGGCCTGTCCAAATGGCCAGGCCACCCATATTGCTGTCCATAGGAAATGGACAGCTTCATCATCATGGTCTAAACCGCGGTTCCCACCTTCCAGGGACCCCCGCTCAACATCAACATCAATCAACTACTCTTAATCACAAGTATCATGTTCGTCATCTAATTTGCCACTAAATGATAATATAATAAAATCAGTCGCCCATCCAAGGATGGATAGATTGAAATGCTATCATTATTTCCATTTAAATGCCCAAGCCTAAATTTCGACAGCATCTCCCCCTATCTCTCCAGATATATTTATCTTACATTTAATTTCCACGTCAACTATCCACACATTGTGTGGATTAAATTGACAATGGAATTAAACATAAGAAACATATCCAGAGAGAATAGGAGAGTTACCGCACGAAACTAATGACAGAGCATGTAAATGACAAACAACGATAACATTCCAATCTATCCAACCTTGGACTGTCCAACAGGACAATTTGGCAGATTTCTATACCTCCAAAACACACTTTATCTATGCTCGGCAATATAGAAATCTCCAAATGGGCTAACTGATTCTATTATACTACCATTTGTGGACAAAAAATAACTATTAATAATAAGCCAAATACATCCACAACATACATCCACATAAATCAACCACGGGTAGCTCCAACGCACATCCCGGGTTTGCTCCATCAATTCCAGATACACAAGCACATAAAATGACAGAATCATCAACACCATGAATCAAGTCTAATCAAATATATACCTAATGACTGCTACTTTCTCAACAAATAAGTATGTATGGGGCCCACCATGGGAATCGGATTGCGTGTAGAGTAACTCTGCACGCTCTTATCATGTAGAGTAAATTCAGTTGGGCCCACCTAGAATGTATGTGATTTATCTATTCCGTCCTTATGTTTTTTCAGCTCATTTTAGTGGTTGAGCCCAAAATTTAAGCATATCCAAATCTCAAGTGGACCATGCCATGGGAAATCGTGGGAATAATGATTTCCACCATTCCCAGGACCTACAGTGATCATTATTTGTCATCCAACCTGTTCATAAGATCACATGGATATGGATGAAGGGAAAACACAAATATCAGCTTGATCCAAAACTTCTGTGTCCTCTAAGATTTTTTCAATGATAGACATTCAGTTCACACTTGTGCTGTGGTCCACTTTAGATTTTGATATGCTTCATTTTTTGGCACCAGCAGTTCCCATCTTCGGGGGCCCCACAGCCAGTGGACAGCGACGGTGGGCCCCACAGGCACTGGACAGCGACGTGGGCCCCACAGGCAGTGGACAGCGACCGTGGGCCCCACAGCCAGTGGACAGCGACATGGGCCCCACAGCCAGTGGACAGCAACGGTGGGCCCCACAATTACGTATTTCATTTTTTTTTAATTTGTAAAACAAAATTTTGGATTTTAAATTTTTAAATCCCTAATTAGGGATTTTAATTTTGAAATCCCTAATTAGGAAATTTTAATTTCGAAATCCCTAATTAGGGATTTAATAAATCAGTGGGCCCCACCAAATTGTAGACAGCTAAGGTGGACCCCACATGCAATGCACTATGGAAAGCGACGGTGGGACCCACATGCAAATAGAAAGCTACGGTGGGACCCACCAACATGCATTGGACGGACAGCGATGGTGGGACCCACATGCATTGGATTTTGGGAGTGGGCCCCACAATCAACAACGAGGAGAGAGGGAGCGAGGGGAAATGGAGCAAGAAGAAAGGGGGAGAGGCTTACCGGAGGAGGCGGCGGCGCACGGAGGTCGGTGGAGGCGAGGGGCGACCGGCGACACTGGTCGGCTGGGGGGGGGGGGGGGGGGGGGGGGGGGGTGGTCGGCTGAGGCGGTGGGCCGCCGGTGACGTCGACTGCCGGCGGTCGGAGATGAGGGAGAGCCGAGATGGGTGGGCCGGCCGGAAGCGCGCGCGAGAGAGAGAGGAGAGAGAACAGAGCGAGAGTGAGAGAGAGGAGAGAAATGAGGGAGGCCGATCGGGTAAGTGAAATAAAAGACTTTTACCGACGAAAATTTTCGTCGGTATAAGCATAGTTTTCGTCGGTAAAAGTCCTCTTTTTCACTTAGGCGGGAAACATCAATATTATTACCGACGAACATTTTCGTCGGTAAAAATGACTTTTACCGACGAAAATGTTCGTCGGCAAAAGTCATCTTCCTTACCTTACGCAGATACCACACATTATTACCGACAGGCAATAATCGTCGCCAAAAAAATACTTATACCGACGAAAATGTTCGTCGGTAAAAGCTAAATTTCTTACTTTTTTCTTTAGCGACGGGTAATTTCGTCGGTAATAAACTTTTTACCGACGAAATCATGATTTCGTCGGTAAAAGGGTGTGCTGGTATGTATTTTACCGACGAATACCTCATTTCGTCGGGGAAATGGCTTTTTACCGACGAAAACAATTTCGTCGGTAATACTTTCGTCGGTAAAACACCGTTTTCTTGTAGTGGCAATTGGGATTCAACGACTACCATTGAAACCTTCTTGGGTCCTTTGTGAGATTTATTTGCTATCCAACATCTTCATAAGATCACACAAACCTCAATGAAGAGAAAACACAACTATCATCTTGATCAGAGTCTTCTGTGGCTTTAAGAAGTCTTTGACAATAGGCGTCCAATTCCCATGATTTCTATAGAGTGGCCCACCTAAGCCTTGCTTCTCCCTCTTTTTTGTCTCATTCCCTAAAATGGTATGGAAAAATGGATGGACAGTGTAGATCTAATACATAAGTCATGATGGGCCCACGAAAGTTCCACATGTCAACATCGATTTTCTTCTCTCGACCTAGAATGTGCTGCACCATGGGAACGGATTAGGTGAGACTCCGGCCTCACCCAAGACGGTGCGGCCCTTACCATAGTAGCCACCTTGATGTGTGTATTCTATATCCACCCTGTCCATGCATTTTTCCATATCATTTTAGGGCATAAACTCAAAAGTTGATTCAAATATTATCAGAAACTTACAATCGGTCACTAAAAATGTGCTGAAGATCACTCTTTCCAGGTGAAGTGAAGATGAAATTTTAAGGACTAGTTACTGGATAAATTCTACAAACTTGCAACTGCGGAATATAATTTCACAATTTATGCTACGAAATGTGAAGAACGGGATTATGATAAAAAAAAAATAAAGATATTGATTACACTAAGGAATATAAATTGCAAGATATTAAGGAGCATGATAATTGAAAAATAGTTTTGATTTAGTTTTGGTTTGTTGCTGGATCCCTTGCAACGTTACTTTCCTTCTATATTTATAGCCTCAGTCAACCATCCCTAGTGGATGGTTATAGCAACTGTCTAAATACTATCAATCTTCCGGAGAGTTCTTTGCTTTCTCCCAATGACAAGTGTCCTTGTAATTGCTTATGGGACCTATCCACTTTTTCCATGTTTGGTAGTTACAGCTAACATCAAACCTTCTAGATTCATCTTTTCCTCTTGCCACATATCCTATTTACAAGCCCTTATACAACTTGCTGAATAGGCCATGATTGTTTCCTTATAGCAAATTAGAATTGGCCATTGTCCTGGCCAAAAACTTCAATTGGTCATTATTCTAAGCTACAAACCACAATCAGCCACTGTCCTGACATTGCAAGTTGCAATTATTGAGGTCAATGTATTAAATCTCAACAGGGGAGTGGCTAACATTGGAGGTGGCTAACAGCATGGGTATGTGTACTAACAATAGGATGTGCGAACTAACCCAAAAAAACAAAAAGTACTTACAGTCAGTCGCTTCTCCCAACGACCTCAGTCGGTCACTTTCCTCGATGCGAAACGGCGCTAGGCCGTTTTATCTTGCTTGAAAATGCAATCACCCACTTTAGAAAATTTTGCTCGACTGCTTTGCAATGGATGTGTGACATGACACGCATCCTGCTTCTGACAGGGTCGATAAGAAACCTGCAAAGGGCCCATCTTATGATTTTCGTAATGTTTATTTTCCATCCAATCTGTTAATAATGTTAAGATTTGGATGAAAGAAAAATGTAAAGATCAGCTTGATCCAAAACTTCTGTGGCCCACAGAAAGTTTTTAATGGTCATTCGTCACTGTTTCTAGTGGTATGGTGCACCTGAGATTTGGATCTTCTTATAAGGTTTGGGATCGCCTCCTTAAAGTACGATGGAAAAACAAATGAACGGCGTGGAGATAGAAAAAATACATCAAGATGGCCCTACACGGTTAGGGTAACACCCACTAAGGTTTTTACCAGGGAACAGCTAATCCTCTCCCTTGAAAGTATGCACATGGCTTCGGTAGTGACCCCTCCAGTGGCTGAGCTCTGTACGGGTCGGCTCTGTGGGCCCACTATGATGTATGTATCTTATCCACGCCGTCCATCCATTTTAGGAGATCATATTAGGAGATGAGCCCAAAAATGAGGCAGATCTAAATCTCAGGTGGACCCCACTACTACAGGAAACAGTCTCTATTGAACACCAACCATTAAAAACTCCCTAGGACCCACTATAATGTATATTTTCCATCCAAACCGTTGAGTAGGTCACACATACCTGGTTGAAGGGAAAAAAAAAATATCAGATTGCTCCAAAACTTTGTGTCCCTCAAGAAGCTTTCAATGGTAAGCGTTCAATCACCACTGTTTCTATGGTGTGGTCCACCAGAGATATCGACCTGCCTCATTTTTTGGATCATGCCCTAATGGGAGATTGGAAAATGGGTGAATGGAATGGATAAAATATATACATTATGGTGGGATACACAAAGCTAAAGAGTTACTTGTAAATCTACTTTAAAAGTAGGGTTAGTGAGTAATTTTCTTCCTAAAATATATTGTAGTATTCTTTAATGGAATACTCTGTCTAAAGAATAAACTGTAATATAATGACGGCTTAACATGCATTACGTTTGGTTGCCACTTGAATAAGATTTTATTTCATTTTAATTAAAAGTAAATATGTGTTCCTTTTCTTTGATGGTATATTATATCTTCAGGAAAACGTTAATGCTATGCCGGCCGAATATGACAAATGCATGGGCATTCATAAATTAGTTAAGCATTGTTTAGTTGCCAAATGGGTCAGTTATTTGGGAAAACGTCCCATTGCCCTTTGGGACAAAATTCTCGAAAGAATGTATTATAAACTTTTCACTTGGAAGCTTAATACTCTTTCCTTGGGAGGAAGACTGAATCTTATCAATATGCTAATTATAAACTTTTCTCTTGGATTATAAACTTTTATTTTTTATCCCTCTTTAGATGTCTGAAACCAGTATGCTAATTAGATTCAAAGCCTTTGAAGGAATTTTCTGTAGAAAGGAGATTCTAAAGGTGACAAATTTCCTCTTCTGAATTGGAAAGAGATGTGTAATTCCTACGAGGATGGGGGAGCTAATATCAAACATCAAACATTTAACACTTTTTAATGAAGCTCTCCTAGGCAAATGGGTCTTTGGCTGTGAGGAAAATTCTCTTTAACATCGGATCATAGTAGCTAAATATGGGACATCCCCTACGGGATGGTGGTCTAAGTAGTCTTCCATTTACCGTGTTTCATTCATTTGTAAGAGAATCGAAATCGGTTGTTCCAATGTTTGATAGGATTTCTTTCAATTTGGGTAAAGGCTTGAAGATCAGATTCTGTTGGACATTTGGATTGGCAATCGATCATTAGCTGAATGTTTCCATGCTCTCTTTGTGATTGCCTCTGATCTCAATGTTCTAGTTAAAGATTGTTTTAGCCATGTTGGCACTCCTGGGATCTGGTTTCAGTTAGAACCTTTCTGAATTTGAGCTCAATGAATTAATTAGCCTTACTTCTCTTTTGCAGTATCCCTGTTCCCTTCCCCTCTAAGCCGGAGGATTCGTTACGCTGGTTGCAATCGAAGAAAGGTGTTTTCTCAGTTAGATCCTTCTATAACTCCTTGGATGCTTCCTCCATTTGCTCTCCTTCTCATAGGGGCCATGTGTGATCTTATAGTGTGCCGCCGAAGATGCGGCTTTCAGATAGTTGGTTGATAGAAAGAGGATCCTGACAATAGATAACCTCAGAAAGCATGGAATGCAACTTCTGAATGCCTGCCTTCTTTGTCTTCAATCTGAAGACTCTTTGGACTATCTTCTTTTACATTGTCCATTTTCTTCAGACATTTGGTAAAGTATCCTCAAATTAGCAAGAGTTTCCTATGTTATGCCTTGTCCCATCGATAGTTATTTTAGTAGATGACACGCTGATTCTGGAGATGTGCTAGGCAAAAAGAAGTGGCGCATTTTCCTTCTGGTAGTCATTTGGGCTATTTAGATAGAGCATAACAACTGTTGTTTCAGGAATTCTTCTTCTTCTACGACGGGAGTGTTTTTTAGAGTGTTGGTCTTTTTTAAAGATTAGGTCCCTTAGGGTGGTTCTTTTGCTTGGGTGTTTTCTATGTTTCATTTTTTTCTTCTTGTTATAGTTTTTTTCTTCTTTTTTTGTTCCTCCTTTTTCTTTACAATCAAAGTATTATATTTCAAAAAATCTTTATTAACAATAATTATGTAGTGAACTCTAGATTGCAGGTGGATCACGCTTACAAAGATCATCTTAGGCTTTTAAATATATTTGTGACTAGGGTGTTGTATATTTGACTTTGAGTTGCCACTAGATAATTTCTCAAATTTCCACAGTCGGCTAGACCTTGTAGCAACCTTAAGCCAAAGAATTGAAAGATTCTCTGTCTTAAAATACCCCCTGATATGGAATATGGGATTTTAAGTAAGAGACCACAATGACAGGAAAAGAAGGTATTAGGCACCCTTTCTTCCTGTAAAAACGTATGATCTCTACTTCATAGGACTCAACGAAAAGGAATTGGATTAGTTCTTGCATTTAAGCAATGTGAATATTATTATTCTGAACAGCGATCGCTGATGGTTCTGCTTCTCTTTAGGCCCGAGGTAGTGCTAATGACATTGCAATCTGATCAAGAGTTGTTGTAGCCCTTTCATAGCCAACTCGTTCGATCACTAGAGAGCATCGATCCTCTCTGTAAGAACTTGGATCCCCTGAGCACCGTCAGCGAGATTGTTGTCGCGGTCATCGCTAGAAGCCATCTTCCTGAGATTATTCCTCGCTCAAATACTAACTTAGCGCAACATAGATGGGCTGAGATTGAACAGTACCGTCTCTCTCACAAGATACATACTCAGAATCCATGAAGCTTTCTGGGAATCCTCAACCAGAACTTCCTTGAATCCTCAAGGGAAAGAGTTTCGAATCCACGAGAGAAGAAGAAAATTGTAGTTTATTGATAAAAAATGAATAATAATATCTAGCTAACAACGAATTAAAAGAGTATTTATAACCCACACTTAACAAAATAAACCCTAAGTTGTGTAAATCAAGAGTCCTAAACGAAATCGAAAACAAAGAATTCAAAAATAAAAACTTTTGTGCGAAACTACGAGTGTAGGAGATCGATCACAGTGGGTCGATGATCGATCATAGCTGAGCGTCGACCAGTCGTGGGCCCCTGACAGTAGGTTGCCTATGTTGCGAGCATGCCAACAACACCGGTGAATCGAGATCCAATCTTCGGTCTCACCCACAAACGATAAACAGGAAGAAATAATAACTAGAAGAGGAATTCAAACAAACCAACAATCTACAATACAGAATTTACATGGAAAAACCCCAACAAGGGTAAAAAACCACGGGTGCAAACTTTCACTATGAAGAAAACGAAGTTACAAGCAATACACTTGCCTTCTCCAATGCTCCCATGTACAGAGATGACCCTTTTTGCTAACCCCTTCTCACTTTCTCACCTTGGACGTATAGAAAACCTAAGTACATTCCCTAATCGCAAGTTACACCCCTTTTTATAGTAAAACACGAAAATAAAATCCAAAATAGGAAAGCCCGCGAAACAGTTCGCGGCCAGTCGGGCACCCGGTCAGGCTTGGTTGGGCACCCGGCCAATGTAGAATATGTCCAGCAAGCTTTAGGAAAAAACACCCAAATATCGGGTGCCCGATCAGGCTTTATCGGGCACCCGCCCTGGGCACTGGGCGCCCGGTCCACTGATCGTCGGGGACTTGACCACTTCCTAGCAAATTGGTGTGATTGGCTCCACACCTCAACAATCTCCCACTTGGAGACACATCACTGTAGTCCCTCGTCTTCTACATCCGGAGTGCACAACCTCCCAATCTTCAAGCCTGAAGACCAATCAAAGCTGAACAAAGCTTTAGCTTCTCCCATGTGACCACCTTGGTCAACATATCCGCAGGGTTCTCACTTGTATGGATCTTCTCCAAAGAAATCGATCTATCTTCCAATAACGAACGTATGAAGTGATATCTGATGTCAATATGCTTGGTCCTTGAATGAAAGGCTGAATTCTTAGCCAAGTGTATTGCACTCTGACTATCACTGTACAGCTTGCAATCTGTTTACTTCTTCCCCAACTCTTTCATAAAACCTTGCATCTACACCATCTCCTTGCACGCTTCTGTAGCTACAACATACTCTACTTTCGTTGTACTGATGGATACTATCTTCTGTAACTGAGAGACCCAATGACTGCAGCACTACCCAGAGTAAAGACATACCTTATAGTGCTCCTTCTACTGTCAATATCCCCTGCCAAGTCTGAATCAACGTAGCCCTGTAGCTCGATTTTCAATCCTCCATAACATAGCCCTACATCCACAGTACCTACCATGTATCTGAGGATTCACTTCACAGCTTCCTAATATTCCTTCTCGGGGTTGTTCATGAACCTGCTAACAACTCCCACTGCTTGAGCAATATCTGGCCTCGTGCTAACCATAGCATATATGAGGCTCCCTATAGCTAACACGTATAGGACTTTAGCTATGTAGTCTCATTCCTCCTGCACCTTCGAACCTTGCTCCTTCAAAAGCTTGAAGTGATTGGCTAATAAAGTACTAACCGGCTTAGCACCTCCCATGCTGAATTGATCAAGTACATTGGCTATGTACTCTGCCTGTGACAAAACTAGCTTCTTCTTTTTTCCTGTCACGCTTTATCCTCATGCTTAGGATTTATTTTGCAGCTCCTAAATCCTTAATGGCAAATTCTCTAGACAATTGTCTTTCGAGATCTGAGATGTTCCTCATGATTGATCTGGCTACAAGCATATCATCAACGTACAGAAGAAGGATGATGTACGACGTATCAAACTTCTTCATGTAGCAACAATGGTCTGCATGATATCTCCTAAACCCGTTTCCTGACATGAAACTATCGAACTTCTTGTACCATTGCCTCGGGGCCTGCTTCAGGCCATATAGACTCTTTTTCAGTCTACACACCTTGTTCTCCTTTCCTGGTGCCACGTGTCCTGTCGGCTGATACATATATCTCTTCTTTAAGATCCCCATGAAGAAAGGTTGTCTTAACATCTAGTTGCTCTAGATATAAGTCCTCTGTAGCCACTATATTCAAGACCATGCGAATTGTAGACATCTTCACCACTAGTGAAAATATTTCAGTGAAATCGATACTTGCCTTTTGTTGGAACCCTTTCATAACTAATATGGCCTTGTACTGCTTCGAACCATCATGCTCCTCTTTCAGTCTATAAACCCATTTGTTATGAAGAGCTTTCTTACCCTTAGGTAGAGTGACGAGCTCCCACGTACGATTGGACTCAAGATAGTCCATCTTATCATCCATGGCCTGCTCCGACGTAACCCGTGTATCTAATTATAGTGCCTCTTCAAAACACTCTGGTTCACCATTATCTGTCAGCAGTACATAATGTAAGGAGGGTGAGTATCGGACCTTGGGTCTCCTCTCCCGAGTAGACCTCCTCACAACCGGTGTCTGCGGCTCTGCCTTATCATGCTCCTGTGCATGTTCATCTTGCGGCACTGTAATACCTGTGTCTAGTAACTCTTCCAACTCTACGAATTCTTTCTCATCGGTCTTATTCTGTTTTTGCTGTGCACTGTCCTTATACATCACTTTTTCATTGAAGAGTACATCCCTGCTTCTGATGATTTTCTAGTTCTTTGTGTCCCAAAATCGGTAGCCAAAATCATGCTGCCCGTAGCCTATAAACATGCACTTTCTGGACTTCACATCCAGCTTATTTCTGTGCTCTACATCAATGTTAACATATGAAGTACAACTGAACACTCTGAGATGTGCAAGGTTCACTTCTTTCACAGTTCACGTTTCTTCTAATAACCCACAATCCAATGGTGCTGAGGGACTTCTATTTATGAGATATACGACAGTATTCACAGCATATGCCCAATACGTCTTGAGCAACCCTGCATATAACCTCATGCTTCTGGAGCGCTCAAGGATAGTCATGTTAATGCGCTCAGCCACACCGTTCTGCTACGGTGTCCCTGGAATTGTTTTCTGATATTTGATTCCATTTGCTGCACAATACTCCTCAAACCTCTTATCACAGTATTCTCTTCCATTATCTGATCTGAGAAATTTTAATGTTTTACCTGTCTTATTTTCTACCATTACTTTACACTTCTTAAATACATCGAATACATCAGATTTGTGCTTTAAGAAATAGACCCACAGTTTTCTACCAGCATCATCAATAAAAGAAACAAAGTAATGTGAGCCACCAAGAGATGATACCTGTGCCGGTCCCTACACATCAGTGTATACAAGCTCCAACAGATGCATCTTTGGAGCGCGTCCTGTTTTCTTAAAGCTTACCCTCTTCTGCTTGTCATACACGCAGTTCTCGCAGAATTCCAAGTCGATAGACTTTAGCCCTAGTAGCTTCCCTTTTGATAATAACACTGTCATCATTTTCTCACTCATATGTCCCAACCTCTGATGCCATAACTGCCCATTCACTCCAGTTGATGTGACTGCGAGTGGACTATACGATTCAGAATTCATGTACAAAGTACCTTCCTTCTTACCTCGAGATATCACAAAGGCACTTTTTATGACCTTCTAGGAGTCACTTGTGAATGTCATCACATATCTGGTATCGGCCAACTGCCCCACTGAGATCAAGTTCCATCTCAAACTCGGTACATGTCTCATATCCTTTAATTTCAAAATCGTTCCGTCTTTCTGACTTATATGAATGTCTCCCTTGTCAACAATATTGCACGGCTCATCATCACCCGGGTTGATCTCCCAAAGTCACCTGATGCATAATCATGTAGAACCTCCTCAGACGAAGTGGCAAAAAATGAAGTACCCGAGTCTATAACCCTAGACTCATTCCGCGCATCAAGAGACAAGATCAACACCTCTGTGTCACTCTCCTCAAATAGATTCACTGAATCCTTCCCACCTTGAGAGCTTCCTTCTTGTTTTTTAAGCGCCTTGCAATCACGTTTCATGTGCCCCTTCTTTCTGCAATGTCAACACCTGTCCTTGTCTTTCGGTCCATTGGATTTCTTCCTTGACTTAAAATGCCCGTGTTTATTGCCTCCCTTGTTCAGCGATCTTACTCTTCCTTCAACGTTTAGAGCATTCCCTGAATCCCCTGAAACTCCCGATGCCTTCCTTCTAGATTCTTCACTAAGAATTAGACTGGCCACATCATTGAATTTCAACTTCATAGACCCTGAGGAATTACTCACGGCAATCACCAAACCATCCCAACTGTCTGGCAAACTGGACAAGATCAATAACACCCTAACCTCATTATCAAAAGTGATGCCAATGGATTCTAATTGGCTCGTGACTGTATTGAACTCGTTTAGGTGTTCAGCCACGTTGCCACCATCTGACATCTTCATGTTGAATAGCCGTTTCATGAGACAAACCTTATTGGACGCTGAGGGTTTCTCATAATTGTAGCTAGATCTTGCATTAATTCTTTTGTGGTCTTTACCTTGGATATGTTGAAGGTGACGCTCTTAGACAAAGAGAGTCAGATCGTTCCTAAAGCCTTCTGATCCATTAAAACTCATTCATCATCTGTCATCTTCTCTGGTTTCTTCTCTTTTCCTTCTAGAGAAATATAGAGGTCCTTTTGATATAGATAATCCTCCATTTGCATCTTCCAAAAGGCAAAGTTTGAACCATCAAACTTCTCAATTCATGTCTTCCCTTCTACCATCATCGCTCCCATATGAACTAAACCAATAGCTCTAATACCAGTTGTTGCGCAACACGCCAACAACACTGGTGAACCGAGATCCAATCTCCAATATCATTCACAAACGATAAACAGGAAGAAATAACAACTAGAAGAGGAAATCAAACAAACCAACAATCCACAAGACAAAATTTACGTGGAAAAACTCTAACAAGGGTAAAAAACCACGGGTACAAACTTTCACTATGAAGAAAATGAAGTTACAAGCAATACACTTACCTTCTCCGATGCTCCCATGCACAGAGATGACCCTTTTTGCTAACCCTTTCTCACTTTCTCACCTTGGACGTATAGAAAACTTAATTACATTTCCTAATCTCGAGTTACACCCCTTTTTATAGTAAAACACGGAAATATAACCCAAAATAAGAAAGCCCGAGAAACAAGTCGCGGTCGGTTAGGCTTAGTTGGGTGTTCGGCCAATGTAGAATATGTCCAGCGAGCTTCAGGAAAAAACACCCGAATATCAGGCGCCCGGCCACTTCCTGGCAAACTGGTGTGATTGGCTCCACACCTCAACAGCCTAGAGCCTGCATCTATCTAGAGAGTTGAGGTTCGCTCGGACCAATTTATGACCAATTGCCCAGGGTACCTGGACTGTCCAGGGACCAAAGCCAGATTTCATGTTAAATAAGACCGTTCGCGACCTTAATTCGACCTGTCACCGGAGTTGCGTGACCGATCGCCAGAGGCAAGTGATAGGTCGATTTCCTGACTTTCTGGTCCTTCTTTCAGGCTTTATTTTGATTGATCCAGACCATATATTCTTCAACGATCCTCTCTACATTATATTTCACATAACCAAACAGGCCATCGGCAACTTCCATTTTAATGTGAGTTTTATACCACATTATCATATTTCAAGGAACCAAACAGGCCCTTGGCGACTTCCATTAAAATCCTGTCCGGTCAAGCTGACTGATCAGCTGAGCTTGAGTAACGTAGTTTTAAAACTATGGTACGCCAATGTTGGAACAGGCTCCGTAAGACATTGAGCCACGGGCTTCAGCCCAAAGGGTAAGCCAGGAACTGAACTTCGACATCCCACGTGCCAATGAAAATAGATAGACAGCTGATAATACATGCTTCCACATTCATTAAACAGGCATTATGAAGATTACAAATACATAATAACACATAAACACCTTCAAAACCATGAAAGACAAACACCGTCAAAAGCATGAAAGAGGGAAGAGAGCAACAACTCTTCGGCGACCCAGCTTTCACCTGCAAGAGTAACACACAAACGAACGACTTAAATATAAATATTTTTACTATTATCTCTCAACATAAGTAGGTTTCTCTATAATATAAGTAGGTTTCTCTACAAATCCTTGTTTAATAAGCTTATTTCACAAGGGTTGCATGTAGCCTACCATGGCATGAGTATGGCATCAAACTGTTCAGAAGGATTTCACCGCCATGGAAGCTGGACACCCAACAAATAGGTTGATCCAACCATTATTTGAGCTGCCCCATGAATTTGGACCTACTATATATAGCTTGGCCTGTCAGCCAGGCTTGGGTTTTGTATGCATGACACCACCATTTTCAGGTCAAGCTTGGGCTTAAGTCGGTTTAGCCCAACCTAACACAGCTCCGCCTAGCCTGACCTGACTTTATATGTACGTGTTATAAACTAGAAATACATCATTCTAGTCCTTAGGCAACCCATTTATCGTGAATGTAAACTGTTTGGTTTCATTTACTTGAAATGTCTACCTTCCGTGCATGTGTGGCCCACTTGATTGACAGATTATTAGGAAAATTCAAGAAGGGATTTTATTAAATTTTGGGCCAGATGGGTTGGAGAGGGCCAGGACCAAGGCCAAACAAAATTTTTCAGGCTCGAGATTGGGCTTGCTATTCTAGGCCCAAGCTAGGCTTGGGCCTAGCTCAAGCCTTGGGTCTCAAGTACTGGGTGCAGCCTAGCCTGGCCCGGCCCATTACCTTCAATTATAGTTACAAAAAAACAAAAACAAAACTCCAGTCGAGTCAGTGTTAGCTAGGAAGGGTTTTACTCAGAGGCTAAATTGAGTGTTTGCTTTGTTCGAAGGACATTTAGTAATTAAATTAAGAGAATTTTACAAAAAAATACCTAATTAATATACCATTTGCATTCCTGTATTATTTTGTTTTTAATCAAGGTTTTCAATAAGCTACCTTATTAATCTGCATAATTATCATCCCACTATATCTTCCACTTCGTTCTTAATGATCGCAACCCATTAAATGACTAGGTGGCTCGGGTGGACCCACAATGATGTTGATATGAAATCCACCCCAACGACCAGGTGCTTCACCCCATGTTAGGCCCGGTACCCAAGCATCAGCCCCATCTAGGATTCATATGGACCAAAAATTGGAAACAGTTCATAGGGAAATGCTCACCATTGAAACTATTTCCCATGGTGCGATCCACTTGAATTATGAATGGGTTTGAGTTTTGGATCCCAAGCATAAATTTTTGTGTGGCATCAAATGATTAGAGTGAATTTCATAAAAAATTTATGGTGGGCCCTGTAAAAATTAACTGTGGACATCTCTCCGCAATGATTCCTTTGTTGTGGCACACGGAATCTGATTCTTTAGCCCTAGGCCTAACATGGGATTACACATCTAATGGTTAGAGTGGATTTTACATGGACTTTATAGTGGGCCCTGCACAAAATCAAGGGCAGGTGTCGCAAGCCAATGTTAAAAAACTCATGGCAATTTATATTAAAAAAATATATATATTTGATGGGACGTTGCACTTGATTTTGAAGGAGGCCCACCCTAATGTGCATGTGAAATCCACTCTAACCTTTAGGTATGTAATCCCATGTTAGACCTAGAGGGGGAAATAATAGGCTGAACAGTGATTTAGACGGGCCACACCAAAGGAAACATTACTTGGGAGAGAGACTTCCACTCTTAATTTCTACAGGGCCCACTGTAATAATTATATAAAATCCACTCCAACTATTAGATGCCACACTAAAATTTAGACCCAGTGCCCCAAAAATCAATCCCATCCTTGATTTAAGTGAGCCACACTAAGGGAAATAATTTAGATGGTGAGTGTTGCCCTCTGCATTGTTTCCAATTGGTGGTCTACCTAAATCACAGATGGGTTAAATTTTAAATTCTAGGCCTAACATGGGGTGAAGCACCTGACCGGTGGATTTCAAATAAACATTGTGGTGGGACCTACGCAATTGGCCTAACTCATTTACTGGCAACAAAACACTTGCTAAGAAATCTAGCGGAAGCTACTTGAATGGTAATTACTTGGATCAATAGAGTAGCTAACTGATTTTTTTTTTTTTTTTTTTTTTTTGAAAAATGCATCTGAATGTAAATTCTATATTAATTAAGTGGTTTTCTGTGAAATTCCCTTAAATTAATTATATCTGTAGTAATACGTATTAAATGCAAAAACAGTTAACAAAGGTGAAATAGATAAAGGCCGTGGAGCGTTAGAAAACGTCCATGCTTTCCCAGTAGAGGTCGTGAGACATGAGAGACTATCTGATGAGCGACTTGGCTGCGACCCAGAACCAGCCATGTGGGTGCGACCCTGAAAGTAGAGCTCACCTCGATACATGCATTTTATATCCAGGCCGTCCATCTGTTTTGCCAGCTTATTTTAGAATGGTATAAAAAATGAAGCACATATAAATTTCAGGTGGACAACACAACAGAACCTGTGGTTATTGACAATTATAAGCCTTTGTGGGGCCACAAAAGTTTTGGATCAAGATGATATTATTTTTTTTCCCTGTCATCCAGTTTTTTTTTTTTTTTTTTTTTTTTTTTTTTTTTTTTTTTTTTTTTTTTCATGTCGTTTTGGCATTATCAAAAGGTTGGATGGTCGACAAACATTACAGTGCACCCTGGGATGTTTTCAATGGCTGGCATTCAACAACTACTTTTTCTTGAAGTGTGGTCCACCTGAAAATTTTATTTTCTTCATTTTTGGGATCACGCCCTAAAATAAGCTGGAAAAACAGATGGACGGCATGGATATGCAATTCATGCATCAGGGTTGCACCCATATGATCATCACTGGTTTCGGAATCTTAGCCAAGTCGCGCTCCTTAACAACACAAGGTGTAAGAAAATCTGAACCGTTGGTCTATTGGGACACAGCCATCATGTGATGGCAGAAAGTCAGGCTAGTCCACTCATTACATGTATGTTGGGCATTGAAATTAGTCCTAAGCATACATTTCTCTTGTAAATGTTAGGCCCATCTTATGCTCTAACTGGTTTAATTACTTTTTAGCGAAGATATATTCAGTGGGTTCATGTGACGAATGGCCTCGATCTTCCACACCTATAAAAGGTTGCATGGGCTTCTTTTGATTGACATGGATTGATGGAATAGAAAGCATAAATCCCGGACACCTTGTATCTTTACTAATGAAGATAATGTTATTTTGTGAAATTTATTCTTTTGTTTGTGAGACGAACAACCAGATCATGTCGAATCAAATGAAAATAATTTATTCTTTTGTGAAATTTAAGCCGCTCATCAGGTGGGGTCCAACCTTGCAGGTGAAACTGCACACCAAAGTGCTTAATTTGTGGAGAGAGAGAGAGAGAGAGAGAGAGAGAGAGAGAGAGAGAGAGAGAGACCTTAGCATTGGTCTGGTGCGGTAAGGTTGCACTTGGAAGGCAGCTTCATGGCAAGGTCTGGTTTTATACCCAGCATTGGTAACACAGGCGATTCCTTATAGCCGCAAAGACATGTCAAGTTGGCCTTGGAAAGCGCTGTGCAGCACAACTCCGTTGGATCCGACGGCTCTGAACCGCTCACAGCTGGTCTGCATTCATCAAGATCATCCTCAGTCATGCCACACAAGCTGACTGCATGACACACAACGAGGCCCACTGCAACCAACACCATGGCCACCATCGCAACCTTCCTCATCATGATCATCTTCATTCCTAGCCTTTCAGATCTTCTCCTAGCCATGATGCTGCACCTTACTTATATAGGCGATGCTTGGATGACATTACATGTTCTTCCATCTCTCCACCCGAGGACACGTACAGCGTCCTTGAGCCACGTGTTTCTACAAGTAGGTCCCATGCCTCGGTGATCCCAGTCGTTGATCTTGATATGAATAGCCACGACTTAGATAGGTGGACTCATTGAAGATTGAATGTGTAACACTGCTGTGACGTTTCTTCTTAGCCGTTCATTTAAAAAACTTCCATCTGATGGTCCAGATTATTATCCCATTAGAGACACCTTTGGGAATCCTCAGTACATGTTGGGGCCCATGATATTAAACCATCTAGATCACTGAGATGTGGGACCCACTTTACAATCTCAACGATGGAGGATAATCTTGGGGTATCCTCCGCTTGAAGGCCACAAAATTCCTAGCCATGCAAGATAAACCCGAATGTGCAGCCCGTGAATAAACATTGGCAGCATCCAAGGGTCACGGGAATGCGTAGGCCCACTAAAAGTAAGGACTCAAATGTAGTCATGTGTGGGCATAGGAAAAATGAGCTGGCTATTGGTTTATTTATCGTGTGGTATTTTTGTGGCCGTGAAAGATTCTGATATTCATCTGTGGAAGCGGATGGCTTCGGATTGACTGATTCTGATATTCATCTGTGGAAGCAGATTCTGATATTCATCTGTGGCCGTGAAAGATTCTGATATTCATCTGTCCAGAGATATACCTGTGTCTGGGGCTGTGTTAGGCCCACAGAGATATCAGTAACAAATCCACTCCGTCCATCTGTTTTTAAAGACCACAATAGGACAGGATTGTAAAAATAAGTAAAATCCAAAAGACATGTGCGCCACACCAACGAAACAGTGGGAACAGAAACATCCACCGTTGAAACCTTCCTACATCTGACTATGATGTTTATATGCCATCCAAACCGTTCATAGGGTTACTATCACTCAGATAAACTGTAGGAATAAATATCATCCTGATATAAAACTTTCGTTAACCCCCGGACTTCCATACCCAATGTGTTTCTTGTGGTATTGCCCACAGGAGTTTTCGATCTTCCTGATTTTTAGAAACATGTCCTATTGTGGTCTTTCAAAACAGATGGACGGTGTGGATTTGTCACGGACATCTCTGTGGGCCCCACACATCCCTGGCACAGGAATATCTTTGTGCCTCGGGTCACTGGCAATCTGCTTCCCTCATCACCGTACACATGTTATCTAAGCCGGCCCAACAGAAAAAAGAGAGGGTAGGTGTGAAGAAGGTAAAGCCAAGATCCATGTTCACATGGGTTCGAAGAGGGTTGAGCCAAGAAGATTGGCTGGTCCCTTTGAAATGAAAATGAGTTCCTCACTCTCCTACTTTCATGTGTGCATGGAAATGGTACTATGAGGTCGACCTCATCGGAACTTCCCATGATGTGGAGCTAGGTGGGCCCCACCATGATGTGGATCGGACATCAACACTGTATTTGATGGGTCCCCTTTAGATTATGGGATATCCCAAAAATCAGCCGTACGTATATAGAACTCAGCTGGGCCATACCATCTAATGAAAACCATGTGAAGACATGCCTAAAACATCTAAAAGCACTTGGTGGGGCCCACTGGAATTTTGGATACGGCTGAAAATTTGTCTGACCCCTCATCCAAGTGGGACACACACAATGGTTGGTCTGGATTTGTGAAATACATCGTGGTAGGCCAAGTAAATGATCGTGAAGGTTTTAATGGCCAGGTAGCCCCTCTTAACTGTTGTCTATGGTGTGGCCCACCTATTTTATGGATTGACCTGATTTTTAAGTCCGTGGCCCACCATGGAATGTTGCATCTTCTTGATGGGGTTCATGTCTGATCCACATTACGGTGGGGCCCACGCAGCCTGACCTCATGGAAAGTTCTACATAAATTTCGTGCAAAAAATAATAAACTTAAGAAAATAAAGTCACGGTCCGAACCCACAGCACAACTGATTGCAACCCAAGACTCTGAATCTGTCAAGCGAGTCAAGAACGGAAGAAAGAACATAATCACACTCGGATCTCAAATAATACAATCTGGAATATTTGGTACCAGCTGACACAACTGAGATATATGTCTCCGAGATTATCACTGTCTCTAACTCCCATGCTTCTATCCTTTGGAGTATTTGGTACCTGGTGGGGGAAATTGTCCGCTTGAGATCGGCCTTGACTTTCAGGATCTCTCACACATTCAGATAAGGCAATTCAGTGAGGGATGGACTAGCAAGAATAGGAAGCCGTGAAAGGCCCAATCGCACGTTCAGTAATAAGGAAGATCCCCACAAGAGATTCGGGTTTCTTTTTTTCTTTTATCTTTTTGATGGAAGGAAATTTTTTTTATTAAAAGATATGGACAAAATACATTTTAGGTGAGCGGCACAAAAAAGGCGGCCGCCGCACCTATCGTATACCCAAAGGACACCCAAAAGCCCAATCGAGACAACAACTCAAAAACAGAAAGCTTAAAGAAGGAACTTCAATTAGCTCTTTCTAACCAACCCCAAACCTGCACTATCGAGAGTGATGAGGGCCCTAACAGGTGCGGTGGGAAGCTCTGCTTTGTTGAGAGATTTGGGTTTGCTGGCCCTAGATAATGTAGGTTTAGGCCTCCTAAGGAAGGTTGGTTCATCGAGTTGAAGCGTAATGGAGTCCAGGTGGTCCTGCAAGTTGCTTGGGCCAATTGGAGCGCTGTTGTTTATTGTTTGTATTTTTTTTTTCTGCCTGTTGGTGGAGCCTTCAAACTATGTTGTTATAGGGTCCCATGACTAGTCAGCTAGTCTATCTGACCGGTCAAATTACGGATTAGGTGTGCAGTGAAGACGTACGCTGGACAGTCTTCGGGTGTTTCAGACCGGTCGGTGGTGTGCTCCGACCAGTCTATCGACCGATTGGCTGTTGAGGCTAAACGGGTAGAATTTAGAAGTTTCCTCTCTGAAAGATTTTGCGTCATGTGTGACCAGTCGCGGGTCGATCACGACCGGTCATGCGCAATGACGGTGTTTTGCATGGTTATGCAAATCTGCATAAGATGTTTCTAATTTCAAATTTTCTTCTATATAAGGGGGTTGTAACCTAGATTAGGAAGTATCCTAAGGTGTCTAAGGTTTCCTACTTGTATTAGGGTGAGGGGAGAGTGTTTTGAAAGAGAGAGAGAGAGAGAGAGAGAGAGAGAGAGAGAGAGAGAGAGCGAGCTTGGGTTTTCTTTTGCATTTCCTTGCTTGTGGGCTTTTCATCTCTGTAATTTTCTGATTCATAGTAGATTCACTTTGTGTCATGGATTTTTACCCGTTGAGGAGTATTTCCACATTAAAAATAGATTGTTTGTATGGTTGATTGTGTGTGAGTGTTATTGCATTATGTTGTTCATTTGATTCTATTCTCTTGTGTTGATTGGTTTGCTTCCTCTATTGATTTTCCCAACAAGTGGTATCGAAGCTATCGTTGGGGTGGATCAGAATTCGGATGTGAGACGAGAGCATGGCATCGAGTACGAGGTTCGACATAGAAAAGTTCTCAAGCAAAAACAACTATGAACTATGGATGGTGAAGATTGAAGCCCTCCAAGTTCAACAAGGGTTTGAAGAAGCTCTTCGGAAGCGATCTAAGGCTATAAAAGATGATGAATAGATGAAGCTCGACAAGAAGGCCAGGACCTCAATCCTATTGGGCTTGCCAGATGATGTCCTATATCACACCATGAAGGAGAAGACAACACACTACATCTGTCGCATGGTCAATGGTTCTTTTGCCAGCCGTTAATTAAACGACGGACCAAGTATGACGGGTATAGTCCGTCGCTCCCTAAACGACGAATCATATCCGTGGAAACAGCCCAAAACAATGCCCCATTCAGCGACGGATTCTGTTGTCGTTCTGTAAAATATCGACGGATATGGTCCGTCGTTAATTTTTGATTATTTGGAAAAAGAAAATTCAGCGTGCATTTGTTGCATTTTGAATTTCTCACTGGTGTCTTCAAAACAGTAGAAACTAATTCAATACAACTCAAACTAAAGCAATAAAATGCACATCGAATATTTAAGGTAGCTAAAAATAAAATAAGAAATGTTGAAAAATTCATCTCATCTCTAATGCAATATGCATGTGCAGAAACTATTCACACGCTTTCTTCCAATTTCAACAGAATGGCTAATTTCTTGAAATCGCTCATTGATGGACAGATGAGTCTAGATAGATAGGCCTGGGTTGGAAGAAAGGTTCCTGTGTTAGGAAAAGATATGTTAACAAAAAACTATGATCATATCTATACTAACCTAGTGGGCCGCACAAGGACTGAAATTAAAAAGAAAACATATTTAGATCACTTCTGACTCTACCACTTAGAGGTGCATTTTCTAACACGATGCCTGAGTGATGGTAGTTCTTAATGGAGTCTCTAACTCAGATTCATGGTTGTTACAAAATTTATGTCGAAAATCTATTTGTGAAACATTTCAATGATAGGCATTATTTATTTCATAATCCAAGTGTTCACTTCTTCCCTCATTACTTGTCACATCACATTATTTAAGAGGTACACTTTATTTTGTATAAAATAGAATACTTTCGATAATAAACCCTATTTCTTTTTTAGATTAAACGGGTGCCAATCGCCCTAATAGACATAGATGAGATTTTGGTGCAATTGGTCTCATGTTGCGCTTACTATGGGGTGTGTGTGGCATCTAATTCATTTAAGTAGGGTCGCCCCCCAACCTTGGGCAAATTCAACCATTGAGCATACTACACTTGCAAAAAATAATGGACCACCACCCAAAAACCTCTAAACCCATGTGTTTAACGTTTAATGGTCAGATTAGCTTGAAGTTTTTGGGGTGCCCACTTTTCATGGTAAGACGACCCTTGAAGGTTATATGTCATACATCATGCTAGGTCACCCATGCAACTAATTGTGGAAAAAAAAAAAAACTTAAAAACTTCTATACTCATGGTTTGAGAGATGCTCTCTCCCTCTCTTCCTTTTTTCTTCTAAGAGGATGTCTTTTCTAAGTCAAGCTATCATATTTTCTAACCAAAGTGAAAAGCAAAAGGGTGCAAATGTCCATCAAACCAACAACAATAGTGGTGGTTTTGGATGCTCAATCAAACAGAATTGTAATTCAAGGCCTAGTAGCAACTACAGTTAATGTGCATACCAACTTTTTCTTCTTAGCATGAACTTACAAGCATCTCAGCCACTTTTTGCAACAGTTGCCTTTCTTCATTAGCAGAACACTCCATACACCATGCTAGGTCACCCAGGCAAATAATTTGTCGTTAAATAACACATAACGACGGATTTTGGCCGTCGTATAATTTCGAATAGACCCTTAAATAGGGACTTGTAATAGTTAGAGACGGACTATGACCGTCGTTAAACAAGCTCTTTTGGCAACCCATTGGTAACCAAGCATTTTCATGTCATTGTTTTGCTGTTTTGGCGTAATGACAGTTGATACAATGATTCAAGCTAGAAAAGGTGTATGCTAAGAAATCTCTAGAGAACCGGATATATCTGTTGATATAGTTGTTCACCTTGAAAATGGAGGACTACATTAATATGTTCAATCGGCTGGTTTACAAGTTGATGGAGATAGATGAGCCGATGAAAGATGAATATCAAGTATGCATCCTGCTGAAGTTTCTTCCAGAATTATACAAGTCATTTAGGGACTCTTTGTGCATAAGGAGGGAGACCATCAATGTTGAGACCGTTATCTTAGTCCACTAGTCAAGGGCGATGTGAAAGAAAAGCGGTGACGTGGGTTCTCGTTTCTTCTTCAGAGGCACTGATTATGAGAGAGCAAAGGGAAGGCTAAAGCGGTACTGGAATTGTGGTCAGGAGGGCCACATGAAGGGGAATTGTCAGAATACTAAATCAAAGCAAGAGAAGTCTGAAAATTCTTCTGGAGAGGGAGCTAATACCGTAGAGGACAGTGGTGATCTTTATGAAGTACTAATTGTATCTGACAAGGGGTCTCTCGATAGAGAGTGAATCCTGGATTCAAGTGCGTCATGTCACGTTTGCCCTGAGCAAAGTTCATTCATGACATACAGAGCATATGATGATGGATCGGTGTTTGTAGGCGATGGCTACACTCACAAGGTGGTGGGTATTGGTACAGTGCACATCAGGATGTTCGATAGGATCGAAAAAGTCCTGAAAGATGTGAAGCATGTTTCCAAGATGAAGAAGAATGTGATCTCTCTTGGTACACCGCGATCGGTATTGTAAAGTGATGAAAGGGGCACTTGTGTGGATGAAGGTACGGAGGTGTATTCATCTTTACAAGTTTATCGAGAGCACATTTTACGGTGGAGCTGCGGGATCGGCAGTAGGATCCATGGTTGCTCATATGTGGCACGTGCCCAAGGGCCACGTGAGAAGAGTATGCAATGGGTGTGAAAGTGGAAAGATAAAGTTGATGGAGGTACGAAAAGTGATGGAGCTATATTGAAGTTGAGATGATGAAGAAAGCAAGGAAGGTTGGATTCAACGTTTGAAGCCTCGGTGGAGATTGTTGGTGGAGCCTTCAAACTGTGTTGTTACAAGGTCGCACGATCGGTTGGTTAGTTTGTGTGACCAGTCGAATTACGGACTGGGTGTGCAGTGAAGACGATGGACAATCTTCGAGCGTTCCAGACTAGTTGGTGGTGTGCAACCGGTCTACCGACCGATCAACTTTTAAGGCTGAATGGGTCGAATTTAGAAGTTTCATCTCTGGACAGTTTTGCGCCATGTGTGACCGATCGCAGGTTAGTCACGACTAATTGTGCACAATGGCGGTGTTTTGCATGGCTACACAAATCTGCCGTGCAACACACATGTTTCTTGTTTCCATCCCATTGAAATCATTTGAAAGAAACATGTCATCTTTCCTTCCCTCAAGACATGCATACAAAGTGTCAAGACCCTCCACATGGAAGTTCATTGGTGCCATATATAGTCTTAAACCACTGTTTACACCCACCGTAATTGACTTGATTACACCCAATTTTTCATTTTTTGAATTCTATTCAAGTTTAAATAAATTAAAAGGTGGGCATAACTAAGGGTAGCAATTGGCATGTCAGTTCAACCTGCAGGTTTAATTGGCCTGACGTACTTTTTAAGGCCGGTTCAGGCAAGCTAAATGGATAGAGGTGTATGTGTTCGTTGCTACTGGCTACTGGGGTATTCATTGCTGCCCGGTTTCTTCTGTTGTTTCAGCTTCGCTAGGCTTTCTTGAATCTTTTGAGTTGTTAATTAGTTTTGTCCAAAAAATAAAATAAAAACTAAATGGATAGTAGAATAGCTCATACAAGAAATGTGGTCTATTTAAGTAAATGGGCCAGATTTGGGTTGAACTGCACTTATTGGTCCATATTGGTTATCAGTGGTTGGGCTAGATGCCCTGACCCAATCCACAAGCCCAAGCAAAATAAAGAAAAGTTGAGATGGTTTATTTATTTGTGTATGAATGTATCCACTCATTGGGTTGGTCTGTGGATGCCCTTAAACCTTATAAAACTGAGATGGTTCATAGTGGGTCTGATTGAATCAGTTGACCCGACCCAATTACAATCAAATGGGTCAGATCTGGTCAGGCTTAAGCTTGATGATTTTAAGTGGTCGGGTCAGGCCATAGGGGAATGGGACATAAATTGGGTTTGGTATGGAATTCTTGGCCTGTTTAGTAAACTGTTAAGGCTCCCCCCGGCCCTCCCCCATCCCATTGCCAACAACCCTAGGTGCAACCAAATCAATCTGAGCAGATAGATGCCAATTCCAAGTGGTTTCTTTTTCTTTTTATTTTAGATAGAACTCAAATGTGTTCCCATGCCCATGCTTTAGAAAATGCAAAATAACAACCACTACTTTATTGCTTTATTGTCATAATAACATGATTAACAAAGGCTCAAGGTCAACATCAACTTGCAATAAGCTGCAACAGAGAACAGATGAAAATACACTACGTCTTCAGAAGCTTCTAGAATTCACTTCCTTCTCCTGCAAACAAAAAAAAAAAAGCATCAATTTCTTTTATGAACTATACACAAGTATTGGCCCGAAATGGCCAATACGGTTCATGGCGACTGATACAGTACACCAAAACACATAAAGCCATGTATTTTGGTATCAGGGAGTCGCCATCTACGTTAAGGTGGCAAACAACCATCAAGATTACCATAGCAATGGTCAAGGTGGTCCATACTACCAGGTGGGCCACTTCAATACAAACAGGACAGCTTCAACAAAGTTGCCAAAGGTTGACATAAAAAAAACCTGTATGGCTTGTCTAGTCATGGGACCACTCTAATTTTTGCATATTGTCATCATGTTGTAGGGTGCTACATCATGCATTGCATTAAACAAATGCTCGGCGTATTTGTCAGGTTAGCATTTACTTTCCTGGTTGCATGTAGAGTGGGTGTATGTGGGACTCACAAAGCTCTAATCCATGAAGTTTTTAATGGTGGGGATTCAATCACAACTGTTTTCTGTGGTGTGGTTAACCTAAGATTTGAGTCAGCTTCATTTTCTGGATCATGCCCCAAAATGAGCTTTCAAAATGGTTGGACGGTGTGGATTTAAGGCACATACATCACTAGAGCCCCACAGTGAGGGGTCCCACCCACCTCGGTGGATCCGGGGTCTCACTTAATTCGCTCCCGTCGCGGGCCGGATGTGTGGATGGGTGTAAGTTTGTGTCAAGGTATCTTCCTGGTCGAGGGACCAGAATCTTATACAGCACTTGTTCTCTGCCATGTCCGGTAAAACAACAATCACTGTGAGTCCCACCTGTTGTATATGTAAAATTCACTCCATTCATCGGTGCTGATCTACTTGATCTTACAAGCCCCACAAAAATAAACAGCTAGATCCACCAACTTAAGTGGGCCACAGTACAAGAAATGATAGAGATACGTCCCAAACTAACGGTTTCTGTGGGGGGCAACCATGGTCTTTACATTTCATCAAAACCCTTCATCTGGGGTAACTCATGAGGATGAATGGAAGATATAAAAAATCTGCTATATCCAAAACTTAGGCAGTCTACAACAAACTAAAACTTTTTAGCAATTTTACCTTGTTTCGACCTTTTACTCTGATACCATGTCAAATTACCACTTGATCTAAAAGCTACAGCTATTAAAGGATCGCTAATCAATGCATATCAAGGGATTCTAACACTGCTGTCCATTGAAATTTTATTGTGGCCCCAAAAAGGTTCAAATCCAAAAGATACAATTCATCGGCTCTTTATCATCCAAACCAGAACCAATGCCCTGAAACTTGTATTTTTCCAATTAAACTTTGGTAGATCTTTGTAATGAACATGGTGATTTTGAAGCAGTGTCCTTTTGCCAGAGCATCTCTTTGTTGTATTAACGTAACATGCTGAAGCATTTTGCACGAAGAGGTGAATCATGTCACACATTTGTAACACGAACATCCCTTCACTCATAGGTGCATGCACATGTACATCGAATACATGCCATCTATGGTTTTCTTCCTGTTTGTTTTCCATGGAAAATATCCCGTTCAAAGAGATGCTGTGATTAACCTCTGCAATCTCTATATGTGCAAATCATTGTAGCATTTTTCATGTATTTGTTGAGACATCAAAAAAATAAAAATAAAAAAATAAAAAAAGGAGTCAGTGTGCCCATCTACCACAATTTAAAGATGGTTAGCAAGATTCTGAAAACATTTAAAATTATGAAATTTCAAAATTCTATTTTGAAATGGTTGTTAGATTATGGCCGGATCATATTAGATATGCGCAACATCTCTCACTGCACATTGTGGGCAATACAAACTTTAAACTGTTTTTTTCTTTCTCCATGAAAATAAAACAAACGGAAAGTAGATGGGACCTACATGACTGCATGTTTAAATGATCTGAATCATCCATATGGGGAAACCCACACTGCCGTGCTTCGAATGTCCATTATATTCAAATCAGCCCATGGTTTAGTAATCCAAACACGTTGGTCGGTAGACAAATAGACTGTTAAAAAAGAAGCAACACCAACCGTCCGTGCTCAACCAAAGAGGACAAAACTAAAAACTCAATGGATAGGATGGCCAATCACATGAGATCAGGAGAGGGACCCTAGGCACCAGAGATGAAAGCCGAACACATTTAGCTAGAGAAGGACAACATAAAAAAGAAGAAAAAGAAAAAAGAAAATAAAAAACACACCTTAGCATTTTGGAGGTAGGGGGACGCCACATTTGCCTGGGAGTTCCATGGCACGATTGGGGTCTATCCCATAGCTACCCAGGGAGCCCTTTAAGTTACAAAGGCAAGTCAAATTTGCCTTAGAAAGGGCACCACAGCATTTAGGGGACGGATTAGGTGGTGGGGTACCCGTCACAGCTTTCTTGCACTCCTGAAGATCAGATATGTCCATCTGACAAATGCTTAGGGCCACAACCTCCGCCCCAATCACAGCTGCCAAAACCAAGGCAACTAAAGCTAGCTTTGGGACCCTCTCCATTCTCTCTCTCTCTCTCTCTCTCTCTCTCTCTCTTCTTTTGTTTGGCAATCCATCTGTTTGGTATTGTATTTATAGGATGCGGTCCATGGGCTTGTTGGTGGGGCCATGGGCCATGAGTTGAGTCCGTGAATGTACATTAGCAGTTCTGTGGAGCATAGAATTTGATCACGGGCGTGCACTGGTGATGTGACAACACCGACAGTCTTTATACAAATGGTGGAGTACTGACCATCCATGGCCATTTGACGGTCAATGTCCCTGGCAATCAGAGATTTTCCAGAGGCCGAGTGTTGGTTTGGAAATATTCACCAAACTTCTCATTATTAAACCCCGAGAATGTTCTCTCTTTATTTTTTATTAGCCTTCATTTGGTGAGTAACTTCAAACTTAAGAAGATGGAAGAATCTTCAAAGTCTCCAACAATTCCCACGGATAACCCTGAGTTGTTACTGGGGCGAATTTATGCTTCTTACAACTCCAAAATTGCAAACTAATTACAATAAAAAGATATTTATAATAATAGAAAGAAACTCCCTTTTAAAACTGAGTTTCTTATAAGATTTGAACTGAAACCACATTGACCCAAGGTACTCTTGAAACACAAGTTATTCCTTTCGGAACACCTTGAGTCTCAGGAGAGATTAAAGTTCATGGTCATCTGTTAAGATCTCAACAGATTTTTCACTTTTTTATATATACCTGTTATTGTTAATGAAATTAACAAATTATCATTTTCACAATGCAGACTCTTGTAGTTTAACAATTACTAAGCAATATAGCTCTGTACTCTTTTATTCTTCTTTGTACAAACCTCTCCACGCCATTTGTTTAATAAATATGTAAATCAAGAACTTTAGCTATTCGGGAAGAGTTGAGCTTTCAAACAGTTCAATGTATGTTGTGAAAAATAGATGATCGATGGTAGAAACTGAAACCAATTAATTAGAAAAAAGACTTTAAAATCAAGTTCAAAGCATGTATTAGATACGCTTTTTTTAATGCATTATAGTGTTATTTGCCCCATCTCATTGGTATGAGATCATTATTGGATTGCTAGCAAACCACTTCTAAGATATGACAAGCTTTGATGGTTCTACGTGAAACAATCATGAAGAGACCATAACAGAAATATGGTACACATTAACAATTCTTGAAGACTCTGTTATTGTGAAAATAGATAACCAGCTTCGAGTACTTACGGAGAGAAAAAAGAAGAGAGTCTAAATAGAGGATTTCTGTCTTTAGAAAGAAGAAAGCAATGTATGTTTAAACTTCAATTTACATGGGGTTTTATAGAGAACGAAAAGTTGTGTTTATGCAAAGATGCGTTTATGAAAATGTGGTTCCTAAATCGTTTAAAAGAACCATGTCTTTTATAAAGTGTCATGACTTAACTCAAATTGGCTAAACTAACTGTTTCTTGCGGCCGAAAGGCATCCGGCTGGCTGAAACTTTGTAACAGTCTAAATCTGTCGAACAAATTTTACAACTGTTAATTTCCACCGACTGATCAACATAATGGCCATTTTCTGCGAACTGATTTCTTTGGTAGCCGATTTTGTAATGAACAATTTTCCAACTGCTTAACCTAATTGCACCGAATCGCGACACTCTATGGTAGGTCGGATGGGAGCAATACGATGCACATGTGCGAAGTAAAAAGTACACCACTAACGCCTCTATGGCCTCACTATCCATGTTGCAAGTGTGCATGTGCTTTCGCCAGCACCAGTGCCCTCACGCGAGTGCGTGCGTTTCAGTGCTCCACATTAAAATATGCAAGCTAACCTTCTTTCTCTCCATTCTCCAAATAAACATATTATAGAACTTAGAGCCTATAAAACCCTTTAGTTTTTTCTCTCTAAACAATGTGAAACTAAAGATTTTTCAAATAGTTTCACTTTTTCAAACAAAATTCAAACACTTTTGAATTAAATTGGAAAAAGTGCATGTGCAAATATTCTAATTGCAATAAATTAAAAAAAAATTATGCACAAGTAAGTACATGAATCCTTATCCATATGTATCATTTAGTACTAGTTTCTTCAGTAAATATGTATAGATGAATACACATGTATGCACACTTATATACACATGTACACTTCCTAATAATTTTCAATCCCTCATATAGCTTCATATACTCGATTGTTTATCAAAACAATCGTCTAAATATTTATTCATCAGTAGATAAGGATATCTGATCATCCACTTCACTTTTGGACCACCCGGTCATAATGAACAAACTACGAAATCTTTATATCTGCTTGTACATACATGCATCTGAGGATTAGATCTATTCATCTCTCTCGCCAGCTTCATAAATGCTTAACCTATCATCAAAATCATGATCTAATGACATTACACACTTATACAAGTTACCTAAGGAATAGACATCCACTCATACCTTTAGACCCGTCTCAAGAACCCATTTATGTATGTCCGTTTCAAATGAAATTTTATCCAAATGTCACTCAAATTATTTAAACGTGGGTCTTTAATCTCTCGTAATATATATATATATATATATATATATATATATATATATATATATATATATATATATATATATATATGTTTGTTTATTACAAATGTCACTCAAATTATTTAAACGTGGGTCTTTAATCTCTCGTAATATATATATATATATATATATGTTTGTTTATTACAATTTTCCATCATATCCACATGACGAGCCATTCTTAAAATCAAACAAAAATAATCGCGATGATCTTTACATCTTTCTCGACGAATCTAACAAATTAATTTCAGCATTAGACCTGAATTAGACCTATTTTTAGAGCCCAAAAGTCTTAGACAACTTTTGGGGGCAATCTTGTTAATTTTGAAAGAAGAGAGAACCATGCATGCACCCCCATATAGGATAATCAGCTTATCCATTTGCAAAACTAATCATACGTTGATCTTTCTAGCCATTGAGACACCCTATTATCATACCCCTAAATTTTGGCACCCAACGTAATATGACTCCAATCCCGAACTTTGAGGTGTGAGGTATAAATGCTAAATAATATCTTCATTTTACATTCATCAGCAGGTCCATTCCACATACAAGTGTAAGAAAATCTCTAAACTAGCCAAAAACTACTATAAAATAAAACCATGTTCACACATAATTTTAATAATCATCATCCATGACTTAATCAATCCAACTACTCATTAGGCCCACCATATAAAATTTATTACAATAGTTCAATTACTAAATCAATTCTAATAATATAATGACAAGATAACTAAGTTAATCTTCCAAGTAATTATCCTTCTTAGGATCACTCTCTTCTACTTAAAAACTTGCAACTAAAATAACACCCCAATGAGGGCGAACTGCAAAGCCTAGAGAGGAAAAACCCTACTACATTTTCGAAACATATTATTTCCAAAAATAAATACTTACCCAAAATAGGCAATTAAAAAAATATATTAAGTAATTCAAATATAATAGATAACCTAAAAATAGTAGGTAATCCAAATATAACAAGTAATTCAAATATAGAAGATAATCCGAAAATAGCAGGAAATCCAAAAATGACAGGTAATCCAAAAATAGCATATTTTACAACATAAAATTCTACAATCATAGAATTTCAAATATATCAACAATATAAGAAAAATAATTCCAAATATGGCAGATCTCCAAATAAAATCGATTTTCCCAATAAGACAGCTTTCCAATTATGATAGATTTTCAAATAAAACAAGTATTAAGGAAATAGCACCAAAATTAAAAGTGAATATGAATGTTAACCACTATGAATATAAATCATTATGCTAATGTAAGTAATTAATGTATGAATGCAATGTAAAAGTGGTGCGCCATCACCCCACATAAACAAGTCATCGATAACAATAGGGCCTTTTTATCACCAATAGGCCATAACCCTTCACAAATACAACACATCCAATTCGTGGCCTTTTATATTTCTTGTCATGGTCATCCATGTGTACCCCTAGTGAGGGACACAGTTAACTCAATTTTACAAAAATTATATGTCGTTCCTGTGTAACTGACACTTGCATAATACACTTGGGCAAATGTATGCCAAGAGGATCCAATTGGAGTTTAAGGTCTTTCAACATAAGGATCGAAGAGCCTCACCTATTTTACTGTTAACAACTTTCAACCTAAGGGATGATATGTTACCTACTTTTTATCAGTATTCCAAAAATTCATTATCAGGTTCTCCACCATAACTTTCTAAGAGAAATACTTTTTGAAAATATTTTTTTTTCATTATCAATAATTTCATGAATACAATTTTCAATGCATAAACTTTCCATTAGGAACATTCCCAACGTTTCCTTTTAAAATAACTTTCCATAATGCTTCCCATGCTTTTATGCCTTTTCTTAACATTGTATATGTATACACATCATGCCATATGAATACAAATTTCAAAACCTTTACAAAAATTTTCAAAGAAACATATAAGAACAAGAAGAATATACCTTGCTAAAAATTTTAAAATTTTATGAAATTTTAAAAATAAAGTCGAATTTCATCATGGTGTACAATATCATGCATAGAGCGGTACGATATTAGAATCCAATGCATTCTCATTACATAAGAGGGTTTTTAATTTATTTTAGTTGTTAATTTAAGATCACGTAATCTTCTTAATTAATGTTATTTTTTTATATAACATAATGCAACATTACATGAAACAAAATTCAGCAATGCCCTACATTCCATTCTCTATACATATATATATTGATCAAATCATCAAACTTAATAATTAATACAATCACTATATATTTTAAAATATATACATTTATGATCAACTATATTATGCATGAAACCATGAGAGAGCACATTGAAATCAAACTTTTTATACCACTAATTTAGTGTTTGTTTTAATTTATATAAGATTTAACAAGTGTACGAACTTTATTTTCATTTTTTGAAGAACAAACCATTTTGGTTGTTCCATATATACTTCTTTTTGAGGTCACCATTTAGGAATGTAGTCTTCACATCCATTTGGTGGACATGAAGATGGTGTATGGATGCTAAAGCGAATAATATTCTAATAGAAATTATTCATGCCACTAATGCATATGTGTCCAAGTAATTAAATCATTCCTTTTGATGGAATCCTTTGGCTACTAATATAACCTTGAACATTTAAATCAAACCATTAGTGTGATATTTCCTTCTTAATACCCACTTACAACTAATAAGTTTAGAACATGAAGGTAGATCTATTAATTCCCATGTTTGGTTTGATATAATAGGGTCAATTTCATCATTAATGACCTCTTTCCAAACAACAAATCTCTGGAAGACACTGATTTACAAAGTCTTAGAATCATCATTGATATTAAGTATTAAAGAGACATTCCTAATAATTTATTTGGTCAGAATCTAGATTCTTCTCTTTTCTAATCCTTTGACTTTTGTGATATTCATTCAAATGATCAACGGGTTCTAAAAGTATCTCGAATTTAGATTTTATTATAAGGATATCAATTAGAGTTTTCATCTTTGTATTCTTAGACTCCACTAACAATAAGTTTTTAAAGAACTCTACATCTTTATCTCTATAATCATATTAGACTATAAATCTAAGATTTTATAGGCTTTGCTATTTTGTGCATAACTCATAACTCTAGGTCGTAGTTTGGTTCTCTTAGGATTAAAAGTTCTACAATATACTAGACACTTTTACAGTTTAAGATATCTTATGTTTGGTTTTCTATCTTTTCATATCTCATATCTAGAGATAATTCTAATTTTTTTAAAGACAATCCTATAAAGACATGACAGGCTACTAATAGTGCTTCTCTCCACAAACTAAAAGACAATTTAAAATGAAAAATATATCATTTATTATTTTTACTACGGTACAACTCTTATTTTTTTGTCACATCATTCTACTGTGATGTGCGCGGTGTTGTGCATTAGTGCATTATGATATGCTCTTCATAAAAGTTATAAAATTCATTAAGAAGTATTTTCCTCTTTGGTTACTTTGGAGAACTTTGATCTTCTTATCTAACTAATTTTCAACTTTGATTTTATAATATTTAAAAGCATATAAGGCCTCATCTTTATATCTTAATAGATACACATATATAAATCTAGAATAATCTCTATAAATATAATGAAATTCATTTTATCCTCCTCTAGTAAAAATGACATTTAATTCACATATATCAATGTGCACTAGATCCAAAACTTGAGAGCATCTATCAACACTTGAAAATGGTTTTTTAGTCATTTTGGATTTTATGCACATTTCACATTTATTATTCTCATTTGCATCACATGATATTAAACTATTTTTTACCATTAGTTCAATGATACTATATCTATATGTGATAATCTACTATGCTAAAAAAAAAAAAAAAAAAAAAAAAAAAGCAAACTCAATCATATAAACAGAGAAAGAATTACTTTTATTTATAAATAGCTTAACCATTCCATTATAAGAGTATCACTTTTCCATGAAGTTCTTATTTTTATATAAAATTAATTTACTTGATTCCAACCCAACCCGAATACCAGGTTTGCCTAAAAGATCTCTAAAAATCAAGTTTCTTCTCATGCCATGGACATGCAACACATTAGCCAAGATAACCTTCTTTTTAAAAGAAAACAAAGATATGCACAGTTCCTTTATCATTGAATTTTAATCGACTTTCATTTTTCATTTGAACCTTTTGTCCATTGGTGATGCCTTCATAAGTTTTGAAGGTTGATTTGTCATAGTAAACATGAACTGTGGCCGCGATATCATACCATCATCCAAGTATCTTTATATAAATCATATTGACTTCAGTTACCTTGAAAACTACGTATTTATCCATTATACTAGCCTCTTTCTTAAGTTTCTTGTGAAACTTGAAAACACAAGCAAGTGCTCGTTCTTATTACTAATGTAACACGGATCTTTGGATTTTCTATTTTTCTCATGGAACTTTATTCGCTCGCCTTAAGTGCAAGGCTGGGAGGTAGTAATAATTCTCGGTAAGACCGAGGTTGATCCTCAGGGATTGTCGTAACAATTCTAATTTTTAGAACTAGGATGGGCTAAATTCGAATTTATATCGATGGGTGGAAATTAAGAACATAAAACTATCTATTTTATACTTAAATCAGGAAAATAAACACTAGAGCGCCAAATATCCACTAATAATCACTCACAATGTCAATTCAAACAATTCAAGCCAATAACACAATTGGAATCGGAGTTCTATCCCCATCCAATTGAAATATAGAGCAATTAAATCATCATAATGCATCTAACATAGATGGATCATCCACTGATATGGTCCTCTCATAAACAACTAAGGTATTAGGTGTATTTGATCAATAACCTAATCCTTTACAAAACAAACAAGATCACATTCATGATTCTTCCTCAAGCCTTGTCACTAGACTTAATTTAAAAGCATAAATTGAACTTTTATTGAACCAAAATCAATACATAAACACTTATCTCAGATTAAATCAAAATATAAGAATCCCTTCTAGTTTAGTTCTAGATAATCTCTTAAAAAACTTAGTTTGTAAGATCTCCTAGCATCCAACATATCATGATGAATCTAGGATCTCTACAACCCAAAATCCTATCAATTAATACCCCCGTTAAGCAATCTCAGTAAGAGCAATCACAAGAGATAGAAGATTAACATCCCATGTAAGAGCAATCATAAGAGATAGAAGATTAACATTTCATGATGAATCTAGGATTTCTACAACCCAAATCCTATCAATTAACACCCCCATTAAGCAATCTCAGTAAGAGCAATCACAAGAGATAGAAGATTAACATTACATGTAAGAGCAATCATAAGAAATAGAAGATTAACTAAAAATACTAACTTTATTTCGAACTTGAACTAGATATGTTCTTCTTAAAATCAAAAAGTACTTAACCTAATTCAAAATGGACATTGTAAACAACTAAAAGCTTCATCTCTTAGCCCTAACTAAGAGGTTTAGCCAACCATTAATAGGTTAAACTAAAGCTCAAAGGAAAAACTACTAAAAGCATAGAAAAATTGAGTTTGGGGGAGTTGCAGACGCTCCACAGCGATCTCCTTCACCTCCCACGACTTCCCAAGCCTTCTATAATGTCTTTAGATCCACCCCTAGGTATTTTTTTATAATAGAGAGGCCTTACCGCCTCAGAAACTTTCAGAATTGCGTAAGGACTCCCGCAGTGTATGATTTTTGAAGCCTGCTAGCAAGCTTACTGGAAAGATGCTGAAATTCACTGGCTACCTATTGGCCGACTGGTTTAGACCGGTCGAGATGGCTGGCCGACCGGTCTAGCAGAGGTCCAAAGAGTCCAGAGAGGTGCCCGACCTGTTGGCCAACCGGTCTAGCTTGTTTGGCCGAGCAGTCTAGACCGATTTAACTTCTATTTCTTTTGGTTCTTTCTCTCTCTTCTCTCCTTCTTTCTTCTTCCATCTTTAACCCACCTTGGATCATCATCAAGGACCATCTAAATGTGATCTTTTGAACATCAATTTGGTGTAATCCCTCTCTCATTCCTACATCCACAAAACATGCATTAGATAAATCTTTTAACATGCAAATCATGCATAAGATGCAATGTAATGGGCTAGGATATGTATAAATTGGAAGCTCAATACACCCCCCAACCAGCATTTTGCTAGTCCTGAGCAAAACAAGCGTGAAATAATCCATTTCTCTGAGAAATCAACTCTCTCTTGAAAACTATGCTTCTATATACTTTAAGACATGTAAGTGCAAAATTAAAAAAAAACTAAATGATAAGAAATTAAAGTCTTAAACTTTCTAAACATAATAAGTGTTCACATTAAATCCCCACCAATTTATTGACAAATAGAAGAATGCGAACATGTATGGTTTAATGTGCATTGTGGATGTTCATCTCATGACTTTCCTGGATTACCTTCTTCATAAATCAGCTAAACCAAAGATCTAAGAGTGTACAGATCAACCAATTTGCCTATGACAGGAATTTGTCTTACCATCCTTCCGACGGCTTTTACACTATGTCCCATTTCCGACTTTAGTTACGGGTAGACCATCCCCCAGTTGGTAATAGGTAGCCATTTTCAGAATTTTCCACCATATTCTCAATCATACCCATATTTTCCTTCCTTCTTTCTTTTTCATACACATTAGATATAATTTTTAGAAATCCATATCTTTCGTTATTTTTTCATAGACAAGAATGGACAAAGTACCCCGGCTTGGTTCCTAAACACTTCAAATCTTCAGTCTCACCAATCTACAAGTCTAGTAATCCCTATAAATCATGAGAATCGTGTAATGTGGGTTAGACTTAAAAGTGTTCAAATGTTCTATCAATCATATAAATAAGGAAATTCACATGTAAAACTATCATGTTTAAGTTAATTTAGAGATTTCAAAATCATATCATTTCATCTTTCATCATTTCATACTCATGACATCTCAAGTGCATAGAAACGAAGTTTTCCAAAACAGTTTTGATATTTTTAGAAAATTGAAAATTTCCAATAAAAACCTTGCTCGAAATGTCACAAATTGCTAAATTCGAGGAATCTCACCCACCAACCAAAGCTTGCATTGTTCTCAATGTAAAACGATATGCAATGAGTATGAATTATGCGAGCAATGATAAAATAAAGGAGAGTGAGAACGAGAGTACCTGAGAGAGTCGATCATGAAAGTTTGCAACTTCAAACAACTAAACAATTGAAATAAATGAACTACTCTCTACCTCCGTCAGATTAAGAGGTTAATCTTGATATACAAGATTATCCAAAGGAATGGAATTTAGCAGAATTAGTAGGTAGAGTAAAAGATTTTTTAGTAATATCATCCACCATCCTGCTTCATAGTGCACATGAGTGATTGTTGTCATTCTCATCCATTGAAAATCCTGCTGAAGTTTTTCAAAGTTATCACTCCATGTGTTAGGAAAGGAAAATTTATTAGGTTGGAATTCGTTAAATATGAATTTCCTTTACAACTTATCTAGGCAAAAATTATTCAGATAAGGATCATCCCAGAGATGGGGCTCTTCGGTTTGTACAAACCAAAGAGATGTGGAGACTTGAAATTTTTCTTCACATGTCGTTATGGTCTCCACATTTTCAGATTCTACCAGTGCCTTCATTATTGATAAATCGATTTTACACTCCGTTGAAGGACTCTTTGTGGGCACCGGTGAAGTTTTCCTTAAGGCATTGACAATATCACGGATCATAGGATCATTTCAATCCTCAAAATATGCCAAACACTCCTTTAGAGTGTAGGAAACTTCGACCTTCTCGGTCACTTGTCTAGGTTGGAATACGTCCTCAACCACTACACTTTCAGAAATTGACCTCTCCATAGGCAAATCAAGCACCAATCCATCAAGTTCCTGCATAATAAAATTATTCGACTCAGCGATTAGTGTCTTGTCAATCAATTTGTCCAATTTTGGCTCTTCCAAGGCCTCATTAATATTCAAATTTATTTCTTCCTTGGAATGAACCAAGCAAACTTCTAAAGTTTTAAAAAATTTAGTTGAGGGCGACTCATCATCATCCACAATTGTATCTATGAAATTAATCATGTGGATCTCATCTTTATCCTCATCCTCATCCTTATCCTCTTATTGTTTGTGTAAGTGAAACATATTCAGCTTCATAGTCATATTTTCAAAGGATATTTTCATAACCCCATTCCTACAATTGATTATAGGATTGGCGGTTGCTAGGAATGTCGGCTTGGAATGACAGGAACTTGAGTGCATGCATTTGTAACCACTTATGTATCCAAAATGATAAAGTCTACTGGGTAGTAGGACTTATCAATTTGGACTAACACATCCTCAATTACTCCTCTTGGTATTCTAATGGAGCGATCCGCAAATTGTAAAGTTATCTTGGTGGGTTTTAATTCATTAAGTCCAAGTTGCTCATATACCGAGTAGGGAATTAAGTTAACACTAGCCCCTAGATCGAGAAGTGCTCTATTGATCCGGAAGTTACCTATCATGTAAGAGATTGTAGGGCTTCCGAAATCTTTGAATTTTGGGGGAGTGTTATGTTATATGATGACACTCACTTGTTTCGTTAAAAATGCTCTCTTGTGCACGTTTTGCTTACGCTTTACGGCACGTAGATCCAATTTAGAAATTTGGCATATGAAGGAATTTGCTTAATTGCATCCAACAAGGGAATGTTAATTTTAACTTGTTGAAAGACTTCTAGGATGTCCTGATTTTTAATTGGCCTTTTTGTTGAGACAAGACGTTGGGGGAATGGGGCCACAGGTTTATACACACGCTCTGGCTCTTCATCCTGTGGAGCATTGTTCAATTCACCTTCTCTATTAGAATTAGCCGGATCATTAAGCTTTGCGGCCTTCACCGGTTCAGATTTTTCAATTATTTTACCACTTCTAAGAGTAGTGATGGCTTGAACATGTTCCACATGAGGATGGGTTGAAGAATTGGTATTTATTTCCAATTGTTCCTTGGGGTTAGGATGAGATTGGGTCAAAACAGTCCATTTCTCCCTAACTCCTAGGTATGTCTCAATTCTTTCAACCGAAATTTTAAGTTCATTCATGGCTTGCATGTTGGACTGATTTATCTGAGTTTGTCCAATCATGAACGTGTTCAACATATCCTCGAGAGTGCTTTTTTGAGGAGGCCCTTGGGACGCATTGTTTGTATTTACCATGGGCCTATTCCTCCTATTAAAATTTGGTTTACACCGCCACTCAGGACTAGTCAAGTTAGGATTTGGTCCACTAAAGGGGCGTTGGTAAGCATTTGTAGCATTCGATTGAGTTTGTAAGATATCTTGAAACACAGGGATTGTTAGGCAATCCTTTGTCAAGTGATCATCACTCTCACAAATACCACATACACTATCAACGGCCTCACCAGTGATTATCATATTAACAGTCCTCAATTCTATGGCCTCAACCTTCTTTGTGAAACCCGCCACCTTTGTATTTAAATCGTTATACCCATCTAATACATGTACACCTTTCTCTCTTGGTGCTGACTTAGGATTACTAGTTGGATTAGAGATGTCCCAAGATTGGGAATTCTCGGCTAGCATATCAAAGTAATCCCAAGCATCATCGGGTGATTTGTTTAAAAACTCACCATTATACATCATTTGAACAAATTGGCGCATGTTTGAACTTAATCCGTCATGAAAGAAGTCAATCAAGCACCACTTTTCATTACCATAATGTGGGCACTCTAATAAAAGGTCTTTGAACCTCTCCCAACATTGAAAAAAAGTTTCATTTAATTTTTGAAAGAAATTCATTATGGTATGCCTTAGTGCATTGGTTTTATGAACAGGAAAGTACTTTTTAAGAAACTCCTGGGTCATCTCAGCCTATGTCCCGATGCTTCTAGGTTTAAGTGATTGAAACCATGCTTTAGCTTTGTCCTTTAAAAAGAAGGGAAATAATTTCAGTTTGATTACATCTTAGAGACATCATTAAATTGAAAAGTGTTGGCTATCTCCTCAAATTCACTAAGGTGTGCATATGGACTTTCCGAGTTAAGTCCATGGAATTTAGGGAGTAACTTGATAATTTTCGATTTAAGGTCCATGTTTCCCTGCATTAGTTGGAAAAACAATGCAGAAAGACATAGTTGTTCTCTCCGGTTGTAGATAATCTCTCAATATTTTAACCAAAGGAACATAGTGTTCCTCATTGTCATTACGTTCTATCCTAATTGGTGGTGCATCATGCTCAACATCTTCAACATTATGTGATTCATTCTCAGCCATGATTTCAAATGATTCAAGATTTCCTAGACGTTTTCTAACTCGTCTATGATAGACTAGGCCTTTAACTAAATCTCCCTCACTTAGAAGTCACGATGTATGATCACGCCCCCAATGAGGCATAAAACACACAAAAACTAAACTAAACTTAAAAATCAGAAAAATAAAAAAATAAAAGTATCTAAGTTAGAATGATGTTACCGGATAGAAGAACTATGTTAGAGAAGAAAAATTCTACAAAACAAACAAAATTTGTTAGTAGAAAATTTCTGATAAAAACCTACTAAAACGATAAATCCTAACCTATCTAACCTAACTATACCCCAATTATAAAAATTAGAACCGTTAACCTAATCCCAGGCAGCGGCGCCAAAAACTTATTCGCTCGTCTCAAGTGCAACGCTGCGATGTAGTAATGATTCTCGGTAAGACCGAGGTCGATCCTCAGGGATTGTCATAACAATTCTAAGTTTTAGATCTAGGATAGGCTAAATTCAGATTTGTATCGATGAGTAGAAATTAAGAATATAAAACTATCTATTTTATACTTAAATAAGGGAAATAAACACTAGAGCGCGAAGGATCCACTAACAATCATTCACTATGCCAATTCAAACCATTCAAGCCAATAACAAAATTGGAATCGGAGTTCTATCCCTACCCAATCGAAATATAGAGCAATCAAATCATCATAATGCATCTAACATAGATGGATCATCCACTGATATGGTCCTCTCATAAACAACTAAGGTATTAGGTGTATTCGATCACACAACCCAATCCTTCACAAAATAAGCAAGATCACATTCATGATTCTTCCTCAAGCCTTGTCACTAGACTTGATTTAGAAGCACGAATTGAATTTCTATTAAATCAAAATCAATACATAAACAGCTATCTCAGATTAAATCAAAAGATAAGAACCCCTTCTAGTTTAGTTCTAGATAAGCTATTAGGAAACTTAGTTTCTAAGATCTCCTAGCATCTAATATATCATGATGAATCTAGGATCTCTACAATCCAAAATACTATTAATTAACACCCTCATTAAGAAATCTCAGTAATCAAAACATCATATGTAAGAGCAATCACAAGAGATAGAAGATTAACTAAAAGTACTAACTTTATTTCAAACTTGAACTAGAAGTGTTCTTCATAAAATCAAAAAGTACTTAAAACTAATTCAAATTAGACATTGTAAACAACTAAAAGCTTCAGCTCTTAGCCCTAACAAAGAGGTTTAGCTAACCATTAATAAGTTAAACTAAAGCTCAAAGGGAAAACTACTAAAAACATAGAAAAATTTAGTTTAAAGGAGTTATAGACGCTCCACAGCGATCTCCTTCACCTCCCACAACTTTCCAAGCCTTCTGTGATGTCTTTAGATCCACCCCTAGGTGTCCTTTTATAGCAGAGAGGCCTTACCGCCTCAGAAACTTCCAGAATTGCGCAAGGACTCCCGCAGTGCATGATTTTCGGAGCTTATTGAGCAATCTTGCTGGAAAGATGCTAAAATACACTGGATACCTATTCGCCAACTGGTCTAGACCGGTCTAGCAGAGGTCTAAAGAGTCCAAAGAGGTGCCCGACCTGTTGGCTGACTGGTCTAGCTTCTATTTCTTTTGGTTCTTTCTCTCTCTTCTCTCCTTCTTTCTTCTTCCATCTTTAGCCCACCTTGGATCATCATCAAGGACCATCTAAATGTGGTCTTTTGAACATTAATTTGATGTAATCCCTATCTCATTCCTACATCCACAAAACATGCATTAGATAAACCTTTTAACATGCAAATTATGCATAAGATGCAATGTAATGGGTTAGGATATGTATAAATTGGAAGCTCGACAAACTTTCAGAACTTCTCTTGATCTTTATTAGGTTTTAAAGAATTAATTTTCTTTGGATTGCTCTTGTTTTGATATGGACTTTCAATCTTAGTACCTTATATGCACTATTGGAAGAGGTGTCATCTTTCTTATCTCTTAATTAAGACTTTTCCTCAATCCAAAGATGTTTTTAAATTTGTTCTAAAGTAAAATATTCTGAATAATGTAGAAGTACTTCTTCCTATAATCTTTCTATGTTAGAGGCAGTTTGACGATTATTGCCACTTGGAAAGACTTAGGTATCTCAATCTTTAAAAGCTTAATCTTATTGAGCACTTGGAATAAGGTTGGCTTGTTATCTACAATACAAAATCAAAGTACCTGACGATAAAGAATTTCTTGGTACCTTCTTCTTCAACCTTGTATTTGAATTCGAGAGTGTTTCAAATGTCTTTAGCTGAAGTCATGTTTATATATAGACTATACAAACGGTCAAAGAGTTTGTTGAAAATGTATCCATAGTAGATTAAGTTGTCTTGTTCTCTTTTCATTATTTTAGCAATTCTCTCTTGAGTATCTTGTTTAGACGGTGAAAGAATTGCTAGTAGATTCAGATCTAGCAGGTAGAAGAGCTTTAACGTCGTTAACATGAATTTAAGTTTGCCTTGCCAACAGTTGAAATTCGTATCATTAAATCGATCAAGTTTAAACAAATCTCAGTTCATCAACTTAATGAAAGTCGTGCATGTTTCGGTCTCTATAGAATAACACTTTAAGATTGTTGAGAAATTAATGACGATGGAAGAAATTAAAAATAAATAATCAGAAAGAAAACTTTAAAATCAGGTTTGAAGCATGTATCAGATATGCTTTCTTTAAAGTGTTATTCATCTCCTCTTGTAGTATGAGATAGTTGTCGGGTTGCTATCGAATTGCTTTCAAGACACAACAAGACTTAATGATTTTGCATGCAGCAATCACAAAGAGACTGCAATAGGAACTTAGTATGTCATTAACAATTCTGGCAAACTTCATGTATTGTGAAAATAGAGAACCCATTTCGAGTGCATATAAAGAGAAAAAGGAAGATGAATCAGAATAGAGATTTTATTTTTCGAAAGAGGAATAGAACGAATGTTTAATTCTTAATTTACATGGTTTTTGTAGAGAATGAAAACCTATGCATTTTTGCAAAGAGGCGTTTCTGTAAAGGCGGTTCTAAAATTATTCAAAATGGTCATGTCTTTTCATAAAGTGTCACAACTTAATTTAAATTGGCCAAAGTAACCGTTTCTCATGGTTGAAAGGTGTAACAGTAATCAAAACTTCATAACAGTCAAAATTTGTTAGCCAAATTTTACAGCGGTCGATTTCCACCGATTGATCGGCGTAATGGCCATTTTATGTCAGTTTATTGGTGTAACAGTCAATTTCTACTAGTAAATTGGCATAATAACCATTTTTATTGGCCGATTTCCTCACCTAGCTTTTTATCTCTAAGTAATGTGGGACTAAAGATATTTCAAAGAGTTTCACTTTTCCAAACAAAGTTTTCGAGGAAAAACAAAATTCAAACACCTTTTAATGAAGTTAAAAAACATACATGTGCAAGGACTCGATTATTTATTTAATCAATCTTAATAAGATACAATGTCAATGGTGTAAACTTACTCCCAAATGCCCAATGCTTTCCCCTTAAAAAAAGTTTTTGTTAATGTACCATGTTTTAAGCCATGAGGAAACTGCTGTGTTAAATCGTAGTGGCTATTTGTAATAATAATCAGCCTCCTTCCCAGGGAAGAAATTGAAATCAATGAATCCACTTATTTGATGGAAACTATAACAATGATTTTATTAAAATGAAAGTGTTGTGTAAATAAAAATTCATGAAAATAAGTCTAGCCTTGGTGATGAATTCCTATCGAAATTTTAAAATTTTCAAACTCGCTTATAATAACCTTTTACTAAACTAAATCTTACACAATAGTCAACATATGTTGTTGTTATTATTATTATTATTATTATTATTATTATTTCAATATAAGTTACTCTTTGGTATTTTTTTTCAAGCGATAAAATTCCCTAGTTAATAAGCTTTAAGCCATATTTCTTTGTTTCATCCTTCCTACAACGCAACACACATTTCTTATTTTTATTCCGTTGAAATCACCTAAAGGAAATATTTCATCTTTTCACCCTCAAGAAATGCATACAAAGTGTCAAGACCCTGAATGTGGAAATTCCTTAATGCCATGTATAGTATTGAATCCATTGCTTACACCCACCCTAATTGATTTTCTTACACCCATTTTCATTTTGGGAATGCCACTCAAGTTTAAATAAAAGATAAGCAATAATTATGGGTGGCAATTAATCAGTTCAGCCTATAGGTCAACCAGCCCAACCTACTTTTAAGGCTAGTTTAGGCTAAAGGGGCAGTAAGTCAGCCCATGATATAAATATGATCCATTTAAGTAAATGGATCGTATTTGAGTTAAACTCTTAACATGACCTACCCATAATGGTTATCAATGGTTGGGTAAGATGCCCTAACTCGACCCCCAAGCTGAAGCAAAATAGAGAAGAATTGTTTAGATAATTTATTTATATGTGTACGTATTCACTTATTAAGCTATAGTTTATGCATGCCCCTAAACCTCATATTCCAATCTTAAAATTGAGATAAGTTATAACAGGTCCGATTAAAATAGTTACATCGACCCAATTACAATCAAATGAGAGAGATGTGTCTCGACTTAAGCTTGATGAATTTTATGTAGTCAGGTCAGGTCAGGCCATAGGGGAATGGGTCATGGATTGGGTTTGGACTGGACTTCTTGGCCTTTTTAGCAAATTGTTTAGGCTCCTCCCTAGCTCATTACCACCAAACTTAAGTGCAACAAAATCAATTTGAGCATATATAGATGTCATGCCCCAAATTTGGCATTCTGTACTACCACTACACAGTCCCGAACTTGGTGCATGACTTTTCGAACTCTGAGTTCGGCACCTAATACCCATACACCAAGTCTCGAGGTCGTCGTTGGAATCAGTGACTCAAATCTATGTTGGACAGGGCCTTCGAGCGCTTGACCGGGTGATCAATCGCTCGACCTTGACCCGTATTGTACAGTGAATCTCTCTGGACGATTTTGAGGAGGTTCGGGCGCCCGCCTCGCACTACAAGAAAAAGGGTCAAAGGCTACGAATTATATCCGTAGCTAGCCTATAGCTACGAATATAATTCGTAGCTGGTCCGTATCTGATTCGTAACAATTGGTGTCGTAGCCATAGCCATTTGAGCTATAGCTACGGCTACTATTCGTAGCAATTAGTATAAAGCTACGGACGGAATTCGTCGCTATGTATATCTAAGTCCGTAGCGATTTCACTAGCTAAAGCTACGGACTTTGATTTCAAGCGACGAACTATATTCGTAGCTAATTACTTTTTTAAAGAGAAAAAATAGCCGCATATCTAGCCACTGCTAGTACATGCCCTAGTAATTCAATCGAACTGAGCTAACACAAATAAAGACTTCATAGCTTACAATCCCTAATAGGCCATCCTCACAAAGTAAAATACTATATTAACCATAAGCAACTTTGAACTCGTAAGCAATCAGTTGATAGAAAGAATAAAAATAAAAATAAAAAAAAAACCATTACAAATCCACTATTCACACTACACAATCACGCTATACAAGTGCCATTAGAACTGGCATCCATATCATTCCACGAACTATGGACTAATACCCTAATATGCAAAGGACTCCAAATGCTTCCAGCATTTCATAAGATTTAATAATTACATTGAGAAAAGAAACACAAAAAACAATACCCAGACAATTTACGTAAGATTAGGTTGCACAATAGGCACCTGCATATTGTTTAGACCATGTAGAATCCAATTCACACATCTTGCGTAATTACTACAAGATGCTCCTCAAGGAGCAGGTAGAAGACAAGCCTAAAGTAAAAAAAAAAAAACAAAGATATCCTTATGCAACACAAATCAGGCATATGATAAATGTCACAAGTCTAAAACGTCACAAACACAGAAAAAGTACTCTCCTTCACATAATGTCACGTATTAAAACAGAGCTTCGCATCCACGTGCACCTAAACCCACCTGCATACATTTGTTAAAGCGAAGGAATCAACTAAATTCTCTCACCCTGTTGTCATTCTAGCCATTGTGCCCTTATCATTTATACAAACAAAGGTGTTATAAAAGTGCATCTCCTAATAAAGAAAGTACCTGGGTGACAATGGCATAAAGCGACAGGGTGTTATAGTTACAGAGTAATTGTAACCACCCTATTCATCAACAAACACAGCATCACTACAACTTCCATAGAAAAAGAATCACCTGAATGAATCAAATAAGGTTAGAGAGACCTCTACGCAATTACAAGTCTAGGAACAATAGAGCGAACTTGTCCCACGATGCATGGGTCGGAGCCATATGTCGTACGCACAGGACAATGGTTTTATTAGCAATAGCATGTTAAGAGGCAAGCAATTGCTCTGGAGCAGAAAAATCAAGAAAAACAGGCACCAGCCCAATGTTGTTCTTGTTTTGTGACCCTATTCAAACAATTAAGGTGGATTTGTATCATTGATTCCTCTAAAAAATCACATTTCAGTTCCTTATAAAACTTGCACATGTATGATCAATACAAATGAGACCCAAATGAAATATGGAATATTTGCAAATCGAAATGAATGTATGACAATACATGAATTTGCACTGCATAGATTTGAAAGAGTTGTTCCAAGGGTAAGCTAGCTAATGATTAACAAAATCAATAATATCCAAAAATAAAGCACCAGAATTAGTTTTGAGGAAAATGGAGAATTACTAACACCGCACAACATAACCTCGCTTCGCCTATTCCCTAATTTGTTGGAAACAAAAATGCACTAATAAAATGAAATTGCACATACTATAGGGGCATTTTGATCATTTTTTCCTCTAAAGCTTTCTAGTAGAAATTGTATTAAGTACAAATGGAAAAAAAGAGCCCATATAGCACCATCCCTAGGTATGGAAATGAATATAGATATAGATAGGGAGAACACGTATACTGGTATACGTCTCCAAATCCCAAAATCTAGGACATGGATTCAGATCTTCTAACCTCATACCCAACTAGTACATCACAAGAACATTATAGTCACCTTCAACACCAAACCATCTAACATTTGGAATTCCAGCTGCCAAATTTTATAAAAGAACTTTAAAAAAAAAAAAAAAAAAATATGACTAGTAAAATATGAAACCACAATCACAAGAAAAGAAATTTCACTACTTCCTATAGGATCCTGTACAAACTTCAATTGATACAACAATTGGGGATGCAACAATTCAGAGTAGATACAACAATTTGAATGCTTCGAGGCTTGTTGACTAACCATGGATTTCAAGCTCCCAATTGCCTCCTCAGCAGCCTATAAAAAATCCGCTAATTAAAAAGCAGGCATGAACTGAGGACCTCAAAATAATCCTCATATGCATAGTTAGCAAAGCGATATATGGCAAAAAAAAAAAAAAAACTAATAATAATAAGTATTGGAAATGTTTGGGAGACCAATCCCACACTTCACAAAAAAAAAAAATCCTGATTTTTTTCCCAAATGCTGAATTAATACAACTAAACAATACAAACAACTAGAAAAAAAAAGTCTCTCGAACAACTTACCTTCGACTTCCTAATCTCAACTGCAATGAGAGAGAGAGAGAGAGAGAGAGAGAGAGGCTTCTTGTATATGTTGGGGAGTGGCTTGAGCGGCCAGGGATTCTCCCTATGGCATTTTATAAAAAACCCTCCTCTCAGATTTATTGATCTGTTGCAACAAAGAGTCACATCTCTGCTTTATCTATCCATCCCTAATGTGTAACATCCTCACCAAGCAGAAAAAGAAAACAGAAAAAATGGTTGTCCTGTGGATTGATTTTGTAATTCAAGTTTGAAGTAACCGCCAGATTGAAAATCCCCAATTCAAAAAATCCTCAAATGCCCAAAATCCTAAAATCCCCAATTTGTAAAATCAGAAAAACCCCAATTTGGGGTCCACATTCAAATCTGTACGTAAATCCTAAATCCTCAAATCCCCAAATGAGGGTCCACATTCGAATCAAGAATCCACTAATTACTAAATCCCCAAATTCCTAAATCAACTTTGAGATTGAGAGAGAGGAAGACATACCTCGTGCATGAATCTGATTCAACCCGAGCTTCAAATAGAGAGGGTGTGCGTGAGAGGAGGAAGGTGGTGTGAGATATAGGTAGGGAGGAAGGTGGTGGTGCATGAGAGAGGGAGGGCTTTTTGTGTTTTTTTTTCTTTTTTCAGGAATCCCCTTTTGCTGAAGAAGGGCACGGGCAATTTTTAGTTTACGAACGGTCCTGTTAGTGGCTGTGGGGCCCACAGTGATTAACATGGTTTATCCACACCGTCCATTCAATTTTAAAAATACTTTTAGGCTATAATTCCAAAAAGGAAGCAAGTCAAAGGCCCAAGTGGACCACACCGTAGATCAACTGTAGGCAATTAAATCTTCACAATTTCCTATGGTGTGGTCCACTCAAGCCTTTCGATTTGCCTACTTCTGGGGCTCATGCCCTAAAATAAGATGTCAAACTAGATGGACAGCTTAGATAAAACACACATGTTGCAATGGTCCCCATAGAGCTCCTTATGGGACCACCCAAGTCTCTTGTAATGCTGTAGTGGGCAGCAGCATTTAGCTGTGTAGGAATCTAACTATGGTTTATATCCGTAGCAATAAGCGCCCATAGTCCATAGCCTTTAGTCATTTTTTTTGTAGTGTGGGGGACCGACGTGGAGCTCGGGCGCCTAAACTAGCGACCAACTGTGTCGGTGCTCTTATGAGATTTTGCGTAAGAGGTTTCTCATTCAGGTTTTTTACTTATTTAAGTGAGTGTGACCAAGATTAGGAGGTATCCTAAGGTGTCTAAGGTTTACTAAGTGTATTAGGGAGAGGGGAGAAAGTTTAGAGAGAGAGAGAGAGAGAGCTTGGGTTTTCTCTTGACTTTCCTTGCTTGTGAGCTATTCATCTCTATAAGCTTCTGATTCATAGTAGATCGCTTTGTGCTGTGAATTTTTACCCTTTGAGGGGTTTTTCCACGTAAAATTGGATTGTCTTTGTGTAATTGATTGTGTGTGGTGTGATTGTATTATGTTGCTTGTTTGATCTCGTATTACTCTGTGTGTTCGACTTTCGCTTCCACTGCTGGTTTTTCCAACAAGTGGTATTAGAGCTATCGTTGGCATGGAGTAGAATTCGGATTTGAGATGAGAGCATGGCATCGAACACTAGGTTCGACATAGAGAAGTTCTCTGGAAAAAATAACTATGAACTATGGAAGGTGAAGATTGAATCCCTCCTAGTTCAGCAAGGGCTTAAAGAGGCTCTTAGAAAGCTACCTGAGGTTATGAAAGAGGATGAGTGGACGAAGCTCGATAAGAAGGCCAGAACCTCGATCATGTTAGGCCTGACGAATGATGTCCTCTATCACGTCATAAAGGAGAAGACAACGGTTGATACAATGACTAAGCTAGAGAAAGTGTACATTAGGAAATCTCTAGAGAACTAGATGTATGATGTAATTGTTCACTTTGAGGATGACGGAGGGGATGAATGTGGAGGACCACATTAGCACATTCAATCGACTAGTTTGCAAGTTGGTGGAGATAGATGAGCAGATGAAGGATGAATATCAAGCATGCATCTTACTGAATTCTCTTCTAGATTTATATGAGTTATTCAGGGACTCTTTGTGCATAGAGAGGGAGCATTAATGTTGAAACCATTATCTTAGCCCTCTAGTCGAGGGCAATGTGAAAGAAAAGCAGTGACGTGGGTTCTCGTTCTTTCTCAGAGGCACTAGTTATTAGGGAAAGAAATTCTGAGCATGATGGGGGATATTCTAAATCATGGTCTAAAGTCAAGGGCAAAAGGAAGGCTAAGGTACGGTTTTGGAATTATGGTCAGGAGGGCCATAAGAAGGGGGATTGTCAAAATCCCAAATTGAAAGTAAGAGAAGTCTAAAAATTCTTCTAAAGAGGGAGCTAATGCCATAGGAGACGGTGGTGATCTTTGTGAAGTTTTGACTGTATCCGGCAAGGGATCTCACAGTAGAGAGTAGATCCTGAATTCAGGTGCTTCATGTCACGTTTGTCCTAACCGAAGTTCATTCATGACATACAGGGAGTATGATGGTGGATAGGTGTTGTGGGTGATGGCTATTCTCACAAGGTAGTGGGTGTTGGTATGGTGCACATCAGGATGTTCGATGAGATTGAACAAGTCCTGGAAGATGTGAAGCATGTCCCCATGATGAAGAAGAATGTGATCTCTCTTGGTGCACTTGAGGCGAAAGCATGCAGGTTCATCGGCCGCGATTGTTGTTGTAAAGTGATGAAGGGGGCACTGGTGTGGATAAAGGCACGAAGGTGTGGCCATCTTTACAAGTTGTTCAGGAGCACATTTTATTGTGGAGCTGAGGGATCGGCAGTAGGATCCACGATTGTTCGTATGTAGTAAGTGCCCAAGGGCCACATGAGAAGAGCGATAAAGGGCATGAAAATGCAAGGATAGGGTTGATAAAGGCATGAGAAGCGATGGAGCTATATTAAAGTGGAGATGATGAAGAAAGCAAAGAAGGATGAATGGTCGAGTACAGCAAGGTTCAACAGGAAGATTTTCATCACGGTTGAGATTGTTGAAATTGGTGACTCAAATCTATGTTGGAGGGGGCCTTCGGGCGACCGTCCTTGACCTATTTTCTATAGAGAATCTCTTTAGACGATTTTGAGGAGGTTCGGGCGACCAAGGTGAAGCTCGGGTGCCCGACCTGGCAACCAACCATGTCGGTGCTCTTACATAGTTTTGCATAAGAGGTTTCTAATTCGGGTTTTTTGCCTATTTAAGTGGGTGTAATCGGGATTAGGAGGTATCCTAAGGTATTTAAGGTTTCCTAAGTGTATTAAGGAGAGGGGAGAGGGTTTTGTTAAAGAGAGAGCTTGGGTTTTCTCTTGGGTTTCCTTGCTTATGGGCTATTCATTTCTGTAAGCTTCTGATTTATAGTAGATCGCGTTGTGCCTTGGTTTTTTACCCATTGAGGGGTTTTTCCACGTAAAATCGAATTATCTCTGTATGATTAATTGTGTGTGGTGTGATTGCATGGTGTTGCTTGTTTGATCTCGTATTACTCCGTGTGTTCAACTTTCGCTTCCACTGTTGGTTTTCCCAACTGTCGATTCCTGACTATAAATTTTAAGGGTAATTTTTTTCTTCTTCCGTAATATGGTTTCGCGACTGAGATAAGCATCCACTGTACACAAAGTAACTTTTACGCTATATATAGCCAACTATATACATTAGTTCTATATATATGTACATCACATGAATATCTACATTCTTAAAAAACCACAACACAACCCAATTCATAATTTAAACATCCATAATTTATTTACAAGTATTCTCTAATTGTTGCTCTTCCTTTATACCTATACTTGAAAGGAATAGAGGAAAGAGTGAGTTTATAATACTCAGTGAGTGTGTGAGGGGAGTGCAGTGTATCCTATATGCATATATTATGTCAGGATGATAAGATAATATGAGACCAGGATTAGGGATGATGATGCATATGAGGAATAGGTATGCAATGTATGTAAGATGTGTAAGAGATGCAAGATATGCATAATCATGAGTCATGATCATTGAATCTCAGTCATGCCCAACATCTATGCTACCATAGCCATAACCATACCACATGGTGTTCATAGCCACATCATCGCCATCATGTTATCATACCATATCATGGTACTATTGTACATCTCGGGAATCACTGTGGTCGACACCCATGCATACCGAGCATAATAATCAACCACAAATGCATGCCTTCTTAAGTGACTTCCACCTGGAACAGTAAATGACCTACTTTTGTGCTTCTCCTTGCCATCAAGTCAAACTGGTCCCTTTTCACACCTCAACCCTTCAACAGGTTACACCTAACTCGACCTAGTCTGTGGGAGTCAAATCCATAACCCATGTGGCCACTCGACTCGATGGTGAGGCATCCCTAGGTACCATCGGGGATTAGAGACTTTCAACCTAAGGGACCTTTTCTACCCCTACTATTTTGTATTTCCAATGTCTTGTTCTTTTTTAAGGATAATCCAAGTCATTATCATAGGTACACATTTCATTACCAAGATTAAATATATGTTGTACAGGCACAACTGTGGTATTTCCATCCTTAAATATGTCATGGTCATGCATATATTGAATAAATCATGCTATGTTATATGTTCACCATGTGTATATGTAGCATGTATGTAATGTCATAAGTCTAGGGTTTATTTAGCCCTTAGGCTAGAAAATTCATATATAACTATCATTTGCAACTATCATCTTTATCAATTTAGGGTCATGTGACCTGTCTATGGGCTAGTAATGATATTTTTTATGCATGGATGGATGTATCATAGCACACATACACATATTGCCATTCCATGATGCATGGATGTGATCTATGCTCAACTACTTAGCATTTTATGTGAGCTTGCTAAGCGTATCATAAATTTACGTACCTCAATTAGCTTGTAGTCATCTTTATTAGACCTTTGTTGGGCTTACTTGGGCCCTACATTATACATCAAGTGGGCCTCGCATGATGGGCAACAACTATATACAATACTTACGCCTGATGGGCAGCAAAATGGACGACATTGATATACCATACATACACAAATAGGCCGCCAATAATTCACATACAAATAGTGGATCCCATTTTCAAGTAGACTCGCCAATGGGTTGGATAACAAATAATCATCACGGTGGGTCCACAACGGTGGACAGTATGGATGATACACATACATCATGGTGAACCATGAATAGATAACATGGATATACATGTGGGATCGAGGTTAGACAGCATCACTACAAGAAATCTCATTTTTACCGACAAAATAATTCGTCGGCTTTTAATGAAATTTCGTCGGGAATGTTTTTGCCGACGAAATATTTCGCGGCTAACATCGTCGCAGAAAGGCCGTCGGTAAAGGTTTTTCCGACGAAAAAAAATTCGTAGGTAATAATAAAACCATTACCGACGAAAAAATTCGTCGAAAAAACATATGATTTTTGTCGGAAACAAATGTGATACGTCGGTGAAAAAACTTTTACCGACGAAACGTTTCGTCGGTAAAGGTTTTACAAGTTTATTACCTACGAAAAATTTCGTCGGTAAAAGTTTTACAAGTTTATTACCCACGAAAAATTTCGTCGGTAAAGGTTTTTACAAGTTTATTACCCACGAAAAATTTAGTCGGTAAAAGTTTTACAAGTTTATTACCGACGAAAAAAAAATTTGGTACAAGTTTTACAAGTTTATTACCCACGAAAACTTTCGTCGGTAAAGGTTTTTACAAGTTTATTACCCACGAAAAAATTCGTCGGTAAAAGCTTTACAAGTTTATTACCTATGAAAAATTTCGTCGGTAAAAACTTTTCCATGTTTTTTACCTACGAACAATTTCGTCGATAATAGTATTCTTTTCTCTAGTTCCATTTGTTTTCAAAATTCAGGAAATGATTCCTGATATACACCTGTAAATAAACCTATACATTTTTATCCTATTCACATCCACATACATACGAATAAACAGAAACTACACCATCCATACACAATAATCCATTCCATATCCACAACAACCAATATTCATCCACGCACAAATACATATAAGTTAACATTCATATATTAAAAAAAAGAATCATGAAGAAGAAGGCGAAGGTGGCGGGGCATCGGTGCCAAGCTTGCAACGAGAGCCTGAAACATCTCCTGCATTCGTCGCTCATGCTCCTGCCGCAACTCCTCGATCCTCATCTCCTGCTCCTCGCATCGCCTGTCCTGATCCTCCCGTCGCCTCTTCTCCTCCTCCCGTCGCCTCTCCTCCTCCTCCCGTCTCCTCTGCTCCTCCTCCCTACGCCTCTGCTCCTCCTCTCTCTGCCTCTTCAGCTACTCTCTAATCTCATCGACGACGACCCGTAGCTGCTGAACCTCTCTCTCTGCGATATCAGCTCGGCATAGAGCGCTCTCACCAGCTACGGATCGGCTGGAGCCACCTCTAGTGGGTGTCATGAGCTTGGCACCATGGCCAAGCCCACGCACATATCTAGAACGGGTGCCAAGCACCTCGCTCAGGATTTCTAGCTCACTCCGCTGACTACCATTGGGAGTGAGCTGACTGCGTATGGTGTCCATCGCCGCCTGTAATGAAAACATATGAAATTCATAAAAAATGACATGAATGACATTATTATCAACGAATGCGCAATTAAATTTTACAAAGTAAAGATTTTTACCCAATGCTCACTGGCTCTAGGATGAACCCAAGATTCCGTCGCCTGCCGACAGTGAGTCCATTTGTAAAGGTTTACTGGTCTAGGCTCCTAGCCGGTGACGGAATCTCGCTGCACAATCGAAAGGAAAGAAGACTTATAATAAATGCCAATCAAAATAATATATTAACTTAATAATCATCAATAATTTCTTACCATGTCATAACGATGTCCTACAAATGACTTTGAACCAACTACGTGGTTCACTTGTAACTTTTCCCTATTCGCAGAATTTATTCTACTCCTCTTCTGAACACATTATACAAAATACATTGCTATTAATTGTGAATTTAATTGCGAATTTAATTGTTACCTTAAGATATCGTAAATTTGTAAATATTACCTGAAAAGCCTTTGACGAAAATCTCTCGCAGAGTATCCGCCAATCGTCTATAGTAACGTGGGGCGGTGCGGACAGTACGGCCTCATCGTGCGTCCCTGCACCGCTTGTACCGCTGGTGTAACTCTCCATGGTACTCCTTGAACCCTCTCTGATCATGTCATCGACGGCATGAGAAATATAAGGAACATTTAAATCGAAGTCAAATTTATCCTGTAGTTTCGTAAATAATAAATTAAGGTAATAAACTTATTAAGAATAGGACTTAATCGTAAATGAACTATCACAAAAGAAAATTTCAATTTACTAAAATTTACTTGAAGGCGCTGACTAATGAGCTGTCGCACATCATCTGTCACGTCAGTCCAACGGGGGGTGGTAGTGAGGATCAGAGATTGGCATAGGACACCGACCTCAGACGTAAACAGTCTGGCACTGTCCCCAACAGGTCTAAGGCAGTCCTATGGGAACTCTACCGCCACCCTACCCTCACGCATAAGTCGCTCTAAAACTAACCCACGCGTGGGTCCAAGTCCTCGTCGGCTGGTAGAAGATGCTGTCGCAAAAAGATATATGTAAGTAACAATATAAACAGAAAATCACTAATAAATGTCCACACTTACATGTAGTGCCTGGTGTATACTCAACCGAAGGATCTGATGCCTGTGATGTACCGTGCGACGTCGATGCTGTTTGACGTCGCATCACGGGTGGAAGGGGTTGATCCAGTGCGCGAACGACCTGATCTCCCACCTGGTGCCATGACTGAATATGTCTGAAATACAAACTTATAAATTTAAACAATGTCAATTTATATTTATAAACATCATGGTAGAATGAATTTGTGCTTTTGTTTAGAGAGATGATAAAAATATGATTAGACCATTACACTATAATGTAAGCAGAATATAATAAAATCGTAAACAGAATATAAAAGTTGAAAAATTCATTACACATTGTCATTCTATATTAAATACATATATTTCATTATAATACAAATCAACTTCGAATCAATTATCCGAAATACTCCCTGCGTAAGTTATCGTACGCTGCAGATGTATATGTCAAGCTGTATGAAGCACTCGACATTGTTATAGCCAACATGCCAGTCACAATAAGAGAAATCTGATATCTCGGGACTCCGTTCATATGTGCAAGTGACAATGTCGCATCTTCCATACGAAGTTTCCCGCGGTTATATTCCTCCATCAAGTCCGGAATTTCTTTGAGATTGTATAATCTTTCATCTGAGTCATCATCTTCCTCCCTACATTTATCGACCAGACCAGGTATCTCTCTGGTCCTACCAGAAGGAATATAGGGCCGGAAAGTCTATCCGCAACAGCTGATGAAGTATACTGCGTGCTTCTGCTACGCTCCAGTTTGTGGAGGGACATGATCAAAAAATGACTTAACTGTAAATGTTGATTATAAACAAGTCAATTCAAGAAATAAATCATGACTTGTAAAACATATATACATGTAATAATCAAATTAATCGAATTGAAAATAACATGTAAATATTGTATACATTTAATAATCGTCGTCTGAATCATTATCGCTTATCACTCTTTCTTCTTCACCATCACTATCGCTGATCAGTATTTTCTCTTCATCGTCGGCAAACGTCGCATCAATGAAAGCGCTATCATCTCTAACAATGTCATTTATGATTGAGGCATCAACATGATCAGGTGCACATCATATCTATTCAATTGCACCACATCAATATCAACATTGGGATCATTCCCTCTATCCCAAGATGGCATGTCTTCTTGATATGCTTGTTCAACTAACGACGTTCCATTTCTCCCTTCATCGCTATTTTCAACGTCTAGTTCGGGAACGTCAAATATGTTCTTGGGCTTTATTTCTGCACCACGTGCCAAGAGCCACCTAACTTGATGTCAGCGAGGTAGAATACTTGTTCGGCTTGGCCGGCTATGATAAATGGGTCATCTTTAAACCACTTCCGAGATAAATTTACGCTCGTGAAGTAGTCATCAATCTGTATTCCCAACTTCTTATTTCCAATATCCCACCAATCGCATTAAATAAGTACACCCGCTTTCTCAAACAATAACTCATCTCAATAATATCCGTCAAAATGCCATAAAAATCAATTTCTACCTCCTCATGTGTTTCCCTTCACAACCACCCCACTATTTTTTGTAGTCTTATATTTCTCACGCTCTTCAGTGTGGAACCGAATCCCAGTTTACAATACAACCTGTATATCTAGATACAACGTCTATCAGGGCCACACGCCAGTGAGTAAAGCGCATCAGACGCATCCGCAGAGTTGTTAGCGCGCAACATCTTCATCTATCATCACATACAGAATATAAATGTTTATGAATTTGAGATTACGTGTAAATATTGTGCAATACAACAATATTGTAAGAGTGGTGAGATAGAAGGTAAATTAATCTTACACGTTTTGCGAACCATTCTGAAAACTGATCCTGATGCATTCAATCATAATTTGTAGGGTATTGGGACTTCATCTCCTCGATGTGTTCGCTATACACAATTGGCACGTTGTCAGCAAGAATTTTGAGATTACATGTATGTAGATATACAATTATCGATTGAAGACTTACTCCAAATACGACTCTATTTCTTCACAATTATGCAAACACATACCACCGCGCCTTCGCTTGATCCCGAAGGTCCATATCCTGAAACGTCGGCGATCCTAAAGGACGGACGTTATGTGCGAATACGATATGAGTCCTTGTTCATAGCTCCTACCCATCATCGGCATTCCGATCTTCTCGGTTGAAATCTAATCTCTATGCCACGAAAATACATGGAGCAAAATGTCAGGCACTCATTATCAGTGTACGCTCAGCAATGGATCCCTCTGGACATGCCTTATTCCTCACATATCGTTTTAATGTGTGAAGGTATCTGTATACAAAATCACTATGTTTAGAGGACATGAAAACATGGATCTACGTAGTTTTATGGAATGAATAAAAATTTATGATCATTGTTCTATCACCTTTCGATCGGATACATCCAACGATATTGTACTGGTCCTGCAAGTTTTGCTTTGTGGCGGTAAGTGAATCGCTAGGTGTACCATGACATCGAAAACGGAGGTGGAAATATCTTTCAAGTTTGCAAAGGATTAACGACAATATCCTTCTCCAGTCGTTTAATAACCTCTACATTCAAAGATTTCGAACACAAATCCTTAAAGAATATCCCCAACTCAATCAACGCAGGCACTGACATCCTTGCTAAGGAATCCACGAATCGCAAACCGGTAGTTAGACGTTGCAGAAAAACATGACAGTCATGACTTTCATTCCTATTACCTTACAGTCCATAAACATTTTTTCTCTAGTTTTGTCAATGTGTAGCAGGCTGCTGGTTTAGTATATGAATTTTCATGTGGTTGCAAGTGCAACTCTTTCTTTAAACCCATTGCTTGTAGATCCAATCGAGCCTTGAAACTGTCTTTTATTTTCTTCACTATGTTCATCAATGTTCCAAAGACATTGTCACATATATTCTTCTCAATATGCATGACATCCAAGTTGTGTCGCAATTTCAGATGACTCCAATAAGGCAACTAAAAAAATGCTCTTCTTCCTCCAGTTATACTCCAATACTGTACGTTTTCTCTTCTTCAAGTGCGGTGCCTTACCAAATCTAACTTCTTCAATGTTACTCAATTATTGTAATACATCTTCTCCAGATAATTCTTTCGGTGGTGGCCTATGATCTTGTTTGCCATCAAAGATTATCGTTTTCCTACGCCAACTATGATCCCTCGGAAGAAAGCGACGATGGCCCATATAACACATTTTTTTATCATGCTTCAATGACAATGAACAAATCTCAGTACTACATGTAGGACAAGCCAAATTTCCCTTCGTGCTCCACCCAGACAAATTTTCATATGCAGGGAAGTCATTTATTGTCCACAAGACCGCTGCATGCAATCGAAACGTCTATTCTGCAAAAGTGTCATACGTCTGGACACCTTGACTCCACAACTCGTTTGACTCATCTACTAACGGTCGCAAATACACATCAATGTCATTCCCCGGTGACTTGGGTCCAGGAATAAGCAATGACATCATAAAAAATGATTCCTTCATACACAACCAAGGAGGTAAAGTGTAGGGCATAAGTATCACTGGCCACATACTGTACAAGCTACTCATATTACCAAATGGATTAAAACCATCACTTGCAAGACCTAACCGAACATTGCGAGAATCCTCTGCAAACCAGTCATATTGCTTATCAAATTGTTGCCAGGCTTTAGAGTTAGCGGGATGCCTCAATGTATTATCATCATGAATGCGTTTCTCCTTATGCCACCTCAATATCTTCAGCCGTTTTGCTCGACGTAAACAATCTTTGTAATCTGGGTTTCAATAGAAAGTACCTTAACACCTTTTGTGGAATTTTCTTAAACTTAGGTTTGTCATATTTCCACCTAGACTCGCCACATTGTGGACACTCTTCAACATTTTCATGTTCTTTCCAATACAATACACAATCATTTATACATGCATGTATGAGGATGTAACCAAGGCCCAAGTCTCGCATTAAAGATTTTACCTCGTAATGAGACTTAGGCAATGTCTCACCTTCAGGTAATACTTCTTTCAACAAGCCAAGTAACATGTTGAACGATTTGTTGCTCCAACGATTTATTGTCTTTAAATTAAGTAACCTTGTAAGGAAATTCAACTTGGAGAAGTTCCGACACCCCGGATAGAGTGGACGTTGCGCATCCCTCAACAACCTGCTAAACTTTTCTAATTCGCCATCACCCATAGGAGGAATATCCTGACTACTACTTGTCGCTGTAAAATCAGTATCCGCAATTGTTCCCCTTAACACATCCCCTATGATATCTTGCATATCGTTAACATCTTCATCCTCCTCATTAGGCATAATTGGGTCAGCAAGGACTTCAATGGCCTCAACTCTTTGGTGGAAGTCTTCACCATGATGAATCTACCAAGTGTAACCCTGGTCAATCCCAACTATGAACAAATCATCTTCCACTTTGTCTAAAGTCTTGTGAACCATGTTCTTGCATTTTCAGCATGGACACCTAATACTATTACCTGAATCTGCCCGATATCTCACAAACTTCATGAACTCCTTAACACCTTGTTTATACTCTGGGCCAAACCGATTCTTAGCTCGCATCCAACTCTTATCCATATCTACAATGCAAAGATTAGAGTCAGGTTTATTTTAGAGTTGTGGATTTAGGAATAGGTATAGGTTTAGTTTAGGTGATTTGAGTTTAGATTAGGTTTAGGCATAGGTTGAGATTTTTGGGTTCGGGATCAAGTTTCGGGTTAGGTTTTCGTGTTTCGGTCTAAGTTTAGGTTAGGTGAATGGATTTAGGAATAGGTGTAGGTTTAGTTTAGGTGATTTGAGTTTAGGATTAGGTTTAGGCATAGGTTGAGATTTTTGGGTTCGGAATTGGATTTCGCGTTAGGTTTTCATGTTTGGGTCTAGGTTTAGGTTAGGTGAATGGATTTAGGAATAGGTGTAGGTTTAGTTTAGGTGATTTGAGTTTAGGATTAGGTTTAGGCATAGGTTGAGATTTTCGGGTTCGGGATCGAGTTTCGGGTTAGGTTTTCGTGTTTGGGTCTAGGTTTAGGTTAGGTGAATCGATTTAGGAATAGGTGTAGGTTTAGGTTTTGGTGATTTAGGATTAGGCTTAGGCATAGGTTAAGATTTTTGGGTTCGGGATGGATTTCGGGCTAGGTTTTCATGTTTGGGTCAAGGTTTAGGTTAGGTGAATGGATTTAGGAATAGGTGTAGGTTTAGTTTAGGTGATTTGAGTTTAAGATTAGGTTTAGGCAGAGGTTGAGATTTTCTGGTTCAGGATCGGGTTAGGTTTTCGTGTTTGGGTCTAAGTTTAGGTTAGGTGAATGGATTTAGGAATAGGTGTAGGTTTAGTTTAGGTGATTTGAGTTTAGGATTATGTTTAAGAATAGGTTGAGATTTTCGGGTTCGGGATCTGGTTTCGAGTTAGGTTTTCGTGTTTGCGTCTAAGTTTAGGTTAGGTGAATGGATTTAGGAATAGGTGTAGGTTTAGTTTAGGTGATTTGAGTTTAGGATTAGGTTTAGGCATAGGTTGAGATTTTCAGGTTCGAGATCGGGTTTCGGGTTAGCTTTTCGTGTTTGGGTCTAAGTTTAGGTTAGGTGAATGGATTTAGGAATATGTGTAGGTTTAGTTTAGGTGATTTGAGTTTAGGATTAGGTTTAGGCATAGGTTGAGATTTTCGGATTCGGGATCGCGTTTCGGGTTAGGTTTTCATGTTTGGGTCTAACTTTAGGTTAGGTGAATTGATTTAGGAATAGGTGTAGGTTTAGTTTAGGTGATTTGAGTTTAGGATTAGGTTTAGGCATAGGTTGAGATTTTCGGGTTCGGGATCGAGTTTCGGGTTAGGTTTTCATGTTTGGGTCTAAGTTTAGGTTAGGTGAAAGGATATAGGAATAGGTGAAGGTTTAGTTTAGGTGAGTTGAGTTTAGGATTAGGTTTAGGCATAGGTTGAGATTTTCGGGTTCGGGATTGGATTTCG
>PVNU02001743.1:0-37192 GCA_003013855.2 Liriodendron chinense
TGGGCCTAGTTTTCGGCTGATTTTGGAATTTTTCATAAAACCGCCTCTACTTTGGTATATAGACCCAACCTAGGTTCCTGCGCAGAAACTTCCTGCCCAAGTGAGAGTAGGGAAATTCCTACCATTGAAACCTCCATCAGGTCGACAGTGATGCTTATATGCCATCCATACCTTTCATAACCTAATTCCTACTGCATGAACTGAAAGCACAAATATTAACATGATTCAAAACTTTTGTGGCCCCACAAATATTTCAACCGTGGAAGTTCAATCCTCAGTTTTCGGCTTACTTGAGTCTTGGATTTGACTCATTTATTGTATCATATACTAAAATGAGGTAAAACAACAGATGGACGGTGTTGATTTCTCACAAACATCACGGTGGGCCCCATCTAGGTTCCAAGTGCAGCAACTTCCTTTCAAAAGACGAAATCTCCGGGTCGACTAAAGCGGCAATTTTCTGGGTGATGCCCTGACCGAAGCAACCCATCTGGGTGTATTAATTGTACATCACGCTGTCATCTGCTTCTTTCAGCTTATTTTAAGCCATGATCCAAAATAGAAGTATATAAAAATTTGAAGTAGCCCGTGGTTATTGACCGTTCAAAACCTTTTGTGGGCTAAAAAAGTTTTGGATGGAGATGATATTTGGTTTTTACCTTTCAGACAGTTCTTTTGATCTTATAAATAGGTTGGATAGTCAATAAACATCACTAGGAAGAGGGTGGAAAGTTTTTAATGGTGAGCGTTCAATGACCACGGTTTCATGTGGTGTGGTCCACCCAAAAATATTTATCTACTTCATTTTTGGACTTTAAAACAGATGGACGGCATGGATATACAATGAATACATCAGAGGGTTCTGTTGTCTATTTGTTCGTCCCCGGGCATCTATGTCCCACGTGACCTCATGTAAAGGTGTGTGATAGCAAATAAACATCTAATACCGGGAGAAGGTTACAATAGTGGGTGTCATTACCCTCAAGTCCCACCATTAAAAACTTTATAAGGCCCACCGTAATGTCTACTTGCCATCCAATCTATTGATAAGGTCACAAAAACCTAGTTAAAGGAGAAAAAAAAGGCAAATTATTAAATCAAGCCAAAACTCTCAGGGTGCATAAAATGTTTTTAATAGTCAATTAACAATGTTTTCTATGGTACGGTGTGCCAGAGATTTAGATCTACTTTATTTCTAGGCTTATGCCTTTTAACGAGCTGGTAGCATTGATGGACGGTGCAGATGTGCAAGACATACTTCAAAGTGGGGCTATACAGTAGGGCCCTACACCATGTTTAGTGTCTGATCTAATCGCCTCCGAGGCAGGGCATGGTGTCACAGACATCATGTGTATGGATATGAAACTTCTATAATTAGTGCATTTCGTCTTTGGGCCTGTTTGGTGGTTTTCGTGTCCTACAAAACTATGAAGTGGCCCAAATTTCTTAGCAAATTATTAAGTTCTGTTTGGTTGATAAATACAGAATAGGTACAGAAATGTAATTTTATAGCAAGTAGGTATTTTGTAAAATTCTTTATTTTCTTTTTCTTCTCATTGTTTTTGCTCTGGTATTTGGTCTTCTTTTATTAAAAGAAAGACAAGAAAGGGCGTTTGTTAGGAAAGAGATGCAGAAGAATGAGATTATGTGTTTAATAAATCCAATTATACAATAAAAATGTCTGCATGCCTCCCATCAAAGAGTAACAGTAATTAAAAAATAAAGAACTTTTTGTAAGAGCCCTCCTATTATCAGTTTGAAGCATACATTTAGTGAGCCTCAGCTTGGATTGCCCACAATTCCAAATAAACCTTGGTCCAATGCTGAGAACCAACCTATGCAATAAGCTTATTTTACAAGAGACTTAGGAAGAACCGCTCTTGGCATATTAGCATTATATGATTAAAATTTCTTGAAAAAATAGAGTATTAATTAACTAGCAATGATCACTGCATGTATTGCAACACATGTATGGATCAACAACTTTCTTCTATTGAGAGCCCATTGGAGAAGAATTGTCTTAATTGATGTTGGCTATTGGCTGGACTTGGTCTTAATCCAATGCGGGATGATAGTCAAGTCTACCGAGTATAGGGGCGGCTTATCTTCTCTAAACACTGAAACATAAGTGTAGGGGCAAAAGCTATGCCCTGTCTCCTCTGCCACTTTGAAAACTAAGTTGGCAATATAGAAGCCGTATCCTATCTCTATCCCATGGATTTAATTTTTTAGGACCAATTAATTAAACTCTGAGGACTCCTGACATGATATGGTACTGTATTGCCCTTGCACCCGAGTTTGATAAAGCCATATTTTTCACATAACATGTGAAATGAAGATTCATCAATTGACTACCATTTAATAGTTTTCCCTACTTTGGATGGTAAGATGGTTAATTCAAATTTTGATGGGATGCCCCAGCTGTTGATTAGGCTAAAAAATTGGAGAAAAAAATGATGGATGGGATTGTTTGATATGTATGATGTTGTTTGTTAGAATATGTTAGATTGAATATCTGCACCCCCATTGATCTGCCCTAGATGTCTCAAAATACCCTCGCAATGGTAGGGAGAACTTCTAGATACATCGATTGCTTTGGCCCCGTACGTTGCCACTTACAAGGTCAATATGATAGTTTAATACAACAAGGGTTAGTGGATTCCCTGGTGAGCCTGCCACAGGGCTCAATGGGCCCACCGTGATGTATCTGTTTATCCACTCCGTCCATTCCGTTTCTAAGATCAGGCCTACCACATAAGACCAAGAATGAGGTAGGTCCAACGGTTAGATCGACCACACTAGAAATGACTCGTGCATTTAATGCTTCGTGTATTTAATGCAACTGGAGCTCAGTATTTGGTGTGGTTGATCTGACCGTTGGACCTGCCTTATTCTTGGTTCTAATGTGGTCGGCCTGATCTTAGAAACGGAATAGACGGAGTGGATAAACAAATACATCACGATGGGCTCCTTCACAGCTCGGTATGGATGCTTTGAGGAAGTACGCAATCCGACTCCAATGAAATATGCCTACGCAGGTTTCCCTGTTAAAGCTGGTGACGCAACATGATCCGACTCCAACCCGCGTACTTTCGCGAGAAAGCGTTTAGGACGTGGATTCCTGCCAAAGGCTTTCCAAGGAAGTTAATGCGCTAGGAATGTAGGTGGGGGCTACCGTGATGTTGTTAAAAATCAACCCATCCATCCGTTTTGTGACCTCATTTTAGGACATAAGACCGAAAATGAGCCGGATCCAGGATTCAAGTGGGCCACACTAAAGAAAAATGCGGGTATGAAAAATCCTACCATTTTAAACTTCCCTGGGTCCACAGTGATGCTTATATGCCATCCATAGTATTCATAACATCATTCCTACTTAGATTGAACTGAAAACATAAATATTAGCCTGATTCAAAACTTCTGTGGCCCCCTCAAATATTTCACTATGGACTTTAAATCCTCATGTTTTAAGCAAACTTGAGTTTTGGATCCTGCTCATTTTTTGTCTGATGTCCTAGAATGAGCTCAAAAAAACGAATGGATGGTGTGGATTTCTCACAAATATAACGGTGGGCCCCATCTAGGTCCCAGGAACTTCCTGTAAAAGGGGAAACCTCCCCGGGTCCACCTTCTTGGGAAGCAGCAACATTCTGGGTGAGACAATGACCAAAGCAACCCAACTGGATGTATTCATTTATATCTAGGACGCGGATTTCCTGCTTTGCATGAAGTTCCTGGGCTGGAACCTAGGTGGGGCCACCGTGATGTTTGTGAGAAATCCACTCAGTCCATTCGTTTTGTGAGATCATTTAAGGACATGTTACAAAAAATAGCTGGATCCAAGACTCAAGTGAGATAAAAACGGGAGAATTGAATGTTCACAGTTGAAAATTTTCGTGGGGGCCACACAGATTTGAATCAGGCTAATATTTGTGTGTTCAGCTCATCCCAGTAGGAATGAAGTTATGGACGGTATGGATGGCCCTATAAACATCGTTGTAGACTCCAGAGAGGTTTCAACTGTAGGAATTTCCCTACCCACCTTTTCCTTTAGTGAGGCAAATTGAGTCCGTTATCCGGCTTATTTTCATTAGTATGTCTTGAAATGAGCTCACAAAACGGATGGACCGTGGTGGATTTCTTACAACATCACATTTGTAATGTGTGAACTGACCGGGGTCCCACCATGATTTATGTGTTAGATCCACACCATCCATCAATTTTTCCAGATTATTCTAAAGTATGAACCTGAAAAAATGAGGCACATCCAAAGCTTAAGTGGACCACACCATAGAAAGTAGTGGGAACTGAAACTACTACTGTTGAAACCTTCCTAAGGTCCCACTGCTTTATGTGGTGCCTACCGTTGAAAACTTCTAGGGCCACGGAAGGCTCCAATGAAGCTGATATTATGTTTTCCCTTCATCCAGGTCGGTGTGACCTTATGAAGAGGTGAAGCACATCCAAAGCTTAAGTGGACCACACCACATAAAACAGGTGGAACTGAACCACTACTATTGAAACCTTCCTAAGCTCCACTGTGAGGTTTATTTGCCATCTAGCCTCTTTGTAAGGTCACACAGACCTGAATGAAGGGAATGAAGGAAAAACATAAATATTAGCTTCATTAGGAGCCTCCTGTGGCCCTAGAAGTTTTCAATGGTAGGCACTCAATTCCCACTGTTTCTTGTAGTGTGGCCAACATGAGCCTTAGATCTGTCTCTTTTTTGTTTTATACCCTAAAAGGTATGGAAAAATGGTATGGACGGTGTGGATATAAAACATATACACCACGTTATGCCCTATAGAGGCCCTGACAGGATCGTCGGTCTCTAGGTAACTGCCGATGGGGTAGTACCCAATCCCCAAACCCCCCGACTTGGCTACGACCAGGAACCGGGGGACGTGGGGAATGATCCCAAACATGGGGAAGATCCAAATATCAAGTGCTTCACACCACAAGAAACATTGGTGATTGAACGTCCACCATTAAAAACTTTCTAGTGCACCCACTGTAATGGTTTCTTTACCATCCAACCTGTTCATTAGGTCACACAGACCTGGATGAAAAGAAAACAGAAATATAAGCTTAATCCAGAGCTTTTGTGGTCCTCAAGAAGCTTTTAATGGTGGGCATTCAATCACCATGGTTTCTTGTGGTGTGGTCCACATGAGATTTTGGATCTACCTCATTCAGGTGGAATCTATGAAGTTTTTAATGGTAGGGATTCAATCACGATTGTTTACTGTGGAGGACAGAGGCAAGTGTGTCAAATTAAAATATTTCAAACATGTAAATCGTTTGTTAACAGACATGTTATTTCAGATTCTGTACTTAATTTTCATACTTCATCATTTCTGAAAGTTGCCAAATAGGTTTTCACACCTTTTAGATTTAAATTTCAAATTCAGCGTTTTAAACTTCAGATTTAACAAACAGCCCTAAGTCTGCAGATGCTATCCCTTATTTTCTTTCTCATCTCAATTTAAAACTGAAAAGAAGGGTTCGGTATCCAACGTTGAATGAAGTCTTAAAAGAGAAGCAACACTATTATCTCTTATAGCAACCGAAATCCCTGGCAATGCCTATTACATGACCCGTAAACAAATAGACTCTGTGGGATCCACCCATTTTGTGCATGTGAAATCCACTCTATCAATAATGTGCATACTCTTATGTTCACTGTGAAGGCTGTAAATAGGCCCGATTATAGCTGAGGTGGGCCCCCAATGCGAGGAACAAAGTAAAATCACACCTGAAACCTTTAAGCTCAGGCAGGGTGACCTGCCTGAGCTATATATGAAGCTGACATTGTGGACCTTCTAAGGATGGCCTGCTGGATGGATTGGATGGAATATATGCACCATCTTCACCGTAGATAGGCCAGTAGCACTATATCGACTTCAAGGCTCTTCGGTTTGGGTCTCTCTTTTACTTGTTGCCGTCTCCTCAGGGTTCCCTGTTCTTGCCATGATTAATGGAACCAGGCTACTTCATTTAAAAATAAAGAAAGAGAGAAAGAAAAAGATCACATAATCGGTCTTCTTCATTTAAAAATAAAGAAACGAAGACCCAAAGGACTATGGGGTCTCGTGAAGTGTGTACACACACGTAGAATTTTGTTGTGCGGACGATAGGCCCAGACATATTTGGAGTCGTTGGCATCCAAACTACCTACCTGGACCTTTCATTAGGTCCAGTGCACTCTCCCCATAGGCTGCCTAGAAAAATTCATATTGATCAGTTGTTCCAATCGTCCAATTAGTGAAATGCAAAAATGGATGTAGAATTTTTGTTGTTTGACAAGTGGCCCAATCATGCATGTATACAACCTTCTGATTTCTGTGATTTTTTTTTTTCCTGTTTATAGCAGAAAAATAGGGACTGGATTTAATGGATGGTTTGAGATAGGTGATGTGCAAACGAGTCTAAATGCAACTATGTGCATGGTGAGTTCTGATATACTCAGCCCACTGATCTTATTTTCTTTTGAAAATACACATTCCCTTTTAACTGTTTATCACATTCCACATTTTCTAACAATTTAGGATGTTCCAATTGAAGATATTGGATGCAGCCATATATCTACCTATCTGTATCTCGTCAACTCAATAGTTTGGATCACCAAACATGAGGGTAGATCCAATAGATTCAGTCCGGCCGGATGGATCCTAGAAATTAAACATCTTTATTTAATACTCTGCTAATTGAAGACGTCTTTGGACTGTGTCACATAGTTTACAAATGAAGTCTTTCTTGCCGGCTGCTAAATTTTCTATGTTTTATATTGTTGAGTAAAAAGTTTAGGTGTTTTGGATTTATGTGCTTGTATTATTTGAGCAAAGTCTATTTGTAATCTGTAAGAAAAAATGTCATCTACGAATGTTAGATTGTCCACATCTCACGAGACTCATCTCGCCGGGAGGTTTCCTAAATTTGGCTTGATGCACATGTAAGACTTGAGCACGGTCTACTTTATTCTGTCAAATCAAGACATTGTCCCGGCCGTATTAGATGGGGGAGCGGATTGCCTGTGTCCCCAGGCAGAGAGATATTACCTTTGCCTAGGGCTATGTGGGGCCCACAGAGATGTTTGTGATAAATTCACTCCATTTATTTGTTTTTTAAAGACCAAAATAGGACATGAGTCTAAAAATCAGGCAGATCAAAAACTCATGTGGGCATACCATCGAAGCAGTGAGGCTGTATGAGGATGATATTGTGAACTACAGTTTATCTGAGTGGTAATAATGCTATGAACCATTTGGATGGCATATAAACGTATGATCAGCTTCAGAAAGGTTTCAACAGCAGACATTTTCATTCCTACTATTACGTTTGGGGTGGCCAATCTGAGTTTTTAATCTGCATGATTTTTAGAATCCTATTCTATTGTGGTCTTTACAAATAGGTGAATCGAGTGAATTTATCATGGATGTCTCTGTGCGCCCCACTCATCTGCAGCCAGGCACAGGTATACCTTGACCAGGGTCACAAGCAATTCGCTGCCATTAGATTGCCTCCCAGTTATAAGATGACTGCAGACTGCGCTGCAAAGCCAAAAATTAGAGTCCTACACAGGTGAGTTAGCCCGGTTGTCTCTCTTGACTTGGTTCGAACTAGGTCAATTCGGCTCGGCTCGGACACTGAATTCAAACCGAGTCAGGCCAATTTTTTTTTTTTCGTTTAGTAGATTTTCGAGCCGAGCTCGAGTTGACCCTGACTCATTCAGCTTTACTCAAAACTCGGTTTGTGTTTATTGACTCGAGTTCGACTCGACTAGACTGGTTGAAAAAGGATGTTGTTTAGTCCCACAGCGAAATAGAGCATAGGATTGGAGAGAGAAACTCTGTATAAAGCAAATGGGGAGTGTCAATGGGTGTTGGGCTGCCTTTGGGCTGGAAATTTGAAATGTTTTAGGTTGGAATTTTGAGTTAAGCTTATTTAGATTTAAATTTGAATTAATTACAAACGACCGTCTACCTTTTGGTCTATTGCCAAAATGAACAAATGGCGTGGATAAAATCCATACATCATATGGGCCCCCCCATAGACCCTACCTGGACACAATTACTGTCCAGGCAGAGGCAGGAAGCAATCTGCTTTCGACTGTGCAATTAGGTGACGCAGTGGTAACAGCTTAGTGAGTGAGGACCTGACCATGAGGCCCACCTCGATATACATGTTGTATATCCAGGCCATCCATTCATTTTGCTACTTCATTTTTGGGCATAGTGCCAAAAATCAGGTCGATCCAAATCTCAGGTGGACCATACAGTAGGTATTGAACTCCCACCATAAAAAACTTCTTCAGGGCCATAAAATTTTGGATCCAAGCTTCTATTGTGTTTTCCCTTCATTCCAGTCTGTGTGACTTATCAACAGGTGGGATGGCAAATAAACATTAAAGTGGGCCCTACTAAGCTTGTAGCAGTGGGCGTTTAATCATTACTATTTTCCTCTGATGTGGTCCACCCAAGATTTGGATCTGCCTCATTTTTGGGACCATTTCCTAAAAGTAGCTGGTAAACAGATGGATGCCATCGGTATACAACACGTCCATCGTGGTGGACCCATGCTCAGGGCCTAACCCTAAGCTGCCATGCCCAATTGACAATTTGCAAAGATTTTTAAACCCTAACGTGGCCCAACTGGGCAACGGGTTTCAGGGCATTCTAGTCCAAGCCTGGCCCATTTTTAAACAGGCTTGAAATTTAATCCCAACCCCACCCTAGGCCTAATATTCCAGCCCGAGCCCAGCCTTAGGTGGGCCAGGTCCAGAAGCTCGACCAGCCAACCTGGCCCATTGACACCCCTATCCGTGCTCAAGATCCACTGTATTATTTGGGTAGAATATATGATACTCAGGTATGTGTTGCTTGATGCACATGCACTGACAACCATAGTAGGGAGCCCGGCAAGAAATGAGGTATGTTTTTTATGGTGGGCTTTCAATCATTATTTCCAGTGTGGTACATAGGAGATAGGGATCTGCCTATTCTGGGCTCATGACCTAAAACATGTGATTGCAGAATGGATGGATGTAGGGTGTGGATAAAACACATAAACCATAGCGGAAGAAACACATATATCATGGTGGAGCCCATATAGCATGCAATCTGCGTCTAGCCACGCCTACCGTTGAAACCTCTCCACACCCATAGAGTTTTAGATCAGGCTAACATTTGAATTTCCACTTCAGCCTTTCGGGACTAACCTGATACGTGGGCTGAATGGGATATAAACATCACAGCGGGTTGGAGGAAGTTCTCCGGGATGGGTGTCCCGTCCAGTCCCCACTCTTGTGGTGTCTCGATCCACTTAACCCATCAGGATTGCCTGTGCATGGTAGCTATTTGGGCCCACCAAATGCCAGGAGAAATCTACTCTGCACATCAGTTTATCAAGCTTATAAGAATAGGACAGGAGTCCAAAAATGATGCACATCAGTTTCTCAAGCTTACAATAAGACAGGAGTCCCAAAATGAGGCATGTCCAAAACTCAGGTGGGCCACGCCACATGAAACAAACAGGGAAGGAACACCCTCCATTGAAAACTTTTTGGGGGTCCACAGAAGTTTTGGATCAGGATGATATTTGTTCCTTCAGTTTATCTCAGTGGTAATAGTAATAGCCTTTGAAGGGTTTGGATGGCATATTTGTAGGATTATCGGTAAGCAGAAGTACCATAGAGAATCAAACAATCACCACCAAGACAATCACTCACACATGCACACACAATGCAAAGATAATCCGATTTTTACGTGGAAAACCCTTGCGGGAAAAACCACGGCATAAAGCAACACCTGCACTATGAATATCAGAAGATTACAGAGCTAATCTACCCACAAGTGAACCCGAAAGATGAACAAAGCTCTCTCAAACTTCACAATTCTCTCTCCCAACCCTAATATCGAATTAGGACACCTTAGTATTGATTATGATACCTCTAAGAATTGAATTGAAAGTGTTTATATAAGCCCCTCAACCGAAAATAGAAATAAACAGTGCAAGATTGCGCATCTCCGCTTATACACACGACCGGTCAGACCCCATTGGCCAACCGGTCGAGTATAGTAAAAAATGTCTAGAGAGATCAGCCATAAAATGACATGTTCCGCCTCTTAATTCGACCGGTCTAATCATCCATCGATCGATCGCGACCTATGAAAATTGTCTAGAAACTACACTACCTATCTAGTCAAAATTAGACCGATCAGCCTAGACTGGTCGACTGGTTAGAGACCCTGTGTTCAGCATATGTTTGAAGTCTCCACCAACAATCTTCATCAAGGCTTCAAACGTCCAACCAACCTTCCCTTTGCTTCATAATCATTTCATCTTCAATCACAGTGTCCGTTGCTTCTCGTGTACTACTGTGTCTTCGTTAAGCCCTTGCCAATCCCAGAGAAGTTGTGTAGAACTTAAACTTTATGTTGGGACCACTTGGTCAACATATCCATCAGATTCAACGCTAATGTAAATATTCTCCAGAGTCACATCTCCTTCCTCAAACACATGTTGGATAAAATGGAGACGCATATCAATGTGTTTAGTACGAGAGTGATAAATAATTTTTTAGCCAAATTGATAGCACTAGAGTTGTCACAATTAACAAGCACGGTCTCCTGCTGAAACCCCCAACTGATTATTCATTTCCTTCAACCAAACAACCTCTTGAAAGCTTCTGTCACCGCCATATATATACTCAGCCTCAATAGTAAAAAGAACTATTACAGACTGGAGCTTAGACATCTAACTAATTGCTATACCCGTTAATACAAACGAATACCCTGAAGTGGATCTCCTATAATCCATACTACCCCGCGTAATCAGAATCAACGTATCCAACTAACTTGTCCTTGGACTTTTCAAACATCAAGACGTAGTCCCACGTACCTCAAATTTATTGAAATAGCCATTTCACAACTTCCCAATATTGTTTGCCCAGATTAGATATGAATCAGTTAACAACACCCATAACCTGTGAAATATCATGTCTGGTACAGACCACGACATACATTAAACTGCCCACAATACTTGAATATGACACATGAGACAGAACATGCTTTTCTTCATCTGTCTTGGGACACTTTTCAGAAGAAAGCTTGAAGTGAGTCGTGTGGAGAACGCTAACCGGTTTGGACTTGTCCATCCCATACTTTATCAACATCTTCTTAAGGTATTCTGCCTGAGATAACCACAACCTATTCCTCTTCTTGTATCTATAAATATCTATAACAAGAACCTTCTTTGCAGCTCCTAAATCCTTCATCTCGAATGTATCTGAAAGTTGAGTTTTCAACACATTGATGTCAGACATGCTATGACTAACAATAAGCATGTTACACCAGTATGAGAAACTTCTCATCACTCAGTATCTTATAATAGACACAATAATCGTACTCGTTCCTGGAAAAGTCCCGACTCATTATGAAGGAATCAAACTTTTGAACTATTGCTTAAGTGACTGTTTGAGACAGTATAACGATCTCCTCAACCATCAAACCTTGTTCTCGGCCCCTTGCACTGTATAACTTTCTAGCTGCACTATATAAATATGCTCTTTCCAATTTTCCATGGAAAAAAGAAGTCTTTATATCCATCTGTTCCAGCTCGATGTTGTATTGGGCAACCATGTTTTCTTATGGATGGTCGTCATCGCTTTTTATCCTTTTGTATGATGCCATCCTTTTTTTCTTGTATTGCTATTTATGTAACGCTTCAGATTTTCGCTAACTTGAGAATTGAAAGTCCTTGGGCGTTACCTTTGATTTGTCGGTTATAGTGCGTACCCTCGCGTGTGTTCACATGTATTGGGGACTAAAATGAATGTTTTTGCAAAAGAAATGATGGAATTAGTTTAAGAGTTGAAAGATCACATGTTTCAGAAGAGTTTTCAGATGATCAGTTTGACTCGAGCATGTCGCTGTCTGTATAGACTAAGTAAAGAACCCTGAATTATTAATCTACTCGTAGATCGATAAGACCGTCATGAATATTTTACCAGACCTTGGTGTTTTAGCATATTTTTGGTATTTTTGATTTTTTGAACGGTTTAGATTTGGTAAAAAACCATCTTTTTTAAAAGGCGCTACTTTTTGAAAATGCCAAAAGTTGCGATTTGTACTTGGAATGGAAAATCAAAATCTTTATTATTGGGATTTTGATTTTTTAGTATTTTTTATTGAATCCAAATGGGGGGGTACTTCCTTATTTACATATATAACTTAAAGTAAATGGAAACATAATTAAATGTTATTTTGTAAGTAAGGCTGACAAGTAGCCTGGACTGGGAAGGAACTCACTATGCAGGGAAGAAATCTTAAAATTTGAGAAGAAAATGGACCAGGGACAACTGGCTGACCGGATTGACAACCAGCCGACCAGTTGCTGCTGTCTCTTATGGGGGAAAAACGGATGGTCAGCAAGGACCCGGCCGACCGGATCCGACGGGACCCGATTTTTAAGGGGGTTTTAAACCCCATTCGATCCATCTCTCTCTCATTTCTCTCCTCCACCCTCTTCTCCACTAAACTCCCAAGCACTCCTAGCTCTCTTCCTCCCCTCTCAAACCTCATTTCTTCCTCATGCCTCCCTCAAATACTCCTCAAACCCTCAGGAGTCTCGGATTTTCAAGTTCTCTCCGGTCTTCATGTTCGTTCTCGCTTATTTCCAGCCAAAATCCGACGGTTTCGAGTCGGATTCTCCAACCTATGCTAGGTACGATGCTCCTCTACCTCTTCTTCCATCTCTTCTTTCGTTTCTTCTTTGTATGCCATTAAGGTTGGAAACCCTCATTTGATTCGTCGAAACCTTAACCATAGGGTTTGTCCATACTAGGACTTAGACCTTTATTGGCGTTGGGAGCGACACATGCTATTGCAGGAGCCGTAACCAAGCTCGACTCCGTTGGGACTTCAATAGTGCGCCGAATTCAGGCCCCGATTCATTGAATCGATTTGGGGTTTTCCCAAATCCAAGATACCAAAACCCTAAACCCTAATTAGGCATTTAATTAGGGTAAACCCTAATTGATTAACACTAGATTTGTGATTCATTGTAGGTAATTGAGGTATTCTCCAATTTTTTAAGTTCGGACCGTATTCGAATCACCGAATTTCAACTATAAGATGAAGATATACCCTCAAGCTTACTCTCGACAAATCCTAATTAATGATTACTTGAGTTTATATGTTAATTGTTGATGTGTGCATAACATGTTCGATAAAATGCCTTTATTGTTGTTTGATTGATAACATGCTCGATGAAATGCCTGAATGATATAAATTTACAATATTGTAATATATCTGTGCTTGTGGATGTATGTGGCGCCCTATGTCATCCAGGCTGTGTCATCTGGGTCCTTTAGATCGGTCAGGCTAGTCGATCAGGCCAGGTGCTTGGATATGTTTATGATTAGGTATTTAATAACCTAAATTGTCATTATAATAATTTAAGTGTTGCTTTGGATTAAGCTCTGACAACCATTTGATACAGTGTACTGCCTATTACTAGGTTGGTCGTCACAGACTTATTCGATCGACCAAGCGGGACACGGTCGACTGATATTGGCCATTGTTAGTTTTTCGTCGTCCACTTGGGTCCACCGAATAAGCCCCATTTAGAGTTAATCATTCTTGTATTTTATGGTTGAATCACACTATATAGAATCTAGAATACCATTGTTCCCACTTTGAATAGTCCACTTAAAACCATACTACGACTCGATCCACCAAGTCTCATGAGTTACGCATGGTGGTATGAGACACCGTGTCTGAGTTATCGGCTTATGCTGGGGTAGTGCCTCCCCTTAGTGACCAATGAGCATTGACAGGGGTGACCGATTGTTGATCGAATGACCCTTGTGACAAATGTGACCCTGACTGATGTTTGCGTGCCTGTGCACCGTTCGAACGACCCGGGCGTGCATTGGGATAATTCCAAGTGAAATGCCCGCGCCTCTGAATAAATTAATCGTATTTGATATTTGGAATATGAGACCTTCCGCTTTAATTTGAGTGTGGCTGACGAGTCATGGTCGAACCAGGCTTTCATGGTAGGATAACTCAACCTTGGATCGAGGGGTTACTGGCAATGATTGGTGACGCATCGCAGGGGAGCTAGATAGTCCCGGTTAGACTTTACGATACTATGTGGTATTCTGACTTCACTAATTTGCTGAATGAATTGGACTAATAAATACTTTAATTAATCATGCAGACATGACATTGCATTTGAGGGGGATTCGTGTAGCTTGGTTGCTTAATGTGGCACCAGCGCTACCTTGAGCACCTCATGTTATTTCTTTGTGTCATCCGGGCTGTGTACTCAGTCACGACTTACGACCTACTAGACAGGTGGACTGTGGATTCTGATACCAATTGGTCGGGCCAGGGCTTGCCCGAGACATGCATTATTTGTGGAATCATGACATTCATGCATTAAATCAACTAGCCTAAGATGATGTATGATAAATTTGTGGTTATTGCCTAAACTTGATTGATTTGATAACATGCTTAAGAATAATACACTTATATGAACATGTTTATAATTTAAATATCTTGAGTCTAACCTTGGAGTTATTTCTTTACTATTTTGTTGTTTTGACGCCTTCTATTTAACATATGCAGATGTCTTAAGAATATGACCAAATGGTGGTGCGCACAGGCGCCTTGTAGTCTTTTAACTTCATTTCTTTTAGTAGATGTATTTTCCCTTCCTATTACTTTTATTGCGATTCGTATAATTCTCATATGGGCTTACACTGCGATTGAATTGTACATCTAGGGTGTTAGCCCTATATTTTTTGATTTAGTTACCTCCGCTTTGCTTATAATCCACTAATTGAAATGCGTTACTCTGATTATTTGTAAATGGAATGAATGTAAATCTGATTGAGGACACACGTGGGTGCATTTTCCACGTGTGGCATTCCTAAAGTAGCATTTTATTAAGTTAATACTCGAGAACTCGGGATTAGAGTCTCCGTACTCGGGTGCCGAAATTTCGGGTCGTTATAGTTTAAAAAAAGAAGATACGGAAGCGGTAAAAGAAAAAAAAAAAAAAAAAAAAAAAAAAAAAAAAAAGGTACGGGTGTTATACATCCACAATTCTTATTTAAGGGGTGCTGGGTCCTCAATCCAGAATATGTACAGAAATCGAATTCTATCTTCAAATTTCACTACAGCCGTTCTAGGAGGAAGATCCAGATACAAAATAAAAATTGCCTACCAAAAATGTATGATTTATGTTTCAGATTGTTGATCACTACATTGGATACACACTACATTGGATACACTGCAGAGTCCTCTTAATTCTGCAAATTTGCCAATAGCCTGTAAGCCCAGCTGGTTGAGTACTTGTTTGTCAACTAGCGGGTCTCTAGTTGGAGACAGAAATGGGTAATACTATGGCCAATCTGCCCCTCGCAGCGACACATGTGCAACAAGAACCACTGTGAGGCCCACCATAATGTGTGCGTGTTGTCCACTCTGTCTACCTAGCTCATATTAAGACACGTGTCAAGAAACCAGGTTGATACAAAACTCAAGTGGGCAACACCATAGGGAATATTGGAAATGCGGACGCCCACCATTAAAATCTTCCTGTGCCCACATGGTGCTTATATGACGTCAATCGTTAATAAGGTAGTACATCTAGGATGAAAAGAAAAGCCACGTATCAACTTGACCCAAAACTTCGATGGGCCAGGAAGGTTTTTAAAAGTGCACTTCCCATCCCCTGTTTAATCCCTGTGGTGTAGCCCACTTGAGTTTTGGGTCGGTCTGATTTTTGGGCTCCTGTCCTAGTGGGAGTTGGCACACAAAAACCGCTCATGAGTAACCCACATTTGGAGCTGGGCCATTCGTCTACATTTTTGTATAAGTAACATGTGGACTCTGTTAACATGGCCCAACATGCGTTTGACTAACCATCTAGGTCCATGTTCTAAATCATGCCTATTGGGCCTAATAACCATTAAGCCCATGCTCATAGCGCTCATGCTCTAACCATCTACGTCCATGCCTGCACCACCCCTCTTTTCAATATCTCCATCTGGGTCGTTTACTTTATTCATATCAAGGTCGTTTACTTTATTCATATCAAGGCGTAATCCAACCCGTTTAGATATTAGGCCTAGATCTAAGAAGCTTAAACACAAACCCACCTCAAAAATGGCTTTGGTAGGTCCACCACCACCCATTGGTCAGATCTAGTAGACCTTCAACCTCACAAATCATGTTAGTCCGCTAGTCAATTAGGGACCACGTGTACCAGAAAAATGGCGGTTTAGGAAGAGAAACGCAAAGACCTCAACGTACACATGTGGTCCAGGTGATCAGCGGGCATTCCTAATATTTCCCCAATCAAATGATCCTAGCCACTCACAAAAAATGAATGATTGCAAGTAATTGTCCACATTTAACCGGCACCGTTAGATCACCCAATGGGGCGTAAAGCCTAATCATAAGTAAAAATAAATAAATAAATAAATAAATAAAATAAAATAAAATACATGTCACATGTTATTGAGATGAGAAAAGTCCTCATTTTACTACTAATCATAAAGCCTAATCACAATTAACAAATACTTGTCACATGTTATTGATGATAAAACTCCTTATTTTACTAATCCGGACATGCATTTAGGTCGGTCAGCCAAATAATATTACGATGTTTGGATGATTCTAATGCACTTGTTGGCGGCATATCAACGGGCATTTGAAAATGAACCATCATTCAAATTCATCATGGAAAATATCTCAATTCACAACGGAACTCAATGGCTGATTACTTCCTCTGACTACTGACAATGGGTCCGGCTCCAAGGCTCAGTGGTAGATAGACTCTATTTCAACACTGAGACCAGGGATCGAGTGTCTATGTAGTGTGGGTGTGTGTCAGTGTGTGGGGATGTGGGTGTGGGTGTTAAAAAAAAAAAGAAAAAAGAAAAAAAAAGCAGATAATCGAAATTAATTAATAAATAAATAAAGTGCATAGTCCAGTTGCTAAAATACTTCTGCTGGATTGCGATTGCATTTCGAAAAGGGTTTTATAAAATGTTTCAGCGATTGAACATCTTACAAGTCCAATAGTCTTCTTACGATAATAACATGATATTTTTATCATATTGCACTCATGATACAATCACCCTTTAACAAGCACCGGGACTAAACAAAGAGGAAGAAAGACATCTTCCCATGCATAAACCATCAGTACAAGCAGACTCCTAGGCCAAGAGTAGATACATCTAAAGCTCGTTAAGAAAGGTGTTCAACAAACTTATTTTATTTTGAAATCTTCCGCAACATAACTACCAATTACATCTCAGTAATGACTGAGATAGGACGGACCTTCACCTAACTGTGGTGACCTAACTTGTTCTGTCTCGCTGAATCCTCACCCTCAGATATGTGTCTTTGATTGTATATATTTCTCTGACAACATCTTTCATCTCCATTCGCTCTCTTGGAGACTCTGCAGAACACAACACGCCGATTTTGACCATTGAACTCAAGCAGTCATGCATTCTATTTCCTGTGTTGATATGATTTCCGCTGCCTTGGGTGACTTCAACTTCTTCTAAGAGAAATGGATCTACAATCTCCATCACTCGTTCAGGAAATGCCTGCTTAGCAAAAAGACGAAGGCTTAAATTGTCTTTAAACATGTCGTCAGTTGGCCCCTTTCCAGTTATCATCTCCAATAGAAGGATCCCATAGCTGTAAACGTCTCCTTGTGTAGATGCTTTACCGCCCATCGCATACTCTATGATTTATATATCTCAAATTAGAATATCAGTGACCATTTAGATACAAAGAATATCAAGTGTTGAATTTTGAAAGAGAGAGGAAGGGAATATTCTATTTGAGCAAGTAGTTGGCATATTTACTTTTCTAAAGATCCAAATTTCTAGCATCAATTGGTGTGCTTTGAACTTATAAGTTCTTGCAAAGATGTTTTATATTGAACAAGTCTCTACTAGTCAAATGAAAGAACTCATCTCCTCAATAATCAAGTGAACATAGGAGTTATTGTCATGATTTTTATATAACATATATATCAACTAAAATCATTATCAGAAAATAATTGTTCGTACCCTATTATGGTATGATTCTTGTGGGGTGCAAGTGAGCACCGCATTGTATATATAGATCTTTGAAATCAATGAGATTTTGATACCATCAAGTTTGAATCATGTAGGGTGTGGGTCCTTCAAATATGAGGTCATTCTTCTAAAACCTACGTCCATCTAGATAAAATTGGTCCGGGTAGCCATCTGGTCCTTGGAGACCTTCGTTTGGGTTTAGGCTCTGGTCAGGTCCGAATTTGGCGCAGGCCATCTTGACTGGGCCAACCTGGCCGATAAAATCCATCAGCTTGCCCATGTGTACCACTTTTTTTCTTTCCTTTTTCTCTTTAAGAGAAAAGGGAAGAAATATTATTCACAAGAGACAGAAGATACATTCGGGCCTCCCAAAAGTGCAAAAAACTTTCCGGACAGCCTATCCTATAAGAATACCTCATCAGGAACCAAGAAAAAGAATCAGGACTATTCCTTGATCTCCCCCGACCCAAGTTATATGCACATGCATGATGAACTTTTTTGAGTGACAAAGTTTCAGGTAGTGTGCTCCCACCTCCTTTTTTTTTTTTTTTTTTTTTTGTTAAAGGGAGGCTATATATTAAAGGAGGGAAAAAAAATACACAGACATTCAGGAGGAGTCCACAAAAAGGCCGGACTCCGCCTATCATATGAATAGGAACACAACTCTACCCTATACTCTTATCATAGGTCATCCTGATATTACCAATTCCTGTTTTGTTAAGGACAACCGAGCCCCGAATCAGCCTAGTGTGCTCCCACCTTTCTGGGAAAGAAATGGTAAGGGTCTCATACATGCTTGTAGCTTACCAAACCGTATTCCATGTGATCTATATACATGCAATCCAGGCCATACTGACCCTTCATCTAGCTTAGATAAAGGTTGGGCAAAAAACCCTGTTGCTTCGCAACTCAGGTGGGCCTGGTAAAAATCAAAGGTAGGCATCAAATATAGACCCTTTATCTGGGTTTTTTGTGTCCCACATGATTTATGGCCCTATGAGTTTCAAGGAGGTGACTCATCTAGTGGGAAGATTGAATTTTGTGAAGACATCATGTGGGATGAGTTCACAAAAGGTTCTCACGAGTTCAAACATCACAAGATTTATGGGCCCTAAGAGGTGCTATGAGTTCTTCTCAGAACTGGTTCTTGGGGAGAATTTCTCATTTGTGTTCATGTGTCCAACTAAATGGCATGTGAGGCCCACCATGGTATTTGTATGACATCTCACCCGTCCATTTAGGTTAGTCTCTCATGAAAATGGGGGTTACTTAAAAAAGACAATTAGAGGATTTACCAGTGTTCCACATTCAATGTACAAGAGTGGCTTATGTGACCATAAGAACAATCGGGCCAAGGGAACACTCACTATAATACACCTACTGAACCGACCTCAGTCATGTGTGGGGCATATAAAAAACGAAAGCCATTCAACAGTTGGGATCCACTATAAAAATACCAGGCCAATACAGTAAGAAGTTCCATAATTAGCCACATGCAAGCAAAAAATTGGAAGCTTAGAAAAATATGACTAGTTTTTCATCTTTCAAACTGAAAGGATAATGTTAACCCGTGCATGCTTGAAATGGTTCCAGCTCATGGATGGCTATCATTATATGAGTGTGTGCCACGATTGCATGTGTGCTGATGTGGTATATGTGCAACCAAAAGAATCCATCGATCAGCTGATGACCCAGACATCTTTAAATTGAGAAATTTGACGCTATATGCGAACTCTTACAAACAACATTCCTGCCATTGTGTCACTCTGTAGAGTGAACCCAAGCCGTCCAAAGGGTGGGATGCACCACAAAATTGGCCTGGGATAAAAACCAGGATAGTCTACTCATTAGGCTATCTGAACCATTGAAATTAAGGAAGAAAGCCGATGGTCTGACTTGCAGTACTCACCTAACTTTTCCATTGGTCTAATGTTCTTGTAGTGATATTTATAGTGCAACCACTCTCTGTGGCTCATATTTTCCAGACGAGAGATACATTGATGAGAAGGTACGAAAGTTTATTAATGGGAAAGAAAGCATTACATGTGAGTTCACATGCATCATGCATCCTCTGTAAACATTGCATATCTAAATAAATATACATTAACTATGCTAATTGGTATCTAAAAATAAGAAGTTTACAGCACAGGCAAAATAGTACTAACACGATAAGTATGTGATAGACGTAAGTGTGAGATGTCTTGAATGAGTATGTTTCGCATCCCTCTTAAAACTTCACCGGCCCAAGTAGGAACCTGTAAACGTATGTGTGAGGCTAGAATAGGTTATGGAAATAATTACAATTACAAGGGGTGTGCTGTAACATGTTTCATCTATCAATATAATTACGAGGGGTGTGCTCTCACCTTTCGGGATGTTTGTGTGGCAGGGGTGTTCTCTCACCTTTTGGTATGTTAGAGAGAGAGAGAGAGAGAGAGAGAGAGTGTGTGTGCCGATATAACTGTCTCTCACGGCAATTCGTCCAATGTAATGTGTGCACAAAATTAATCAGTCCACGAGATGAGTCACTTTGTGAAACTCAGAGGGTCCAAAAATCAGCTTTATACGAAAATCAGGTGGGCCACAATAAAGTGGGAAAGGGATGCCCACCCTTGACTTTCACTAAAGCCCACTTGAGTTGTAAAACAGCCTGATTTTCTGCCCAACCCATCATTTAATATAGATGAAGTGTTGGAATCAGGTGACTCAAATCTATGCTGGATAGGGCCGTTGGGCGACTGGTCACTGCAGATTTTGCACAATGAAATCTCTAGACAGTTTTACGTGGTTTTGGGAGACTGAGTAGTGGTTGTCGGGTGACCGAAGGGGGTTTCGGGCACCCAATGGTATCCGGTTGGGCGACCGACGACCGATGTGATGTTAAGTCGGTTTGTGCAATTTTGCGCAAAGTTATTTCTAATTCGGGTTTATTGCTATATAAGTGGGTGAAAATGAAAATTAGGGGATCCCATATGCCTGAGGAGGGATTGAAACAATTCTAGGGTAAGAGAAAGATCTTGGAGAGAATTGGGTTTCTCTTGTGGGGCTTAATCCAGGTGAGTGTTCTTTTGTAATCTCTTGTAACTTCAATTTCACAGTGGATTCGCTTTAAGCCCTTTTTTATTTATTTATTTATTTTTTACACCGGTGATGCGTTTTTCAACGTAAAATTAGATTTCCTTCTTGTCTTGTGTGTGTCAATTTGCTTGATCATTATGATTATCTTGTTTGATCTCTCGCTTCTGCCACAGCCAATTTTCCCAACATAAAAGGTGGATAGCCTTGTTGTATATACACATAAGGTGGGATGGGTTCTCACGAGTTTTGGTAGAAAATTTCACACACAGACCTATAAAATAGAAGGAAATGAATGAAATTGTTACCTGGAGCAATGTAGCCAGTAGACCCCTTCACGCCGACCGAGCTGGATTGAGCAACTTCAGATAGGAACCTTGATAACCCGAAGTCACCCACATGAGCAGTAATGTCATTATCAAGGAGAATGTTACTCGGTTTTAAATCGCGATGAACAATTGGTGTTTGGCAATGGTGATGCAGATAATCCAGTGCGAAAGCCACATCAATAGCTATATTTAGCCTTTGAATAAAATTCAAATTACTCCTCAACTGGTCATGGCCATCTTTGTGCAACCACTTCTCTAGACTTCCATTGGGCATGTACTCAAAAACTAAAGCCTTGAAGTCGCTTCCCTTAAAATCAATGCTTGAGCAACAAGTTATGATTTTAATAAGATTCCGATGCTTAACGTTTCTCAAGGCTTCGCATTCGGCCACGAAGCTCCTCAGAGCTCCTTGCTGCTGAAGGTTGAGGACTTTCACTGCGATAACAGTTCCATCTCGATCCAGAATCCCTCTATAAACAGAACCAAAACTCCCAGTGCCAATCAAATTTGCAGAGGAGAAGCCATCTGTCGCTTTAAAGAGCTCTGCATATGATATGTTCATGAAAGGATCCTCCACAGAAGGCGCGGCAGAAGGTTTCCTTCTTGACTTTCTTACCCAATAGAGAGTGGTAAAGAAACATGATAATGAAAGAAGACATACGACAACAATAATTGAGATTTTTACTTTTGAAGCAAGAGACGTCCCCTGTTTCTTGGGAGCTTGGCTGAAGCATGGAGGCAATTGTAATTCATGAATACCCCCACAAAGCTTACTATTTCCGAGCACTGAAACTTGACTGGCATTTCCAAAGACCCCTTGTTTTGGCAATTCACCTTCGAAATTATTGAAAGATAGATTTAGATACCGTAGGTCGAGCTTCTCCATATATTTTGGAATCTTCCCAGACAAGTTGTTGCGTGAAAGATCCAGGAACTGAAGGCCTCTGCTAAATGTTGGAGGAATAGATCCTCGAAAGAAGTTCCCATCCAACCGAAGAAACTCTAGGCTGGGACAATTGCCTAGCCAGCTTGGAATTTCGCCTGACAATTTGTTATTTGAAACATAGAATTTTCCAAGTGCTTTCAAGTCACCGGCTTTGTATGGCAGATTAGTAAAAAAGTTGTTTTGAGCTTCGAGTTGGATCAGAGATGGAGTGCTGAAAAGTTGTTTGGGTAAGCTGCCGCTGAAGTTATTATCGTTCAGGAATATAAATTGCAGGTTTTTGCAATTACCAATAGATGAAGGTATGCTTCCCGATAGATTGTTTCCAAATAAATAGAGTATTAACAAGCTGGTGATGTTGCCCAAGGAAGACGGAATTTGCCCTGATAATTCATTTCCAGCGAAGGAAAGTATTCCCACCTTGTTCAGCTTCCCAACGACAATGGGAATAGTACCTGTTAGAAAGTTATCCTGCATGTCCAGTGTTGTTAAGCCGACAAGATTCTGAATCCCAGATGGGATGCTCCCGAATATCCTGTTACTTTTAAAATGTAGCCATGCCAGTTGGGTGGAAAGATTAGCTATGGAGTTGGGCAACGGACCACTAAGATGATTTCTGCTCACCGAAAGACTTCGTAGACTACTGCAATTGGTCAAAGAATCCAAAAAACTCAAGTCACGACCTTTCCCGATTCCAAGTTCATTGCCCCACAAGTTTAAGACCGAGAGACCCTTCAGGCATCCAAAATTTGTAGGCACGGATCCGCTGAAACTATTTTTAGCAAGGTCGATAGATGTGAGTCTGGAAGCGTTGGGTAATGAATTCGGTATGAATCCTGTGATTTGGTTTGCTGCGATGTAAAGCCCTTGGAGGTTAGGAAGAGTGTGGCCTAAGTTTGGTGGAAGATTTCCATGGAATCTGTTGAATCCCAAGTCCACGGCATTAACAAAGGAGAGATTGTATAGCCAGAGCGGAATCGTACCTGACAGCTCATTTTGACCAAGGCCGACAGCGCGTAAATTCACCAACCGACCGAGATCGTCTGGGATGCTGCCCACTAGACTGTTTATTGAGAGAAAAAGGTAAGTGAGAGACGTAAGGTTTCCAAGTGAAGGTGGGATGCTTCCTGTAAGATTGTTTTGACCAAGGCTCAATTTGGTAAGCTTCGATAGAGATCCAAGCTCGACTGGGATTTTCCCTATGAGCTGATTCCAGTAAACATCGATGGCTATGAGTTCCGAACAGAGGGTCAGATTTGCTGGAATTTCTCCGGTGAATGTGTTACTGTCCAGATAGAGATGCTGCAAGCGGAACAACCGGCCCATGTCTTGAGGAATCGTCCCATGGAAGTTGTTGTCCGTGAGACCGATTCTCCTGAGGAAGGTGAGGTTTGATATGTGAGGAGATAAGCGGCCCACCAAATTTTGGCCAGTGAGGTTCAACGCCGTGACCCTTTGAGGATGCTGGCGACCACCACATGCGACTCCTTGCCATTGGCAGAAGTGGAGAGTATCGTTCCACGAGCTCAAGGAATGGTGAGGATCGTCGGTTATCTGATGTTTAAAGTGTAGCAAAGCAAGCCGATCCGTTTCGTTGGAGAAGTTAGCGGCAGATCCCAGCAACCATGGAACGTCCATGGAAGAGAGAATGATGGTGTGGAGGAGAAATGACCAAAATACCCTTAGGCTCACAGGAGGGAGCTCCATCATACCGTTGGGGAGTTTCAGAAAGCTATAGTAATAATGAGAGAAATATGAAGGGATCCTCCTATTTATTTAACAGAGAGGTTCCACTTCTCAGGACGTGGACTGCGTCCAACCCCTGCTCGTCTCTAGCCACGAACGGGCACATCTGTGTGGGGTTTACTTTGATGTATTTGTTCACTATATCGTTACCTATATGATAGAGCCTGCCCGAGGTGTACATCCTTCTTTCCTAAAAATATATAGAGAAAGAGAGCAATGCTCACCTGCGCATAGTTCTCCCTTGGAAGTTGTGAATACTTTTTGAGAACTCGTTACACGTGGCGTAAGCCCAAAATCAAACTATCAACATGATGCAGCACTCCAAAAAACCTCAAGGTCCTAATTTTTACCCTTGTCCAGAACTTTGATGGCCATGGAAAAAGTAAACAGCTTCCTCTCTTGCTTTGCGTATCTTTCTCTCTATATATAATGTTAATGATGTCCAGCTCGTCCATCTATTGCACCCCCCATGGTTTGGCCCTAATCCGAAAAGTTAGACAACTTAAAATCACATGGGACACATGTTGACGCATGTGTTTTATCAATGTCGTCCATTCATATGTGCCTTTTACACGTGACAGTCAAATTGCATACATGAACAGGTAACCAAAATCAGTCGTGAAATGCGGCCTTGCCTAAATGGATGTATCTGTTTCTGGGCCCTTTGGGCCTAGCGTATTTATGAAAAAAAAAATCAGCTGTGAAATGTGGTCGGATTGATTACAATTTCATGGCTTGCCACACAAAGACTTTACATAATACAAGGTATTTGCCAAGGCAAGAATTTAATCCCAAACATGGAGAAGGATGATGTTAATCTCACCTAATGCCATGTATTGTAACGCCCCGAATTATCCTAAGATGGCTTTGAAAGTATAGTATAGTATAGCATATTATGTGTAAAATTCTCGATTAACGACAATTTTAACTTGTTTAGTGAATAAGTAATTATTCATAATGAATTCGATAAAGATTCTTCTGTAAGATATACTTAGGATCATGCCAAGGCCTGAAAATCAGCCGGATCCGAGACTCAAGTGGAACACACCACATGGAACGGTGGGGTCAAGTCGCTGCCCTTTTTGGCAACTGTCTGATGTGTTAGTGCACTCTTTCGTGCATCGGATTGTCAATTCCATTATCGTATAAGTCAATCCTGTCTTATGAGCCCCGACGATGAATGCAGACTCAAGACTTGATGACTGAAGCTTTTTTCCGCATCCAGGTGTTGAGCTCTTAAATGTGCATATTCTAACCCCATTTTATCACTAACTATGCTTGAAATACATGATTAAAGACCCAACTAATGCATGGTTTTGTGGTTATAGGAATATGAGAGAGGATTCATCAATTGAAGACTTAAAGACACTATTCACAAGCATTGAAGATCAAAAGACTAAGCGTCAAAGGGTGGAAGAAAGAAGCAAGGAGAAAAGAAAAGAGGGCAAAAAAATGCACCTAAGACCGGTCGTCCATAGCCCAGGACCGGTCGGACGACCGGTCCGAACACTCAATAGAAGGGGCCCTACTGCAAACCTTGTTGTACCATCCACGACCGGTCGTCCACTGCTCAGACCTATCGTCTGACCGATCCTTGAATTAAAATTCTGGGTTCGAATTTATGCAAACTCATTCGACTGTTTTTGCACTTTTGAGACCGGTCGTGCGACCGGTCGTCCATAAGCTCAGACCGGTCGTGCGACCAGTCGGCTGCGTAACAGAGCTTCTTCTACAAGCTCCGAGTTTTGCTGCGCAAAGCGTATTTTTGCGGGATTTCTCGAAGCTTCTTCGCACCTAGGGCTCCAAAGCTATAAAATGACTCCTCTAACTCGTTCCTAAGGTATCCTAGAAGAGATTTAGCATGGTGGGAGACGGCGGAAGTTAGATCCGAAGTTCTACAACTCCTCTTAGTTTGTTCTTCTAATTTTATGTTTTTCTTAGTTGTTTTCATGTTTCCTTAGATCATGAACGGCTAAACCTCTTAGCTAGGGCTAAGAGGTGAAGCTTGTAGTGAATCTAAGATGTTTCAATTCATTTGATTTGGTTTTAATTTGGATTATTAGTGAAGAACATGAGTTGAAGTTTGAATAAAGTTCTAAGTAGTTTTTCTTAATCAGGTTGAGACGATTAACCACCTATTCTCGCAAAGCATTGTGGCCAACAATCTTTTCCAAATGCCGGCCCACTTCTCCTTGTCGATTGCCAACAGATTGACCAAATGGTGGGATGCGGCTTCAACAGTGGATGTGTTTAGTCTATTGAGGGGCCTTGTGCCCAGTCTCATTTTATGGGAAATCTGGATTGCTAGAAATGACACACATTTTAACCATATCCAAATCTACTCCTCTAAAGTCATTTATCATGTTAGCAGGTGGATCCGCACTATTAGCCCGGACCTCCCCTCTTCCAGAGAATTAAAGATGTCCAGGTATGTGACCCTTAGAGATTTGGGAATTACCATGCCCCATATCAACTCTAAACAGGCGACGATAGTTAAATTGTGCAGGCCCCAATAGGGATGGGTCAACATTAATGTTGATGGCTCTGCTAAAGGCAACCTAAGCCCATTTGGTGGGGGTGGGGTCTGTAGAGATTGTAAGGGTGACTTTCTTTTTTGCTTTCGCTTTGGGTTACTGCCTTGGCTTGATCAACAGGGCAGAAATGAGAGCTGTAGTAGAGGGTTTAAGCATCTGTACAGCCCGTGGTCTATCTATGGTCGAAGTAGCAAGTGACTCCCAAGTTGGTGGTTGATATGCTTACAAAAGGCTCCCCTATTCCTTGGCCCTTTTGGTATTGGCAAGCAAGAGTGGTGGCCCTTGGCCGTATCCTAGAGGTCAATTTTTCCCATACGCCAAGAGAGGCCAATACTATAGCGGATGGGCTGGCGCGTTGGGGAAGTATCTCTCAGGGGCACCGGATTTACAATTTGGCGAGGGACCTTCCTCAAATTTCAAGAGGTTATCTAGTCCTTGACAAGGTAGGTTTGGGAAACCTGCAGGAACGATAATTTGGTTGTATTTAGGGGTATATGATAGCCTGGCCTGCGCTCTTTTTGTCTGGCAGGCCAGTCCGAATGTCTTTGTAGTTCTCTTTTTGTTTGAATGGAAAAATCTGTTTAAAAAAAAAAAAAAAAACATGCGAATTACCTTCCTACTTTTTGGGCCTGGCTCTATGGCTCTGGTAGACAGACTGTTTGAGTGTGAGTGTCCATGCGGTGTGGGTGTATGTGACTATGTGGGGTGAGCACCCATTTGATGTGGTTGTATGTGAGTGTGTGGTGTAGGTGTGTGTAGCAAAAAATAAAAATAAAAAAAAATTGTGAGATGGAGAAAGACTTAGCATACAAATGTGATATAGGGAGAAGGTCCCTTTATCAAGGGCGCGGATCACACATCTTCTTGGAGGCAATGGACCGGAAGAAGACGAAGAAAAAAACGCCCCTACCGACTGGTCGGATAAGGTCCAGCAAGTCTACAAACTCGCTAGACCAATTTAGCTAAAACCAGTCGGCGAGCGTCCAATGAACTCCGTGACTTTGCGGATTTTCTTCGAATTTTTTGTGATTGTTTTCCTATTTCATCTAGGATCATTTTCTTCATTTACAAGTTAGTGTTAGGCACGTAATTAGGGTTAGGTTTAGTTTATTTAAACTCATTTTGGTTCAATATTATGTAGCTTTTTTATTATTCCTTAATGAAAATTGAGTTTTACTCTCTTTCTTCTTCGTGGATTTGAGTTGTTCTATTGAGGATTCAACGAAGGCAGGTTGAGGAGTCCCTATAAGTCCATAGATTCGGATTAGTTATCCTTATGAGAGAGATGGTGCTCGATCTCACAACACGTCTCGCGGGCATTAAAATGCCAGCTTCTCATAAGTGTGATATATTAGATCCATTGAAAATATAAAACTTACTGTCAAAAGTATTTGATAGAAAAATCTAGATGGCTCAATTAAAAAATTTGCTGAAAGTTATTACTGAATATTGGCCGCTCATCTATTCTCCAACAACCATTTTTTTTCTCCGAACAAAAACATGGCTATTCATATATTGTACTAGCATTATATTATGTCCACATCATTCTATCGAGAATTTCTACCTAATGAATGGACCAGATTTTAAATTTATTTCATTTTAGCTCTGTGGTGGGGACCATTTACCATCTTAGTTAGGTGAGTGCAGTTGTTATGACAGGGGTGTCCATGGGCTGGGCCCACGACTAGCAAAAAATGTCCAGACTGAGACTGGCCCGAAATTTTTATGCAGGGCGTGGTCCAAGTCTAGTCTGGCAAACTCCCATGAAATTTTTGTAAAGGGACGCAGGCCCTTAATTTTTTAAGGGACCCACATGTGATGTGTACAACAGATCTACTCCGATCATTAGATGTGTTCTATGTTAAGCTAAAGGAAAAACACTCAAGCTTAACTATGACTCAGGTGGGCCACACCAAAAGAAACAATTGCAAGAGAGATGTCCACCCTTGATTATTACAAGGCCCACTGTGATGATTATACAAAATACACTTCAAGAATTAGATGCCAAACCAATATTGAGGCATGAGACTCAGAAATCAGTCCCAGCTGCATTTCAGGTGGGCCACACCAATGTGAAAAGTCCTACTAGTCCGATGAGAAAACCGATGTGCTTATCTCACCATATACATGGCATAGATGAATGGATCCACAATCTTCTTCAACCCAGGGCCCAATGGAGAACGATTTTTCTCATTGGATATTGACTGATGGCAAGGCCTGTGTTTCCTAGTTGCTTCTCGTCTTCATCTAATGCCAAAAGACGTACAAGTCTACTAAGAAAACGATACACAATCTCACTATACACATGGCCCAGATGAATGCGTCCGCAATCTTCTTCGATTGAGGGCCCACGGGAGAAGAAATTTTCTCATTGAATGTGGAATTAATGGGGGCGCGGATTTCCTGCGAAAGCCCTGCGCAGGAAGTCTCTGCACTGGGAACCAAGGTGGGGCCCACAGTGTTTTATTTGATAAATCCACCCCGTCCATACGTTTTGGGAGCTCAGTTTAGGACATGAGAAGAAAAGTGAACCGGATCCAAGACTCAAGTGGGCCGAAAACGTGAGGATTGAACGTCCACAGTTGAAATATTTGTGGAGCCACAGGAGTTGCGAATCAGGATAATATTTGTGTTTCCAGTTCATCCCGGTAGTAGTGACGTTATGAACGGTATGGATGTCATATAAACATCACTGTGGAACCAGGGAGGTTTCAACGGTAGTAATTTACCTACCCACCTTTTCCTTTGCTGAGGCCCACTTGAGTCTTGGATCTGGTTCATTTTTGTTTTTATGTCCTAAAATGAGCTCCCAAAACGGATGGACGGTGTTGATTTATCAAAAAATATCACTGTGGGCCCTACCTTGGTTCCCAGCAAAGGAACTTCCTGCGCAAGTTTTCGAAGGAAATCCGCGCCCGAATGATGGCTAGACTTGTGTTTCTTCGCAGGAAATCCACGCCCGAATGATGGCTAGACTTGTGTTGCTTCGCAGGAAATCCGCGCCCGAATGATGGCCAGACTTGTGTTTCTTAGACACTCCGGTCTTCATCCAATATTGTGAAAAGACAAACAAGTCAAATGAGAAAACCGATGTGCTATCCAACCATACACCTGGCACAAATGAGCGGATCCACAATCTTCTCTGACTGAAGACCCATTGTTGGATATTTTTCTCAGTGGTTGTTGCGTGATGGCTAGATTTGTATCTCGTTATTGATCCCAGTCTTCATCTAATGCCAAAACATGTACCAGTCAACTGAGAAAATAATGCACCATCTCACCATACACATGGCACAGATGAATGGATCCACAATCTTCTTTGACTGGGGGCCTATTATAGAAGAATTTTCTCTTCAAGTGTGGAATGATGGCTAGACTTGTATTTCTCAGTCGCTCCCTGTCTTCATCCAATGTGAAAAGGCAAGTCTAATGAGAAAACCAATCTCACCAAACACAAGGCACAAATGAACGGATCCGCAATCTTTTTGGACTAATGGCCAATTGGAGAATAATTTTCTCTTTGGATGTTGATTGATGGCTAGATTTTTATGTCTTAGTCGCTCCTCATTATCTTCATCTAATGCTGAAACATGAACGAGTCTATTGAGAAAATGATGCACAATCTCACCATACACATGGCACATATGAATGGATCCACAATCTTCTTCAATTAAGGGCCTATTGGAGAAGAATTTTCTCATTAGATGTGGAATTAGGGCTTGACTCGGTTTTCTTATCTGCTACCATCTTCATCCAATTTGAAAAGATGTACAAGTTTACTAAGAAAACCAACGTGCTATATCACCATGCCCATGGCACAAGTGAATGGATCCACGATCTCCTTTTACTGAGGTTCATTGGAGATGAACTTTCTCGTTGGGTGTTGACTGATGGCTAGACTTGTAATTACCCAGTCGCTTCAAGTTTTCGTCCAACGTGAAAAGACATGAGTACATTAAGACTAACCATGAAACAAAAAATCGATATGTATACTCTAATCAGCTGAAGACTAACCATGAAACAAAAAATCTTTCAACCGTTGGATGCTGGGACTTGATCATTCAATCAGGAAAAAAAAGGCTTGAGATGATATCCTACATGATGTCATGCTCGACACTATAATAGAACCAGGAAATGTTTCCCCAACCGTGATGCCATGCACACCAGCGACCGTCAAACATGGCATATAATGGTCTATTGCCAGTATTGAGTGAAATTTGCAAACCCATGCGCAGGTCCATCATGTGGACGGTCCGGATGTGACGAGAGTCAGGACATTTTTCACATATAAACTATTCGGATCATTTAGGGCCCGTTTGGATTGTATGTTACTTAAGATAAGCTACTTATCAAATAAGTTACTTATCTTGGTTTTTTACTTATTAAGAAGATAAGTATGTTTGGTAAACAACATACTTATCAGCCAATAAGTAAATAAGTATGTTTGGTAATAACACATTGACAAGTGACATTTTGAAAGAAAATTTCAAACCTACATATAATAAGCAACATATTGACATGAAAAGAAAGAGCTAAGCGTTGAGGCAGTTTTCCCAATAGAATGAACTTTTCTAATCCCACGTGTGTGCAATAAAGCTCATGCACATGCCATGCATGTGCTAGCATAGCACGATTGGTCCGAGATACATTCCATCCATCAGAACGGGACCATTATATGGATGCCTTGGCACAAGAATCAGGTTGATCCACTGGTCAGGTGGGCCACAGTCTGCCAAACAAATGTACAGCTCTGGAAGACTTGGCTGAAGTTTTCTAACCCATTCACTTGTTTCCAATAGTTGGTCCACATGGTGAGTGGACTAGAACCATTTTTGAAAAAGATGTAGAAGATCAGATCAACCTAATTGGTGGATTGGCTCTTCCACCAATTAATGTAGGGCCTATCTTTGATGTGGATCGTCCACTGTATCAGCCCCACCTTTGATGGGACAGTCCATCATGTGGGGCTTCCATTGATATGGACGGCATGAGAAAGCAGTAATTGAGTGAACCATGCATTAGAGAAAACTTTGATATGCAGTGTGACTTGAGAGAGATAAGTAGAAAAACCAAATTGGAGGGTGGTTAATTAACATTAGAGAGTGACTAACCATGTGGGTGTGTACTAACCCAAAGAAAAAAAAAAAAAAAAAAAAAAGAGTAAAAGCGTGACATGAGAGAGATAAGTAGAAAAGTCAAAAGTCAAAAAGCTAAAAGAAAATACTTATTAAGATGAGTAATTTTTATGAGATAAGTTAGTTTTCAATTATACTTGCCAAACAAACTTAAGTGCCAAAAGTAACTTCACGTCTTAAGTTCAGCTGAAAAGTAACTTATTTGGTAGTATCCAAACGGGCCCTTAATATCATCTAGATGTTTGGTGCACATGGACAGTTCAGATTTCTCAATTGAATCCATACATCCATTGACTGGACGTCTCCCATTTGATCGCCCTACATGTGTTAAACATCTGTAGAGTCCTTGACGATTCAAAACACCATGAAGAGCTCTATTGACGTCAAAAAATAAATTAAAAAAGAGATAATGCCCTCTAGGAGATTAAGGTTTGATTAAATTCTAAAAATAAGTTTACTTTTAAACTTTTTCCTAAAACCCACTAATAGTTTTGAAATGGGGTAAAAAAAGCCACCTATTTTAACTTTGACTCACCATTGTTAAAACACTCCGTGTCTTATATTAAAAAAAAAGAGACCATAATCCCTTTTAAGTTTTTTGTTTCCTGGGCAAGATTTGCAACATCCACTCCGGCCTTGGGCTATGCCGTGAACCCCACAATGATGCATTTGTTTGATCCATGCTATCCATTCTTTGTTGATTATGATTTAAGGGCATAAGCCCAAAAATTGAAAAAGATCCAAATCTCATTTGAATCCACAATAGTTAACAATATCAATTAAAATGTACCATAAAAATTTGTTAAGGCCCAGTGTAATTTTTTTTTCCATCCAACCCGTTGATTAGGTAATGTGGGCATAAATTAAGGCGTATTATAATTCTTATTTTCCATCCAACATTTTTCTACAAAAGAGTCATCAAGGGTAGGCGTTTAATCCTTTTCATTTCTTATGGTGTGGTCCACTTGAGATTTGGATCCACCTCATATTTTGGATGGTGCCCTAAAATGACCTCAAACAATGAATAGATGGCATGGATATACCACATATATTATGATAGGGCCCACAACTTTTGAAACTCTGATAGTGTAAGAGGAGCGCCACTCGACTCGGTATATCCTTCAACAGAAAGTTCATATACATGGTAGCTAAGAGGGCCCGCCATGATATTTGTGAGAAATCAATTCCATTTATCTGCTTTTCGAGTTCATTTTAGGATATATGACAAAAAATGAACCGGATCTTGGACTAAAGTGGGCCACATGAGAGGAAAAAGTAGGGATTAAGCATCCATCATTAAAACATTTGCTTCGCGGGCAAAAGTTTTGTGTTAGGATGAGTTTTGTGTTTTCAGTTTTGTATTAGGATACATTTTGTGCTTTGAGTTCATCCCAGTAGGAAAGACCATATAAACGGTTTGTATGGCATATAAACATCATGGTGGAGCCCAGGAAGGTTTCAATGGTAGGCATTTCATTTCCTAGTTTTTCCTTTTGTGTGGCCCACTTGAGCCTTGGATCTGGATCAATTTTGGTTGCATGTTCTAAAATAAGCTCGTAAAATGAATGGACAGGGTGGATTACTCAAAGATATCACAATGAGCCCCACCTTATTGTATGTATTGTATATCCACGCTGTACATCTGTTTTGTCATACTGCTTCAAGTCATGAATGATGATCACAAAAACGAATCAGATGCATATCTCGGTGGATGACACATAAAGAAAAAGTAGTGATTAAATATTAAAAACTCTGTGTTTATCATTTTTAGATCAAGCTTATATTTGTTTTTTTCCCATCATCCCGGTTTGCATGACCTTACCAACAAATTAGATGGCAAATAAATATTACGGTGGGCCTTAACGTTGAGTGTTCAATTGCCATTGTTTCCTATGGTGTGGTGCACCAGAGATTTGGATCTGCTTCATTTTTGGCACAATTAGCTAAAGTGAGCAGGCAAAACAGATGGATGGTGTGGATATGCAATACATATATCAAGGTATGCCCAACAGTCAAGGCCAAAACTAATCAGCTCTGGCAATCCGCGTCCAGTGGGTCCACTGGAATCGGGTGCCGCGGCCGCGGCCCAATCATGGAAGTGGATTGCATACTGAGTAACTCGGTACACTGCAGCTTACTAAGGAAACTGTGGGGCCATGGTGATGCATGTGTCTTATCCACACCGTCCATCTGTTTTACTAGCTCATTTTGGGGCATGGCCTAAAATTCAATCATGACTCAAGTGGGCCACACCACAAAAAACAGTGTGAATTGAACGCCTACCGTTGAAAACTTCCTGGGGCCACATGAGGTTTGGATCAAGCTGATATTTTTTTTTTCCATCCATCCATCCCTGTGTGACCTTATAGGTGGGTTGGATGACAAATAAGCTTCATTGCAGGGCCGTGGGAGGTTTCAACGGTCGACATCATCATCCCCACCATTTCCTGTGGTGTGTCCACTTGAGCTATGGATATGTTTCAGTTTTTGGCTCATCCCTTAAAATGATGCAGAAAAAATGGATGGACGGCATGGATAGGACATATACACTTACGGTGGGCCCTAAAATATGAGGCCTCACTCCACCAAGGCCTTAGGCGACCGCCTAGGGTGCCTAGCGGTCGAGCCGGGTCTGGCCTAATGTTAAAAATAGGATGTGGGCTTACATATGGTGAACCAATCAAATCTCACCACATCGTTACACTACCATTGAGTTGGCTTACCACCCTAATCCACAACTCAAGAAGTTATACCTAAGGCATAAAAGTAATTAAAATTGAAATGAGAAATTATGAGTTGTAGTTTGTGGCTGCAGTTTAGATGTACCGTCGAAAGTGTCACATGCAACCTATGTGGGGAGAAGAAGAGAGATAATTGGGGGAAGATATTTTGTCTAGGGAGAAAGAAAAAGAAAAAAAACAAAGGAGAAGAGTGCATCACATCACATTCACATGGAGAGAGAGAGAGAGAGAGAGAGAGAGAGAGAGAGAGAGCACCCACACCTATGGGACAGTGTTAGACAAAGTGAAGATAACCTCCTTTCAACATTGAGGTCCTGATATCATTGGGGTGGCTAACATTGAAGTGTGACTATCAGTGTGGGTGTGTGCACTAACGGTGGGGTGTGTGGCCTAATCCAAAGAGAGAGAGAGAGAGAGAGAGAGAGAGAGAAGAATTTTTCAATCATAAATGAGCCAACCCACTTTTTCCCGTTTTTTGCCTTGAGTTTAGAGTAGGTGTAGCAACAGGTGCATCAGATGGATATTACACAATTATCATGGTGGCCTCCGAGCAGATAACCTTTTATATTAGGATCGAACTACTCAACACATAGGTAGCAAGGGCCGGCAGAAAAAATCCAAGCCATTAGTTGAGGCAACTGACCTCAAACCTCCTATAAGCGAGTAGATTTTCAACATTACACTAGTATCAATTGTCTATAGTAAAAATCGTATTTAAGTTCCTAAATACCAAAGGTTGCCACTCTTTTAAAACTAATTACATAGGCAAAATTTTACACATGCTCCTCACATTATATAGTGTTATACATAGTAGAGATAATAAACAAAATTATGCTTAATTAATTATATCAACCACTCTGATTTTGGGCCTGCCACTTATTTATAATCGGTTTAGTAGTAATTTAAGTTGTTTAATTTGAGTGATTGTGTGACAAATACACAATTATGGCCCAGTGCGTGCATGTCAAATACTGCCTTGAATGCAGGTTAGTGAAGCTAGAAAACACTGACTACAAGAGGCCCATCTTGATTTACTTCCACGTTGTCTGTTTATTTTGCTAGATCATTTTAGAAAATGAGCCAAAAATGAAACAGATCCAAGTCTTAAATGGATCACACCACTAGAAAAAATGGTGATTGAACGCTCACCATTGAAAACTTACCATGGCCCATAGGTAAAATTTATTTTCCATCCTTCCTGTTGATAAGGTCACACAGACATAAATGAAGGGAAAACACAAATATCAAATTGTAGGTATTCAACACTTTTGTGGCCAACAAGAAGTTTTTAACGGTGGGCATTTAATCACCACTATTTTTATTGGTGTTGTCCACTTGAGATTTGAAATGACTTCATTTTATGTGTCATGCCCTAAAATGAGCTAACAAAACTGACGGAAGAAATGGATACACGAGTATACAACACATATAAAGGTGGGCACCACGGTGATGTCCTCACCGGAATCTGCAATCCCACGTGCTAGCTAGCAGATATTAAAATAAGTCCTCGATCAAAATGAAAAGCAGGGCCAGGGCCATTGTAGTAGTTCTGTGAAAGATGAGTCTGGTGTAGTCCAATTCCCTGGTCATGATATATCCAGAGAGAAATTAAACCTGCTGAAGGCATGACTCGCCCCTGCCAGACACCTGAGCAGTAAATACCCAATAAAAAGTTAAAGACTCCTGCCATCCGTCCGATTCCTGGAGGGACTCAGATTGGGTACTACCACGCCGGTCCCTGGCTAGGAGTAAAAAGTGGCTCTGAGGGCCACCATGATGCATTGGTCTTATCCGCTGACGCGGTTTGGCTAGTGACGCTGCCACTAGCTAGGTGGCTAGTGGTTGGTGCTCTGTGGGCCCCATCATGATGTTTGTAATTTATCCACGCTGTCTATTCATTTTTGCAGATCATTTTAGTGGTTTATCCAAAAAATGAGGCAGATCTAAACCTCAGATGGACCACGTCAAGGGAAAATAATAGTGATTGAATGTCCACCATTAAAAACCTCCTAAGGCCCACTGTAATGTTTATTTGACATCCTGCCTGTTGATTAGGTCATACAGACCTGGATGAAGGTGGAAAAAAAAAAAATGTCAGTCTGATCCAAATTTTTTGTGGCCCCTAAGATATTTTAATGGTGGGAGTTCAATCAACATTGTGGTCCAATTGAGATTTGGATCTACCTCATTTTTAGGATCATTACATAAAATGATCCGGAAAAATGGATGGATGGCATGGATGAAACACATACATCATGGTGGGTCCCATGGAGCACCGACCACTAGCCATTAGCTCGTGGCAGGGTCACTAGCCAATCCGTTTCCTTTATCCACACTGTCCATATATTTCTCCATATCATTTTATGGTAGAACCCAAGAAATGAGGAAGTGCCCAGGGTCACGTGGACCACACAGTGGGGATGAAATACCTACTGTTGAAAGCTTGAGGGCAGGATGGCAATCAACCGTCATGATGGGCTCTAGGAAGGTCTCGATGGTGGTTGTCATTATCACCACTGCTTCCTGTGGTCCAACTGAGCATTTATAGATCGGAATCGGATTGCGTCCTTCCTCAG
>ML058531.1:0-243874 GCA_003013855.2 Liriodendron chinense
GGCACCAGTAGAATCAAGCCCCCTATTTATGGTTGAGTGTCCCTCCACCCTTGCCTAATATCTTCTGGTGCGGAGTTCCACCCCACACATGTGGTGGAATGTCAAAGTTCCTTGATATAACTTGATATGCCATCCTCTAATGGCTTGAGCTTTTAGAGAAAGTGGTGATTTGACATACATATAGAGATAAAGCTTTGGCTCAAAGGATGAATAGATATGGAGAGACTGGATCTCCTTGCCAAAGCCCTCGTGTTATGGTTATTCCACCCTAGGGAATTTCTTTTACTAGAATCGGAAAAGAGGCAGTTTTGACGCATTTCGTAATTGAGGAGATCCAACATCGAATTTGGGTGGAAACTGAATCTATTCAAGACTGCGTCAAGAAAGCTCCAGTTTTCTCTATCATAAGCCTTTTCAATTTTGAGCTTTATACACGTAAACATGTATTTTCCTTTCTGCCTATTGAGGCCTATTGAGATCAGGCATAAGTTCATGGGCAATTAAAATATTATCATAGATTTGTTTGAAGGAACAAAAGCAGCTTGATAGGGAAAATAAGTTGGCTCAAAGGGGTCTTGGGCGATTTGTTAAGGATCTTGAGTTGATTTTATGGCCTATGTTACATAGGCGGATTGGTCTAAACTTCTGTACCTCATCATGATTGTTCACTTTGCAGATTAAGATAATAGTCTTATGGTTCATCTCTTTTAGCATTTAGCATTTTTTTACTTTGAAGGTTTTCAATTAATGTTTGAGTGTCAGGAATTAGACTATGGATATTACCTACATGCATGTCCGTTCCACCATGAAAATCCATCTTTGGTGGCTCTGAGTTTCGACAGAGTTAGTAGCCAGGTGAGCTGTGAGCGTGGGTGTCACATGCCTCAATTAAAAACTCCTTGAAGCCATCTCTCAAGATTTAGGAAGTTTTGAATTTGAATGGTCTAAAAAAGAATGGACGGTTGGAATTAGAATCAAGTAAACTGGGGTTATTGTCAGAGGAAATTCTCAGGAGGTGGAGCATAAAAACCCACTCGGGGCCATAGGAGGTTCATCTCCGATCTTGTTGCTTAGAAGGCTATCCAAAAGGAGCATGACTTGGCTGCAACCCTGGAGGTCTTGAGGATTAATCAAAGCTAATAAATGATTAAGTCAATTGGATTTAGATAGGATGAGCCTCCCAAACCAAATACTTATTGTGATTTTTTAGGGTGTTTTATTCCACTAATTACATTAATAAATGAATGGGTAAAGATTACAAATTACTTTACTTGTCTAGTGACATTAGTTGCATTTTTTACTTCAATGATAATGTTGCTTTTATTGTTTGTTTTATACATATAAAATTCTAAATACGACATTTTACAATATAAAATTGTAATGATACAAATTCCTTTTATCTGTCTCATTACATCTGTAATTGCATTTTGAATTATGTGTCATAATACTTGTTTGAACATAGCTATAAAATAATAATGATGGCTTATTTATGTTATGTTACTATGGAAATCAATGAGAAAAAGCCTTTAATGCAAGTGCACAGCCAAACCTAAGACATAAAAACCCACATCCATGGACACTCAAACACTCCTCCATGAGGTAGGTTGAAGTTACAATCAACCCATTGGAGTGGACTATTGTTGGTTCCCACACACAAGATGACCAATCTACCTTTCATAAATTGCTCAATTCCATAACCATAGTAATAGAATTTAGGGTATTAAGATCCATAAAACACAACTGCCATTTAGGCGGGGCTATTAGGTAGAAAGAAACCTCTCTTTACGCAAATTATAATAAATTTACATTTTACACATTTAATTATGACGTATGATCCATATCAATTATAATTGGCTTTTAAGGGCACACAGTACTAGCAATCTCTCACTTGCAGCTTAAAGCAAATTATATATGATCACATTGAATATTCAAGCAATATAATGTCCAATCCACACTCCATCCAACAACTCTAACAAAAAAAAAAAAAAAAAAAAGGACCAAAAAGATAAAAGCAATACGTAACAAATCCTCCCCGATGTAAGTCTGCGAAATTGTTTATAGTGACAAAGGCTGTGGTGGCACTTGAAAAGTCCTGACATGATCATCATTGGACTTATGCAATCAGTGTTGTCACAAAAGGATAATTCAATCAATTATCAGACAATTCTCAAGTTATTATCAAACATAGTAACATAATCATAATGCATACCATAGAGCATAAGAAATATGAGGCTTGTGATCTAACATCACCACCCTCATTTCAGTTATCAAAGAATGCTTGGATTTCTTCCATTGCATACCATCACCATTTTCTCTGGCGCCTGTGATCAACCTGGTGAGTTATACAAGCATGTTCGTTGGACCAGAGCCGATTGGACGTGCTCAACTTGATAAATGGTCCAGCAGATCTGTTGTACATCAATTGCAAATGAAAGGTCCAGAGCTTATTCGAATCTGCCACATGTTGAGGGATAGAAAGGAATGACATGCCGGGGAAAAAATTGTTTGAAGAAAAAATGATCTTAAGAGCAGTAAAGTTTCATTGGGACAGTACTTAGTACAATCCACGGGCTACCATGATGTTCAAACAAATTTTAACCATTTGATCAATAGCCTCTAATATGGATGGTCAAGATCATTGGCACGAAAATAGGTATAATCAATAATTTGGATCTGTCTATTGCCTGGGGCCCCATCATGCATGGATTGGTTAAGATTCGAAACATTCACTTTTGTTAGGCAGTTGTACCATTCTATCCATGCTGAGAAAAAAAGGATGGCTGTAGAAAGTAAGGCAAAATCAAGGATTGATTTGATCATCAGATCAATGCTGTTTTTTCATCTTAGCCAATGAAATGTGTTCTTGACTTAAATAAACAGTTCAGATCCATTGATTAGACTGTCCAAGTGAAGCGAGAGCACTATATCTTACATAATCTCTAAGAGCATTGGAGCATTCTTGTTTATTAAGATATTACTACATACCGGAACAACATAGAAATGAATCATTGCACATACACTCCCCCAGACCCACCCACGCACACACATAGGTCCGGATCGTCTGCTTGACTTCAACAGATTTCCTAATTGCCGACCACTTGATTGAACTCAGCACTGACATAGTCAGCACTGTTGCATTTAATGCAGTCAATGCTGACATGTGCTGGGCTGGACCGATCAGACGTAGGCAAATAGAAAATCTTGCTGAAGACGAGCAGGCGATCTGGATTCCTAAAAGGAAGGAGATACAAATCTCAAGTGGACCACACTACATGAAACAGTGGTGATTGAATGTCCATATTAGAAACTTCAGGGGCCCACCGTAATGTTTCTTTTCCGTCCATCCCGTTGACAAGGTCACATAGACCTCGATGCGGAAACCACAAATATCAGCTTGATCCAAAACTATTGTGGCCCCCAAGGACTTTTCAATGGTAGGCATTCAATCCCTATGGTATGGTCTACTTGAGATTTGGATCTGCTTCATTTTCATATAATGCCCTGAATAAACTGGAAAAACAGATGAATGGCTTGGATATACAACACATGCATCAAGGTGGGCCCTACAGTCAGGAAAATACCTACTAACTTGTTACCCAAGTAACACCGAATTGACTCCCGAATTTAGGGTATGCAACATCAGGTGGGACCAACACTTTGAACAGTCCATATGAGGCACGCATGTCTGTCCACGTATGGAGGAAGAACAGTATCACACGAGTGACATCTGGACCAAGCTAGTGTCTAAGAACATGGTATGCATAAGAAAGGAATAGTGCTTCTACTTCCTAAGTTGTAGCCATGTTTCAGTAATGGGGAATTATTTAATACTCTGGTTGTCAATAAAGCTTGATACGCGGCTACTTAAAAATCGTAGACGTGGCTGAGTTACGTTAACCTCCTATTCATAGACACTAGTTTGATGAAACAAGAACATTGGATGTTTTAATTTTTCGCTCTCAACCGTCCAATAAATGCCTACGATTCTGATAATGAGTTATCAAACAAGAGTAATTTTTGTTTCATGATGCATCTAAACCAGTATCAATAATAACATTTAAATTGAATCACTTGGTGTTATCTAAATTCGAAGTGCCCGCGTATCATCCATCACACCCGGCCAGAGTATCAAAGTTTCCCTTGAATAAGACTGACAGTTTTAGAAATTGGCTAATATTGTCCGATCTGCAAGATACTTTAAGGAACACCTATCCTCATGCAGCGGGGTCGTACCAACGGTCAGGATCTAATATTCACGCCTTATTTTGGCACTTGCATCAGAAAAGTTCGATCCTTCCCATAAACCAAAGTGGACGGTCAGGTGATGCATTCTCCTTGGACAACTAGACGGACGGTCTGGATTAAATGTTCAAATGTAGGAGATGTCACAACTATTAATGATCTAGTGCATTGAATTATAGATGATTATGAGAGAGAGAGAGAGAGAGAGAGAGAGAGAGAGTAGATGAAGAAGAAGAAGAAGAAGAAGGAGAAGAGAGAGAGAGAGAGAGAGAGAGAGAGAGTAGATGATGACAGAAGAAGAGAGAGCACACTCCCAGCAAAAGCAAAGCCTCTTTAGCTAATGTTGGGTTGTGCTCTCACTCTTCTGTCAACATATATATCTCACCACACCACATTTGCATCGCATGCACCCTTCAAACACCTGCAACATTGACCAGCATACCAACATTAGCATGCTATATAGGCATATGCATGTCACATGCATGTCCATGCAATGTTCCCATGTTCTTTTCGAAATGACCATGATACAAACATTAATTAACATGATATATAGGCATGCATGGCCATGCATGCATGTAAGAATGAATGTATAAATGATCTTTTCGTGAGAACATGTCCATGCATGAACTCGTGCATCTCTCTTTTCTGTATGTACATCAATGTACTTATGTGTTAACTCAAATGCTACATCGATTCCATGAAAGTGTTCTAATGGATATGCAGTCATCCACTAATATGAGACGCTCTTTCAAAAGCATGCACGTACACCTGCATGTAATATGCATGCATGTATGTGTATATGCACAAGGGAAATATAATAGCTTGCCTGGAATTTCATACTGCAACCGATGTCCACCACAAGGTTATAAATCTCGAAGGATATGATCAATCACTTGAAAAATGGAGAGACAGAGAGAGAGATGAAAATTAGTGTAAAATGATAAAGATTTGGACAATGAGAAAAGGTCAGATTTCTATGATAGTTCACCACCACTTTAACAATCGTGGCCACTCTTCAACGATACCTACTAATGGCTGTGAGGCACTCCAGACCGTCCAAATTGCTGAACCATTTTTGGATCTGAGTGTAACCATGAACTTAAAATTGAGAATATGTAACTATCTGATTTTGCCCTTGAACTGTTCCACTCACCGTTTTACTGATCAACACCATTTTAGAGATATGTCAAATCAATAAGCAACAAGTAGATGGTTACGATTTCTTGATCAATGCTATTATAGAGATCAACAAAAAAAATTCCTCAAAATGTGGATGGTCTGGATTGCGTTCAAGAGTGCTGCATGTGAAGAGCATGGATCGCCATCATTTTTAAATTGGTGGTAAACTATAATAAAAACTGAAGATATATATGAAAAAAAAAGAAAAAAACTTATTTTACTGTTTATAAGCTCGCATTATTTTTTGAATTTAAATAGACAAAAAGTAAAATAAAATAAAATAAAAGAGATTAGTTTTTTATTTAAAAAAAAACCAACATCTTGTTTTTCTCATATAGAAAATACATTTAAATTACAAAGCGACGAAAAAAAACAGAGAGAATAAATATAAAACTATGAAAATAGAATAAGAAAATAAAATAAAATAAATCTTGTAAACTTACAACTCTACACCACTGAATGGTAGAGAAGACTACTACTTATATAGGATTGAATACCGGCTAAAGCCCTTCTTGCATGCCTTGTAACCGGCTACTACCAGGTAAGTGGTCGTCATAACTGATGCTATATTTGTCACTATTCTGCAGGTTCTCTGTATTTAGAGATTCCACTAGAATTAGATACCCTTTTCGCTGTCCTATTTATTATTTTCTGGAACAGAAACCCAAGCCTTAAATGAGAAAACTAAAAGTGGATTAGGATTGAGAGTGACCGGCTGTCACAGGTTTCCAGCAAGAGGTTTGCTACAATACATCCCGACGTACCCCTCTATGATACGTCGGGACTTTAGCCGTTGAAAGGTGGCCCATTTCAGTGAACTAAATAGTTCATATGATAGAACATTGTGGATAGTGAATGAATATGAAAATATTCAGATAGAAAGATCTCATCGCTTTGATTATTCAAACGTTAAGAATACCTTGTTCATATTCAAAGAAAAAGAGTCAAATGATCAAAATTTAAAATTTCTAGAAATTTTAATTTCTTTACTCCATCCAAGATGTGGCCTATCATATGAACGGTTTAGATCACTGAAAAATGAATCCAGATCTAAGATCTAAAGTCGCGGATGTATCCTGTAACATTACGTGGGATGTACTCTAGTTAACCTCTTCCGGGCGTAGGTTTCACAATCGTGTTATTGCTACTCGCAAGTGGAGTCATCAGATTCCTTTTCTCCATGCACGTGCCAATCTGTCGGTACCGTACAACATCCTGGCCATTGATTGTGTGGGCCCGCTGTGAAAATTCTACGAGTAGAAAACGAGGGTGTTCCCCTTCATAAGGATGACTACAACTGTATGAATAAGATGGGTGATTAGTGATGACCAATGGTCCATTTTGAATATAACATGTGGCTAAGAAGATGACTGGGCCAGGGCATGTTCACGCCTTCAGGGCAGGGTCCACATGATCAATGGCCAAAAATCAATTTGCACATATGCTACTATGCACATGAGAGTAGCCACAGCATCCCATATGCTGCCTGCCATCGTACCGAGCAGGCCTCGCGCACGTCATGCTATGTAGGGCTGTAAATGGGTCAACGGACCCGATGGAGTACCTGGACCCAACCCATTTAGACCTGACCGAGACCGGACCATATGTTAAATGGTACAGGTCTGGGTTCAAGAACAGACCCAGTTGCTAAATGGGTCTGAGTCTGGTTTCCTTTATATTAGGCCCGACCCGACTCAAACCCATTTAGTAAGTGGGTGGCTTTGGTCTATGTTTCAAGGGACCTGTCCAGCCCAGACCAGTCTAGACCTGATTTTAAGCCTTGTAAAATGCTTACATACTTGATCCAGACCCGGACCCATTAGACCCGACCCATTTATAAATGAGTCTGGGTGGATCTCCCTCTACCAGACCCGGACCCATTTATAAATGGGTCTGATGGGTTGACTCAAACCCGACCCGGACCCGCCCATTTAGTAAAAGAGTCCGGGTCTAAAATTTGGACCCAGACTCGTTTAGTAAATGGGCGGGTCTAGTTTTGGCTAAACCCGCCCCGAACCCGACTATTTACAGCCCTAATGCGATGGTTGGTTGGAGATTAATAATTTGGTAGAGTGTTAGGGCCTTTGGATCCTACGTCATTTTGCCTCTACTTAGGGCTAAGTAGGGCTGTACATCGAGTTGAGTCGAGTCGAGGTGGGCCAAGCTTGACTTGACACGTCTGTGCTCTCCTCGAGTTCGAGCTCGAGCTTACCATTAGAGCTTGCCTTGTTTGCTAAAACTTTTGAGGCGAGCTCGAGGCAAGCTGGGGGATCGAGTCGAGGCAAGCTTACCTCAAGTCGAGTTGAGCTTGCTCTCACCTCAATTTATTATATTTTTTACTACAAAATACAAATTAAAAGTCAACAACATTAAGTTCAATGAGTCACACGTATATTAGGGGAGAACAGTATTTCTACAGGTGGGACCCCACCACTAAAATGACCTAGCTCTGGTCGATTTTTTCTTTGGCTAGGTCACACACGCATTGAATACAGACTACTAGTAATATTTTCTGAACCATAATTAACACAGTACATGCATAGCTCACCTCATGAATGGACTGCCCTGATTATTGTGTGGACCATCTTCATGATAAGGCCTAGCTGATTCATTGATCAGATGCACCACCTCCCTCGTAAAATTGCAATCAATAGTTGCATATGGTGTTTGGTCTTACCATAGCCCCTGTTTTATAGATATATATGGTGTGTGGTCTCACCGTAGCATTTATGTTTGTGTAGCGTGTAAAACACTCAACCATTGTGTGCTTACCTTTTTTCATACTTGAAATTACTCAATCCATTAGATATGCTTAACAAGGAATGTTCTTACCTGAACAAAATAGTAGGATTAAGAAACCCCCCAACGTGTAAGGGTTTTATATGTCCTAAGCTTGGACCACAATGTGTGTGGGGGAGGGGGGAGAGAGAACCAAGAAATAAGAAGATTAGGTTTTCTTTTTTTTTTTTTTTTTTAAACAAATATCTATATGAAACGAGTCGAGCTTGAATCGAGCCGAGCTTTGAGTTGAGTCGAGTCGAGTGACCCAATGGTCAAACTTGACGCGATTTCTGACTCGAGCTCCTAAATGAAGCTTGGCTTGACTTGTTCTACTAAGTCGAGTCGAGCCAAGGCGAGCTTTTTCGAGTCGAGTCGATCGAGTTTCTCGAGCTGACTCGGCTCATGACCAGCCCTAGGGCTAAGTAACTTATGTTAGTTTTAGTTATGTTTGGTAACAACATACTTATTAACCAAAAGGCAAATTAAAGAATTGGGCTCCCAATATTACATAAATAAATTTTAAATCTCCTTGGTTAATTTCATTCTTTTCTTTTTTCTTTTTTCTTTTTCTATTTTTCTCTTCTTCCTTTTTTTTAATATCTTTTATTTACACCTATATTCTGCGCCCTGACATGGACCATTAAAAACCACCACATGTCAACATTATGGGTTTATTTCTCACGGAATCATACTTGCACCCGAAAATATATTTAGTTGATCTTCCTTCGATGATATGTATTCTATCATTAATGCGGTTGTACAGACTATTATACGTATGCCTTTAAGGGAGCAGCTAATGGATGCTAGGTGACCATGATTAAGAAAGTCAATTAATGAGGCAGTGTGCCTAGCACGTCTATAAAAATCAATCGAGAGAGAAACCTATCATGGATCTAGTTATTATATACTCAGTAAGGCTACCTCATAGCCCTAAAATATGGGATTTTTTCAGAGACGTTCCGAGAGATTGCAACGATCACGAAAATACTGAATATTTAAAGATCGGACCCAAATTAGGAGAGGATGAATACTAAGTGAATTGAATCCTTGTCTGTACATTAATCAGAATTTTGAGAATGAGAGAGATTGATGATTGAGCTGACCCCTCTAGGACCATAATCAAAAGGGAGAAGGAGTTCAAGGTTTTGTAGGAGGTTGTTTGATTGGGTCGTTCCAAAGCATGACCATGATCAATTTGAAGCTCGAGATCAACGATAATGGCTCCCCTTATTGATACTAAATCTAGATATAGTTGTTTCTAAATATTGGGATCATCTACGAGAAGAGCACCTTTCATATCCGAAAAGCCATGTAGTTTCAAATCTATTTAGAATCCATTTTATTCAGAATGCATGCCGTAAGCATGAAGGATATCCAGAATCAATAAGAAAACCTAGTGAAGGTTTTGCCACCTTGATATTCTGTAAAAGGAGAACATGATAGAAAGCTCGAGGCCCTATACCAGACATATTTATCTACTTTTACATTTAACTTTTATTTATCATCTATCTTTATATTTATCCTAGTATAGTATAATCTTGCCTAGCCTAGCTTTAAAATGGATAGCTACTGTCTAATGCTACCGCTACAGTACTGTAGATTTAAATTAAATATCCACAACCCTAAGTTGTTGGATGCCGTTCAACCGAGTTCTTACTTGGACAATCATCTTTTCAGCTGAATCCTATTGACCATTTCTAGATTATTTGTTCTCATGGACGAATTAGGTATTTCTAGGTATTTCTTTTCTTTTTATCTCTAGTTTATGTTGATACTTTGTTGATTGTAATGCGCTCATTCCAAATATTAATGAAAATCAGCATTGTTTAACCTCCTCTTTTATTTATTTATCAATTTATGTTCCTTTGATGATAAATTACAAATACCAATGAAAAAAAAGTCGTAAAGTTGTAAGATAAAAAAAAATCCATCAAAGAGGTCTAGCCCCATATCATTTTGCAAATCACCTGATCGCTAATCATAACTGATGTTTGACTTGATAGCTATATTTTTTAATCTGGTCCTACTCATTCGTGTGGGGCCCACCTTCAATGTCTATTTCCATCATGTGGAGACCACCTTTGATGTGGACGGTCCATTGTGTGGGCCCCACCTTCGAAGTGGGTCATCCATCATATAGGGCTCACTTTAGATGTGGGCCACCATCCATTATGTGGGCCCACCTTAATGTGTGTTATCCATCATGTGGGGCCTGCCTTTGATGTGGACCATCCATCATGTAGGCCCCACCTTCAATGTGGACCATCCATCATGTGAGGCCACCTTTGACACAGATGGTCCATCGCATAGAGAGATGAGAAAAGGAAAATGAGAGAGCGTTAAAAAGCAATAATTTTGCAAGTGTAGTTATAAGTAGTTTAAAATAATAAGCTAATTCTACATAGATAGTTACCCAAAATAACTTTTATTTAAAAAGTAATTTATTTCCTGTCGTAAGTAAAACAAACTACACTACCTAACAAGGGCATATGCAAACAGGTCCTAACCATGTACGTGCATGTACACCTGCACTATACACACGTTCATGAAGATGCTTCAGCCTAGCTTGGCCCGTGTCATGTGTACATGTGGCATACATCTGCATCAATCAGACCATCCAAATCGTATGATCCGAAATCATAGTAATGGGCCACTTAAAACCTCATATAAAGAACTATTTTTTTTTTCTTTTGATTTTAAGCTTTGAACGGTCTATTAGAGAGTCATGTGATTCAAATCATGCTATCAGTGTTATTTTGTGTTGTGATCAATCCGCAATGAGCCCCATAATTTGGACGGTATGGACATAGGTATTTGCCAACTTTACGTAAACAGACTATATGCAGTATATATAGAGAGTTAGGATCATCTGGCTTCTCTTATTTAATCCAATAAGAGCTACTGCAAAGAGAGTGACTTAAAGACCTCTTGTTCTAGAGACAATGCCTCAAAAACGCTTATATTTTGATGGAATTCTAGGAAAAAATATTTAATTTTAAACGGTTTCTTAAAACACGCCTAAGTTTTAGGCCGTTAGTCAAAACACATTGCTGTCTAATACTAGTATTATGTAATCAATACTGTATTTTGAAAAAAGACAATTTTATCTTCAAAGCAAAGCTCATACAACTGGAACAAAACACACTCTTCTCCCCAAACGGCCCCACGTCACAACTCCTCTCCGTCCCTCCATCCCAAAGGCTATTACCACTCAGGATTGTACGAACCATCCATTTGCTATTGGGAAGCGGATGCATGGTGTGCCACACACCACCGACCTCCCTGGTGTGTCGGTATCACTAAGTCTTGTGGCCCCACCATGGAGAGCGAATTAGGTGTTACCTGGGAACAGCTTAGTGGGTGTTACCCCCACCGTGTGGCCCACATGTATAGTATTTTGTATATTCACGTCGTCCATCCGTCCAAAAATTATGCAAATCTAAATCTCAAGTGGACCATACCACTGGAAACAGTGCTGATTGAGTTCTCACCATTAAAAATTCCAAAGAGCCCATCGTAAGGTTTTGATAATGTTTATTTCAAATCCAAGCTCTTCATAATATCAAGAAGGTCAGGATGAAGGAAAAATATAAATATCAGCTTGATCTAAAACTTTTGTGGCCCGCAAAATGCTTTTAATGATTATTCATCACTCTTTCTATTGGTATGACCAACCTGAGATTTGGCTCTTCTTATAATTTTGTATCTCCCACTAAAATTAGGCGTAACAATAGATGGACGGCATGGATATACAAAACATACATCAAGGTAGGCCCCACATGGTAGGGGTAACACTCACTAAGGTGTTAATTCGCTCCGCCCACCATAAATAATGGCAGGTTCAAGGTGCAAGTGGAACACACCACGAAATTATGAGGACAATGATTCCCAACGTTTGAAACCTTGCTGTGGCCCACCATATGTTTATTTTCCATCCAACCTGTTCACAAGGTCAGACAAGACCTGAAAATGAAGGGAAGAAAAAAATATATCAAATTGATCCAAAACTTCTGTCACGTGCAAGAATTTTTCAACGTAAACATTCAATCCCCACCAGTTTCTGTGGTTTTGTCATTTGAGCTTGATCTGTCTTATTTTTGGACTCAAGCCCAGTAGCAATCTCGTCAAATTGGCAAACGGTTTGGATACAACACATACATCATGGTGGGCCCCACAGAACTTTGACGTCAACACGCCATGGACCGTGGCGTGTGGCACAACATGCAATCTGCTTGCTTACAGCGGATTAGATAAGACCCCGGGCTCAACCAAGACGGTGGGGCCCTTACTGTGGGGCCCACCATGATTATCCACGCCGTCCATCCGTTTTTACATATTATTTTAGGGTATTATCCCAAAAAATGAAGCAGATCCATTAATCAGGTGGGCTATACCCTAAGACAGTGGTTATTGAACATCCTACCATTAAAAACTACATAGAGCGCACCTTATTGTTTCCATAGTGTTTATTTTCCATCCAATCTGCTGATAAGTTCATATTAGCCCAAACGAAGGGCAAAAAAAAATATTAGCTTCATCCAAAACTTTTGTGGCCCGTTAATGGATAATCACTACTGTTTTCTGTGGTGCGGCTCACCTGATAATTAGATCTAGATCTTCATTTTTGGTTTAATGCCCTGAAATTATATGGAAAAAAATGAATGGACAGCATGGATACCGAATACATATATCAAGATAGGCCCCAGGGTAAGGGCTGCACTTGGGTGAGCCTAAGTCTCCCATAATCTACTCCCATAGATAACTCTTTTGGCAGGAAATCCGCATCCGCTCAATCTGCTCCAACGCTACTTTAAGTTGTAGTTTCACAAGTTGTAGGCCCCATTATGATATATGTGGTACATCCACATTGTCCAATCATTTTGTGAGTTTATTTTAGACCATGGGCTAAAATATGAGGCAAATGCAAATCTCAAGTGGATCACATCATGAGAAAGGGAAAATGATTAAACTCCTAACCTTGATAACTTCTTGAGGGCCAAACATATTCAATGGATAAAAAAAACAGAATTATAATGGCCCTTAATTTAGGTCCACGTTACTTAATCAACAGGTTACACCGTTGCATGGTAAAAACAAAAGTTACATTTTTTTTTATTTGTAAGAATTAATTGGCGCCATTAATTCTTGTGGGGTTCACATGATATTTGTATCTTTTACATTTTCAGGCTCATGACTTGAAATCATGATTAACGAAGAATGGACAGTGTGGATCAACCAAACCCATCATCATGAGGCGCACAGCATATTCCATATATAACTTCGAAAACTTGGGTAAGGAGTAAACGAAGAGGGCATGATCATCTTTTTCAACTATAGCAATTGAAAATTTAAAACTGCCGTTAGTCGAAGTGGGATTTTGGCCGTATTTTAAAAACTTAGGTGGATTGTAGGAAACCGTTTGAAAATAAGTTCTATTTTTTTAGAATTCCACTAAAATATAAGCATCTATAAGGCATTGTCTCTTTGCTCTAATGCTTCTTTTACACTAGGTGGTAAAATCTTTTATTAATTTTTTTTTCAAAACAAAATCGACACTTATTTTAAGTAATCACATATAGTGAAACATTCAAATAAAAGCTTCTTTCTTATTTATTATATTATTATTATTATTATTTTAAGGGTACTTACTGTATTTTTTAAAATTGCAATAACTTCATCTCAAACGAGCATACCCTTCATGCCTCTCACCTTGGATGTGGGCCATCCAACAATGTCGGACATTGTGTGTGGATCATCCATCATATGGAGCCCACTTTTGATGTGGAATATCCATCTTGTGGGCCAATCTTTCGAAGTGAACCATCCATCATGCTGGTGCACCTCAAACATGGACCACTCATCATTAAGGGCAGACCTTTGATGTGGATTGTCCATAATGTGAGCCTCACCTTGATTTAGATCATCCATCATGTGGGCTCCACCTTCAAAGTGAGTTGTCCACCGTAGGGGCTGTCTTAGATGTCAGCCATTCATCATTAGGAGTCAAACTTTCATCTGTCCATTCTGTGGGGCCCACCTTAATGTGGGTTGTCCATCATGCAACTCCACACTTTGATGTGAGCCTTCCATCATGTGGGAACCACCTTTGATGTCCAAATGTGGTGCGTACCTTCTATGTGAATCATCATCATATTGGGCCACTTTTGATATTAATCGTCCATCATATAAGACCTTGGATATAAACTTTTCATCTGGTGGGGCCCACTTGATGTGATCATCTGTCGCAGGAGGCCACACTTGGATGTGGGCCATCCATCGTGCAAGGCTCACGTGAGGCTGCACTTTGATATGGGTCATCCATCCTGTGAGGCCCACTTCTTCCATTATGTGAGCACACCTTGATATGAAACATTCATCATGTGGGGCCCCACCTTCAATATGGGTCGTTCATCATGTGGGCCCACCTTTGATGTTATGTGACAATCATGGGTGCCCACCTTCAACAGTCACCATCCATCATATGAGTTCCATCAGTCATCGTGTGAGGCCCACTTCTTCCATCAAGTGGAGCCCACTTGTTGCGGATAGTCCATCATACAAGGCCACATGGGATCCACTATTGATGATAACTGTGCATTATGTGGCCCACCTTGATGTGGATCATTCATCATCTAGGGCCGCACCTTCAATATGGGCCATTCATCAAGTGGGCCCACTTTCATTATCCACCATCTATCATGTGGGTCTCACCTTTGATATCGACCTTTCATCAGGTGGAGCACACTTTGATGTCAACCTTCCATCAGTGGAGTGTGTACTAACCAAAAAAAAAAAAAAAAAAAAAAACCTTAATTTAGAAATAAGCAAATAAGCTCTATATTCTGCCCGATATAAAGAAAACGCCTCATGAGAGGAAGGATGGATGCCACCGTTGGTTTACCATTATCCAAAAAAGTTTGATCAACACATCCAAACGGTTCATTTTCTGTTCGCCGGAGGAGTTAACCAGCCAGAATGCCAGATCTCTGGTCCCAAGCACATCAACCAAAGTCACCACATGATAAATGGACAGGATATTGCACGCTTGTGCCGTTTTAGCGCATATGGAATCTCTGCAATTAGTGTCCCTCTTTGATGCTACTATTTCTTTGCTGGGACAACACACAGACACTCTTTAAGAATTACTTGAAATCTGCACACGTGGAATTCATTTAATTCAAACCAAATTACAAAACCATCCAATTAATTATTTGGATGTACCACGAGAGTCAAAATAACACAAGTGTGCTCTCTTAACTAAAATACTGGTGGGCCTTTATTTGCTTGTTTACAATGAAAGATGCCCAATCTTCCTATTTATTTATTCATTTTTATTATTTATTTTATTTTCTTTTCTTTTATGGGTTAGTTCACACACCCCATTGTTAGTACACCCACCCACCCCAGTTAGTCACACTTAGAGTTGTACACGAGTCGAGTCTAATCGAGCATCACCCTGCTTGGCACTCGATTTGAATCTATATACCCCTGCTCGTTACTCAGATCTACCCGGCCAAGTCGAGTAGGCCCTTGCTCGATCAGCAGACCGAGCGAGTTCGAGTTGATTTCGAGTTTTCGAGCTGAGTCCGAGTTCCATTCTTTCGAGCTGAGTTCGAGTTTGTGTTTTCAAGCAAGGGTAACCTAAAATTTCATGAAAAATAATTGATTGAGGGGGAGGGGGGGATTATCAGCGTCAATGAGTGGGCATGGTTGAGAACAGTGGACGGCCAACCATCAAGCTCAGAGAGGGGGAGGGTGGTTAGGGTTAGGGATTGAAAAGGGAGGCACTCGGGAGGGTAAAAGGTAAAAATGTAAAAATGATTATGGTAAAAAAGAAAAAAGAAAAAAGAAAAACTTATATATAGTACGGTTTCAAGCTGAGCCGAGTCGAATCAAATAGAGCCGAGTTCGAGTATATAAACTTTTAGGTGCGTTTCACACAAACCTTCGGATCTCGCCCCCCAATACACTAGAATTATGGACTATGCTAATGCAATAATCAAGAATAAACATCAACCACACGACACAAGAAGTTTTTACGTGGAAAACCCTCAAAAGAGGTAAAAACCACGGGACCTAGTCCAAATCAACAATCCACTATCTCAGGGAACTGTTACAACCGATCACAAGCACACACTGCTTGGATCAAACTTCTTCACCCACGCAGGGATGAATAAACTACAAGAGAATAGTAAAGGAGAAACGATCCCACCGATCCCGAGGACGTAGAAGTGCTGAGACGACCGTTGCGCAGAAGAATCCTTCTTCAAGCAACTTCTCCCTTCTACAAGCTTCCTCTTTCTCTCTCTTCTCTTTCTCTCTTCCTCTTTTTCTCTCTTTCTCACCTTGGACGTGTTAGCAACACAATGGGATGCCCTAATCCCGTTTTGGAGTGCTTAAGTACAAAAAACGGAGCAATTAGAGCCGAATATGAAAACTGCGTACAAGCAGTCCTCGTCGGGTCGGGCGCCCGGCCAACTCAAAATTAGTCCAGCGAGAAAAACCAAGAGAAAATTGAATTTCGGGCGCCCGGACCAACATGGTCGGGCGCCCGGCCGGTCATAGGGCGCCCGGTCACCAAAACCGTGGGGCGCCCGGCTGAGGCCAAAAACCTGTAGCAGCATTGCTGCCAATCTGATGAATTCCGGTCGCCCGGTCACTGAAGGGCCCTGGCGCCCGGCCTCACCCTGCAACATTCTCTCCTCTGACACATTTGAGGAGGAAAACTCCATCAAATCTCCCCCTTTCCGACTCAGGAGAAATTTGCCTTCTTCAAGCCAGCTAGGTTTCTGCAAACCTCAAACTTGCCCTTGAGCAAAGCCTTGGTCATCATGTCTGACCCGTTATCGTCCGTATGGACCTTCTCAAGCTGTAACACCTTCTGTTCCAAAGTATCCCTGATCCAGTGATACCGAATCTCTATGTGCTTCGACTTGGAATGCTGACTTGGATTCTTGCTCAAGTGTATAGCACTTTGGCTATCACAATAGACCACGTGCTCCTCCTGCTTCAGGCTGAGTTCCTGTAGGAACCTCTTCATCCAAAGCATCTCTTTGCATGCTTCTGTGACTACAATGTACTCGGCCTTTGTCGTCGACAATGCTACGACCTTCTGTAGCTTGCTCTGCCAAGAGACCGCTCCCCCTGCAAATGTGAACATGAACCCCGATGTAGACTTCCTGGAGTCTATGTCACCTGCCATATCTGCATTTGTGTAGCCTTTTAACACAGGTTTTCCGTCACCATAGCATAGGCTCAACCTGGATGAGCCTCTCAGATACCGCAGTATCCACTTCACTGCTGCCCAATATTCCTTAACAGGATTGGCAAGATACCGGCTGACAACACCAACCGTATATGCTATGTCTGGGCGCGTACACACCATAGCATACATCAAACTTCCTACCGCTGACGCGTAGGGTATCTTCTGCATCTCTTCCACTTCCGTCTTCGTCTTGGGACACTGCTTGTCGCTCAATTTGAAGTGACCATCCAGTGGAGTACTGACCGGCTTCGCTGCATTCATGTTGAACCGCTCTAGGACTTTCTCAATATACCGCTCTTGTGACAACCAAAGCTTCCTGCTGCTTCTGTCACGAGTTATCTCCATTCCTAGGATCTGTTTTTCCGGGCTCAAGTCTTTCATCGCAAACGACTTGCCCAACTCCTGTTTCAGCCTGTCAATCTTCTTGATGTCTTTTCCCATGATGAGCATGTCATCAACATACAATAGCAGAACTAAGAAATCACCATCTGAGAACCTGCGAGTGAACACACAGTGGTCCGACTCCGTTCTGTCATATCCATACTTCAACATGAACGAGTCAAACTTCTTGTACCATTGCCTAGGAGCTTGCTTCAGCCCATACAAGCTCTTCCTAAGCCTGCACACCATATGCTCTTTGCCCTTGACTTCGAACCCTTCTGGTTGACGCATGTAGATCTCTTCTTCCAAGTCACCATGGAGGAAGGCAGTTTTGACATCTAACTGCTCTATCTCCAGATCCATGCTAGCCGCCAACCCAAGCAACACCCGAATGGATGTCATCTTCACCACTGGTGAGAATATCTCCTCGCAGTCTATTCCTTTTCTCTGACCAAACCCTTTCACCACAAGTCTGGCCTTGTACCTTGTCTGTGAATTCTTCTGCTCATTCTTCTTTCTGAACACCCACTTGTTGCTTAAAGCTTTCTTGCCCTTAGGCAATTTCACCATATCATAGGTGTGGTTCTTATGCAAGGATTCTATCTCCTCTTGCATAGCTTTCAACCACTCTCCCTTATGCTCGTCGGCTATGGCCTCAGAATAGTCTTCTGGCTCTCCCCCATCTGTGAGCATAATGTACTCATGCGGCGAGTACTTCTTGGATGGATGTCCGTCCCTTGATGTCCTCCTCACCTGTGGCTCAACAGGTGGATCAAGTTGGGGCTGCTCCCCCTGTCCATCTTCTGTAGGGACTCCCTCATCCTCTACACCTTGCTGTACTCCCCCGTCATCAGGCACCACTGGAGGAGTAACTGGATCCATGTCTTCTAGTTCACCTGAACTGGGTTGGGTCTTCTCTGGCTTTTCAATGTCTTCTATACACTGATCTTCAATGAAAACCACATCTCTGCTCCTGATGAGCTTCTTATCGGTCGGATCCCACAACTTGTAACCAAACTTTTCATCACCGTACCCTAAGAACACACACTGCCTGATCTTCATGTCGAGCTTGGACCTCTCGTCCTTTGGTACGTGAACGGATGCCCTGCATCCAAACACCCTGAGATGACTGTACGATGGATCACGTCCAGTCCACACCTTCTCAGGTACTTCTCCATTCAACGGGGCTGATGGAGACCTGTTTATCAAATACACCGCCGTATGCATTGCTTCTCCCCAGAACATCTTGGGCAACTTTGCATGGGATAATATGCATCTGATTCTCTCTACAATGGTGCGATTCATTCGCTCAGCCACACCATTATGTGGGGGGTCTTGGGAACTGACTGTTCATGCCGTATACTCAGTGACTTACAATACTCGTGGAAGTCACCTATGTATTCACCACCATTGTCAGTGCGGATGCACTTCAATGATCTGCCTGTCTCTCTCTCGACCATAGCATGAAACAGTTTAAACACACCAAAGACCTCGTCCTTGGATTTCAAAGCATACACCCAAACCCTCCTAGATGCATCATCTATAAATGTGACAAAATACAATGCCCCACCCAAGGTTTTTGTCCTCATAGGACCACAAACATTAGAGTAAACCAAATCTAATGCATGTACTTTATTAGTATGAGAAGCAGTTTTAACAAAAGAAACTCTATGCTGTTTCCCAGATAAACAGTCAATACAGGTTTTGAGAAGTATACCTGTCACGTCTGGAAGGAGCTGCTTCTTCGCTAGTAGCTGAAGCCCTTTTTCACCCATGTGGCCTAGACGCCTGTGCCACACGTCAGTAGCTGAATCCTCTGCTGCGTTCAATCCACTCTTGCATACACTGACACTTGCCTTGTAAAGAGTGCAACACTTCTTTCCTCTGACAGCAATCAACGAACCCTTGATGAGCTTCCAGCGCCCACCAGCAAACCGGCTTTCATAGCCATCATCATCCAGCCTTCCCGTCGACATCAGGTTGAGACGAAGGTCTGGAATATGTCTCACATCCCTGAGAACCAATGTGCAGCCCACATCGGTCTTCAGACAAATATCACCGACCCCTACAATCTTCGAAACACCAGAATTTCCCATCTTCACTGTCCCATAGTCACCTGACTTGTAGCTTGTGAAGAAATCTCTGCGTGGAGTAGCATGAAACGAGGCTCCCGAGTCTATCACCCAGTCGGTGTCCTGACTCGAAACCATGAGACAAATATCGTGATCTGCCGAAAGAATAACAACAACGTCACCATCTGAGGCGACCGCAGTAGAATCCGATTTATCTTCCTTCTCCTTTCCTTTACCCTTCTTGTCACTCTTCTTCTTGTGACATTCTTGCTTATAGTGGCCCTTCTTGCCACAATTCCAGCATTCAACATCTTTCCTGGCAACTGACTTGCCTCTTGATTTATCTCGGGCCTTTCCGCCCTTTCTGCTCTTTCCTCTCCCTCGATCTTGTGTCACAAGGGCCTCTTGTTGAGCAGGCCCTAGGGACTTCCTCCTTGTCTCCTCATTGAAGAGACAGCTTGTTACCTGATCCATGGATACCTTTCCGTCTGGCGCAGAGTTACTTAGAGACACCACTAATGTCTCCCAACTGTCAGGCAATGAGCTAAGCAGTAGCAAAGCCTGAAGTTCATCATCCAGGACCATCTTCATGGCGGAGAGCTGGTTCACAATGTTGCTGACCTCATTCATGTGTTCAGCCACAGAACCACCATCTTTGAACTTGAGATTCACAAGTCGTCTTATCAGGAAAATCTTATTGCCGGCTGTCTTCCTCTCATACAGCCCTTGCAATTTCAGCCATAGGCTAGCGGCTGAGGTCTCTGTAGACACATGGTGGAAAACCGAATCATCCAACCATTGTCTAATGAACCCCACCGCCTTCCAGTCCACTTTCTTCCAATCATCATCTGACATATCCTTTGTCTTCGCCGATATGCCTAGAATTGGAGCATACAAGTCCTTGCAATAGAGCAAGTCCTCCATCTTAGCCTTCCATATGGTCCAGTTAGAACCATTGAGGCTAATCATCCTTGATGAGCCACCTTCCATAATTCAGAACCGATCCCTCACCGTTCAAACAACCTGAACTCTCTGATACCACTTTTTTGGGTGCGTTTCACACAAACCTTCGGATCTTGCCCCCCAATACACTAGAATTATGGACTATGCTAATGCAATAATCAAGAATAAACATCAACCACACGACACAAGAAGTTTTTACGTGGAAAACCCTCAAAAGAGGTAAAAACCACGGGACCTAGTTCAGATCAACAATCCACTATCTCAGGGAACTGTTACAACCGATCACAAGCACACACTGCTTGGATCAAACTTCTTCATCCACGCAGGGATGGATAAACTACAAGAGAATAGTAAAGGAGAAATGATCCCACCGATCCCGAGGACGTAGAAGTGCTGAGACGACCGTTGCGCAGAAGAATCCTTCTTCAAGCAACTTCTCCCTTCTACAAGCTTCCTCTTTCTTTCTCTTCTCTTTCTCTCTTCCTCTTTTTCTCTCTTTCTCACCTTGGACGTGTTAGCAACACAATGGGATGCCCTAATCCCGTTTTGGAGTGCTTAAGTACAAAAAACGGAGTAATTAGAGCAGAATATGGAAACTGCGTACAAGCAGTCCGCATCGGGTCGGGCGCCCGGCCAACTCAAAATTAGTCCAGCGAGAAAAACCAAGAGAAAATTGAATTTCGGGCGCCCGGACCAACATGGTCGGGCGCCCGGCCGGTCATCGGGCGCCCGGTCACCAAAACCGTGGGGCGCCCGGCTGAGGCCAAAAACCTCTAGCAGCATTGCTGCCAATCTGATGAATTCCGGTCGCCCGGCCACTGAAGGGCCCGGGCGCCCGGCCTCACCCTGCAACATTCTCTCCTCTGACACATTTGAGGAGGAAAACTCCATCATAAACAAGTCAAGCCGAATCGAGCATGGCCCTGCTCGAAGCTCGCTCGAACACATTCGAGCATCATAAATTTGACTCGGCTCGTCTCAAACTCACTTCCGATCTGAGCCTAGTCGAGCATTTTCCGAGCAAGTCAAGTGAGTTTTTCGAGCTTACTCGACTCGTGTACAGCTCTAGTCACACTGCAATATTAGCCACCCCTACTATGGGAATCGATACAATTGACATCTTGAAGTTTCATGGTGTACACAGACGCCACGGATGTCAATATCCCAATGAGTCCGCAACCTTTGTTGGCTTTTAAACAGAAAATTCCTGTTTGCAGCCTTTTTAGTGGTCCGTGTCACACTACATGGTATCAATGTGATGAGGTTATACTGAGGATGTGATGAGGTTGCACTGAGAATGTGGTCCGGACTCTATTCCAGTTCAAGCCATCATCTACTGGAAATTATATTCAATAGCATCCTAGTTGCTATGGAGTCTTCCAACAATGCATGTGACGAGGTCCTTAGTCTTATTCTTAGCCCAAGCAGTGAATGGGTCAAGCTCGGCCCCCTAATCTGACCCAAAGATAGCACAAATGTCACCATCGTTCTGATTTCCCAAACCGGCTACTATCCTTGATAAATGCCAACTCAGCTCATGTCCCTGATATCTCTCCACACATTAGGCAGGATGACCGGCCGGGTGGGTGCGGCTTCGGTGGATTCCTAACTGTGGGGCCCACTTTGATGTATATGACTTATATCCACACCGTCCATCCATTTTGAAAGATCATTTTAGGGGATGATCCAAAAAATGAAGCAAATCCAAATCTTAAGTGGACCATACCATAGGAAACAATCATGATTGATTCCCCACCATTGGAAACTTCATGGGGGTGACCAGAATGTTTATTTGCCATCCAACCTGTTAATAAGGTCACAAAGACTTGGATGAAGAGACCACACAAGTATCAGCTTGATCTAAAACTTTTGTGGCCCATGAGAAGTTTTTAATGGTCGATTGCTACCGTTTCTTGTATTGTGGTCCACCTGAGATTTGAATCTACTTCAATTTTGGGATCATTCCCTGAAATGAGTTTTCAAAATGGATGAACAGGGTGGATATAAGGAACATGCATCATGGTGGGCCCACGGTCAGGGATCCTGCCCACCTCAGTGATTTGGAGATCCACTGAGGCCGTGCCTAGGTGACCTAGTTGATAGCCAAGCTAATCCACTCATTGGGGGCCACACATATGCATTGGGTGCAAACACATTGATTGATCTCTCTGGACATCCAAATCATTTCTTAAGTGGTCCAATGATTTTTCCATTCGCATTGAAGGGTTTTCCATGTAAAAAATCTCAGTGTGTCTTGCATCTTATATGTTTGATGATTTGTGTGCTTGCGTTGGAAGTGATTATCATCCATTAAATATTTTATATGGTTAATCCCATTGATTTGCACATAGAAGAAAATGTGTGTGGTTCCCTAACAACGGCCAGAAAGAAATGTGTCATTCCATGTTGCAAAGACTCGTGGAACAAATCGAAGTATTTCATTGAAGGGTGTGGCTAACAGTCAAGGTATCAAATCCCAACGTGGGGTGGCTAACATTGAAGGGTGACTAACAGTGTGGGTGTGTGTACTAACAGTTAGATGTGCCTACTAACCCAGAAAGAAAAAAAAATCAAAGTATTTCTGACGCAGGGAGGACGTGGTAGGTCGATCACCGTCTCCCTAACCGAGTGTTTCTCGAATCCACGAGAAGAAATAAAAGATAAAAAGAGGAAATAAATTCCGAATAATTGCTTTATTGATGATTCAATGAATAAGAACGGAATTACAATGCATATAAATAGAAAACTAACCCTAGGTAAAGTATCAAAATCCAACTCCAACTTAAACTCCTAGAAAACGCAACTTACTATTTATAGAAGTCGTTCAATCCTACTAGAACTCTTGGTTTTCGGCCAAAAATGGAAAGTTATCAAATGGCTTCAACCACGTTGTTCTACTAAATATTCTAAGCCCTTTTCATGTTGGACACTAACTCTAAAGCCCTACAGATGCAAAGTTATGATCGAATTAAAACTTACTATAAATAGTAAAATTGAAAATAAACTAGCCTAATGACCGTCGATACGGTCGAATCTCGTGATTCTGGCCTGGGCAACCTGGCGTAGCAGGTTGGTTGGCTAAAGTAGCTCGAGCTACCCCAAATTGATATATTATACGTCCCGTAACTCATTCTGGATTGTGAGATACGACCGATTTACGGTCCTGACGGTCCGGATCACTTTCGACCCCGACCGGTCTTCTTTTGCTCCATCTGGGCCATGAAATAATCGGCGACCCATTCTACATCAATTTCATTTCATGATAAAAAGGTAATTTTACATAGATTTATTTCAACTTCTACTCATCTATTTCATTTCATGATAAAAAGGTAATTTTACATAGATTTATTTCAACTTATACTCATCTACTTTTAAGCACATCAAATAGCTCTGAATGAGCGACCACAGACTTGAAATGCATCCTTTGAAAGCCATAGTTTTCTTACAAAGCGACTTGGAATGAGTTGTCTAGTTCTGAATCGAGTCAGGACTCAGGTCAAGGAAACTAGATCAGGAGCTCACTCGTCTGACGAGACAAGGACCAGTTCTTCCGACTTTTGAAAAGTCGGCAATCCACACTTAGATCCTTCAAAAGAAGATAAAACAAGTATGAAATTTTTTACCGATTGCTGTCGGAACAGATCTTTCATGTCAGCAAACCTTTTTCTTATTGTGAACAAAAAGCAGGCCATATCGAATACCTTCGCTTGAAAAACTATCCGTCCATCATAGCTTGCTGCAGGAACACATTTCAAATCCATTACCTAGCAATTCAAGAAGATGTTAAAATAAAAGGAGCATAGTTTTTACCAGGACTCACATTTTTTCCTTTTTTTTTTTTTTGAAGGACGAGTGTCACATTTTCAATTCTTAATTAAGATAGCGTGTCCTTTGAAATGTACAGGCACAATAATAATAATAATAATAATAAATAAATAAATAAAAATTATGAAGGCTTTTCGATTTGGCTTGCCTAAGGTCTTTCAAGATGAATGGTGTGGATCCCCATGTCGTGGCGTAAGAAGCCTGCCTGACATTTATCAACTTGCTTAAAGAAGAAATCCATGCTACAGGCCTCCTAAAAAGTAACGGAGGCGTGCAAAAGTTTCTTGGGCCGGATGTAGATTGGCCCACAAGTGCATAGGCAAAAGGCAGCTTTACTGCAAGACCCACGTATCGAGCATAGATGAAAATCAGCCTCAGTGATCTGACAAGCAAATGGAATGGCCATCTCTCAATGAGTAAAAATTACCCTAGGGACAACAGGTTAATCTTTTCAAATTTTTTTGCCCAAATACATCTAACATATTGCAATATAATACAATACATACACTGGGGGACCTGAGCTTTTGAGCGTAAGTCATCGCTTTGTATGGTGGAAGTCAACAGATAGAAGCTCTCAATTGGATTTCCTCAACCCTCTGAGAATTTGGCTTCTACATTCATGTTTGAACATGAACGGGATTTGAGCATGGTGGCATTCGAGGGTAACCTTATCAAATAAACCAATTGGGTCATTGGAGAAGGCCAAAATCCAATGACTAGAGTTCTGACATATCTTATTGTAATAAGTTGGGGATGTATTTGGAGCGAACATCTTGGAGAAAAGAATTATTCCAATAACTGAAGATAGAAAAGGAACCACCAAGAAGCTTTATAGAAAGGGTACCATAAAATCAAACCCATTCATCATTTTGTCCCATGTAGGACCCATGTATACCCTCCCACAAGTCAGCAATCTCCATGGGAAGCTCGGTCCTGGCCCACATACCTGGTGTTGACGAGCGGGTTGGTTGCCAATTCAGCAACCTAGATTGTGGAGACTTGATCCTAGGTTTTCTTGAGGCAAAAACTGCTCCTCTTACTACTAATCTAGGTTATTATTTTTTAGAAAGTTTCCATATATAGTATATTTACTTTTTGAAAACAAAATATTTTATTTTTGAAGTTTAATTTCCTTATAAAAATACAATTGTAGAAGCAGTCACTCTTCTCTATGTTGAGGTGCACAATACAGGTGATGTTGGGGCCAGGCTAGTCCATGTAGAGGCGGGCTTGGCTTGCATGACCGAGATCAAGCAGAGGAAGGAACAAATGATGCGGTTCTGGAAGGGCTGCCACATGACATACCAGATGGGGTGTATAGTGATGTTAGCTATGAGGACAGGCCCTGGTGTGGACGGTGACGTTAGCTATGAGGATGGGACCCATGTGGTACCTAACATGGATAATCCCTTGTATTTCTTCGAGGTTTGAAGATCGAGGGAGGTTGAGTTTATGAAATGGCGGGGCCACAGGTACCATTCCAAGACTGGACTGCATATGAGGAAGGACACGAGTAAGAATAGAGCCTGAGCTGGAATCGGGGATGCCGAATACCGGCCAACACTATCCTAGCATGTGTTAGCATAGTGCCATTATTAATCAACTAATTTAGTGTAAAATATCACAAAATTTCATAATATTTGGTGCAACCAAACACAACCTTAATTAAGAATCTAGAAATAGCATTTAGCTTATAGTGCCTGATATGTACCTTACCCCTCGTGCTTTTGAGGGGGTATTAAACATTGTGCACTGCTACACCCTATTCAGTATTTAAAATATTGATCATCCTTTTCAGAATCCAGGTGAATAGTAATGGAAAATATAATCATTATAGGTATCCATGTCCACGCTATGGATTCTTGGTATCCAAGCGAGCCCTAATATTCAGAAGACCGGTACTTTTTTAATGCATGGATACATATCAAAGATTGACATGCTTCTGCAGCAGCTCGTTTTTAGTTAATTCTGTGGATGGTAATGGAGCTTGAAATTAATGCCTAAATGGTTGCAAGCCTAAGCAAAGATGCATCCGGTCATAAAAGCACCATACCCAGCTTCATGCTTTGCTCCTGAGTTCCAGCTTCATACTTTTTTAATGCAGAGGAACGTTGGTTAAGCATCAAAAGAGCTCTTATCACAATTGTTACTGTTTTTCTATTGGTTAAAAGAAGCTTATTCGTTGAAATGGAATTTCAATTTGGGACTTATTTAACAGTCTGGTGAAGCAAGATGGTTGATACCCAAGCACACTAGTATTGTAGTCGAGGCATACTTCAAGCATACTGTCTGAATTGCAGGACCTACCATGAATAGGCCATCACCTCAAAATCAGATGAACTGAACCATCAAAAACTCTGATTAGCAGATAGTGCTTTGTTCAATTAAGACCATTGTTCATTTTTTATTTCAACCATCAATTAAATGTCCACCAATCATTCAGTTAGGAAATCAAATCAGTGTGCTGTTGATTTTTGAATCCATTCAATTAGAGCCTGCAGCTCGTTGATTGTAATCAACCATGTAATAGACTATTAGATAGTGCTAGATTGTAACTAGCAATGTGATAGTCTATTACATTGTCTATATTACATTGCACCTGTGGGAGAGTGTAGTGATCCCATTGCCAGTCCCAAGCCTGGATAAAGGAGCATCGTTTCAGTGAGGTCTAATACTCCATCTATTTTTCTACTTCGAAAAATTGATGGAGAAATATAGAGAGAGGAAAAAGGAAATTATTGACTAAGGGAAAGATTACAATAGGATCCCTAGAGAGTTTGTTTGGCGGGTGGTGTGTAAGAAAGAGTTTCAAGAAGAATATATATATATATATATATATATATATATATATATATATATATATATATATATATATATATATATATATATATATATATATATATATATATATGTTAGAAAAATATACTCAATATATAAATCACCATTGAAGAAGGAAAGATAAATTTTTGTTCGATCATTATTGGCTTTCTGACAGAGGTCCTACAGTGAGATCTTTCGTAAAATGAACTTTCATCATCGAGATTATGTCCAATTATCTTCAGAACTTATACTACTATTCTTTTGGAAGAACTCTGAGGCCTGGGGTTATAAACAAGTTAATGATATGTATGAGGAAGAGGTAACAAATGCAAGCGAGTTTCCAATTACTACAGGCTTGCTCCAAGGGTTGGCATTGAGCATGTACCTTTTTGCATTGGCTATGGACAAGTCACCGAGGGATTTGCAGGATGAGATCCCATGTTGTATGTTGTTTGCAAATGACATAATTTTGATTGACAAGACAAGGGAGAGCATAAACACAAAGCTAGAATTGCGGAGGGGTGCTTCGGAATCTAAAGGATTTAAAACTAGTCAGACTAAAACAGAGAACATGGAGTGCAATTTTAGTAACAATAGGTGTGGAACAACGAATTACTTAAGATTGCTGACCAAGAAGTTCCCAAGAAAAACATCAGTTGAAGCTTCAGCAGTTCTTAACCTCCATGCAAGACATCATGTGGAAAGATCGAAGAACCAATGCGATTCCAATTGTAGATCTCAATTTCCTACAAGATCATGATTGATCCAGAGCAAAAAGAGATGGGAGTATGCTGAGATTTCCAATCCTAAGACATATCGTCCGTCAAGAAGGAAGAAAGCCTGAGAGAGCTTCTAAAAGTGAAAGGATTGCTAAGGGCAAAGGTATTTTGATCGAGAGAAGTTCTAAGCAAGTCAAATACTCTGCTAGGAGTATTTGATGAAGAAAGCCATCTAATCTGCGTCCTAAAAGTGCAAAGGTTTCTCAAGCTTTCTCAAGCTAAACAGAGATTGGACCTCAAGTGCAAATGCGGAAGGGAGCTTGATGCAAGACTCACCCATCGAGTATGAACAAAAATCGACCTCAGTAATCCAAAAACACAGAGTGGAATGGCTATCTCTCAAAAAGTTAATCTAGGGGCAATATGTTAACCTTGCCTATTGAAATTTGTTCAAATACATCCAATGTATTGCAATGCAATACAATACATACATTAGGAGTTGAGCCTTTGAATGTGGGTCATTTTCAGTGATCCAACTGTTTATAAGACAGGTCTCATTCTACGAGGGAAAGACAACAAATAGACATCATCTTTCAATGATCCAAACAGTTTATAAGACATGTCTCATTATAAGAGGGAAAGACAACAAATAGGATCTCTCAAGTGGATTACATCAACCCTTCAAAATTTTAGTTATTCAACTTTGATGTTTGAGCATGAATTGTTACCATCACTTTTTGCACAAATAATGGGTTGAAATATTCAATCTAAGAGTTGTTTTGGTAACTTGAGAGTTGTTTTGGTTGTCACTACATTCAAGGTTTATCCCACAAGGGTTGGGAGGGGGGCGGGCTTTGTCTTCATATATATTGGTGATGTAGGACGGGTCGCTGACTATTTCATGGCCCAGATGGAGCAAAAGAAGACCGGACGGGGCCGAAAGTGATCCGGACCGTCAGGACCGTGAATCGGTTGTATCTCACAATCCGGAATGAGTTACGGGACGTATAATATATCAATTTGGGATAGCTCGAGCTACTTTAGCCAACCAACCCTGCTACGCCGGGTTGCCCAACCCGGAATCGCGAGAATCGACCGTATCGACGGTCATTAGGCTAGTTTATTTTCATTTTTACTATTTATAGTAAGTTTTAATTCGATCATAACTTTGCATCTGTAGGGTTTTAGAGTTAGTGCCCAACATGAAAAGGGCTTAGAATATTTCGTAGAACAACGTGGTTGAGGCCGTTTGATAACTTTCTATTTTTGGCCGAAAACCAAGAGTTCTAGTAGGATTGAACGACTTCTATAAATAGTAAGTTTACTATTTATAGTAAGTTGCATTTTCTAGGAGTTTTAGTTGGAGTTGGATTTTGATACTTTACCTAGGGTTTAGTTTCCTATTTATATGCATTGTAATTCCGATTTTATTCATTCAATTATCAATAAATCAATTATTCAGAATTTATTTCCTTTTTATCTTTTATTTCTTCTCGTGGATTCGAGAAACACTCGGTTAGGGAGACGGTGATCGACCTACCACGTCCTCTCTGCGTCATTGGTATCAGAGAGAGGTTTCTTCCTCAGGACGATGACCTCTAATGAAGGGATGGATCCTCATCCTAAGGACGGTGCTCCAAGGGACTATCTAACGGCGACAGCTTTCGAAGAAGCGCAATGGGAGAACCGGTTGATCCTGCAAGGTATACAGGCAACCCTCGACCAGATTGCAGCATCGCTAGCTCCGCTTCGAGCCCAAGGCGACCAACAACCACCAACCGTTGCTATACGGGACAATCATGTTGTCCGTAGAGCACCCCAGGTGGATAATCGTAGGGCTACACCAGACGATTCAGAACCAAGCGATGATGAGGTCGAAGACATTTTGGTACGACGACCTGCGCTAGGGAATGAGCGTGTGGAACGAGCAGAACGAGATTATCGGGGCAAAGCTGATCTTCCCAGCTTTAATGGCCTACTTCGAATAGAAGAGTTCCTCGACTGGCTGGCAGAGGTCGAGCGATACTTCGACTATATGGAAGTGCCGGACGACAAGAAGGTAAAACTAATTGCTTATAAATTTAAATCCGGTGCTTCAGCATGGTGGGAAAACCTACAGGTTTCCCGCACCCGTCAGAATAAGGCACCCATCCGAACATGGCCTAGAATGAGACAACTTCTTAGAGCTCGATTCCTCCCTAGCGACTATGAACAAATTTTGTTCTAACAATACCAAAATTGTCGTCAGGGAAATCGAACCGTAGCCGAATATCTTGAAGAATTCCAACGATTGGCTACACGGAATAATTTATCGGAATTAGAGGTACAACAGGTATCACGATTCATTGGTGGGTTGCGATTTGCAATCCAGGATCGAGTCCAGATGCATCCGGTATGGACGTTGAGTGAGGCCAATCAATTGGCCACTCGAGCAGAAACACAGTTGTCACGGCCCCCTGCTCGATCCTATCCGGCAACACGAAATCCCAACACCGGACCCACTCAAGATACAACACTGGCCAAAGGCAAGGAGCCTATAGGAGGGCGTCCTCAACCTCCTACGGTCACGAACCGGGACGGGGGAAGCGGTTCCTCAAGACCTCAACGTACAGCTCCCACTACAGCAGGTTCCAGCAGGATCCCCAACCCATATGGTCGGCCAAGACCAGACCATTGTCTCCGTTGTGGCCAACCAGGTCACTGGTCGAACGCTTGCCCCCAACGCCCTGCAGCACACTTAACTACGAATGAAGGCGGCGTGGAAGGCGAGTCAACAGAAGACAACCCTGAATTGGAACAGGCCGAAGAGGGGGACACAGAAGATGTCGATTGGCTGACTGAAGATCATGGGGAATCGCTAGTAGTAAGACGACTACTTTACGCCCCCAGGAAGGAAGTGCACCCACAACGACATAATATTTTTCGCACAAAGTGCACCGTGCAGGGCAAAGTCTGTGACGTGATCATAGACAGTGGGAGTAGCGAAAATATTGTCTCGAGAATTATGGTGGATAAGTTACATCTGCCTATGACAAAGCACCCTACCCCTTACTCTATCGGCTGGATCAAGAAGGTGAACGAAACCAAGGTAACTCATCAATGCATTATTTCGTTTTCCATTGGTAAAAGCTATAAGGACGAGGTCCTCTGTGATGTGGTTGACATGGAAGCCTGCCACATGTTACTTGGGCGACCATGGCAGTCGGATCGAGATGTGACCCACAGTGGACGGGAAAACATATACATGTTCACCAAGGATGGTCGGAAAATTGTTTTGGCCCCTATGACGCCAGACAAACACCCTGAAGCTTCTAAAGTGGAGGGGAACTCTCTCCTTACCATTCGCGAGTTTGTTAAGGAATCAAAGGAAACGGGCGAGATTTATGCGGTTATGGTAAAAGGCGAGGAGCCAGGATCCTCTAATATTCCTCAACGCCTTAAACCGCTGCTAGAAGAATTTCGAAGTACTTGGCTTGCAGAGTTACCAGATGAGTTGCCTCCCATGCGAGACATACAACATCACATCGACCTTATCCCAGGGTCCAGTCTACCCAACCGACCGCACTATCGGATGAGTCCGAAAGAGTGCGAAATTCTGCAGGGACAGGTGGAGGAACTGATCCGTAAGTGTCTTATTAAAGAGAGCATGAGCCCGTGTGCCGTTCCGGCACTCCTTACCCCAAAGAAGGACGGAACATGGCGTATGTGCATCGATAGCCGCGCGATCAATAAAATAACAGTTAAATATCGATTTCCAATACCGCGGTTGGATGACATGCTGGACATGCTCGAGGGCTCCAAGGTGTTCTCGAAACTGGACTTACGGAGTGGATACCATCAAATCCGTATTAGGCCAGGTGACGAGTGGAAAACGGCCTTCAAGACCAAGGAAGGGCTATATGAGTGGCTGGTTATGCCCTTCGGTTTGACCAACGCCCCAAGCACCTTCATGCGTTTAATGAACCAAGTGTTGAAGCCGTTCATTGGCCGTTTCGTTGTCGTTTACTTTGACGACATTCTAATATACAGTCAGGATGAAACGGAGCACATGACCCACATCAGAAAAGTACTACAAGTATTGGCCGACAACAAGCTATACTTAAATTTGAAAAAGTGTAGCTTCTTAACTGATCAATTATTGTTTCTGGGGTTCATCGTGTCGTTCACGGGTATCCGAGTGGACGAAGAAAAGGTACGAGCTATTCGGGATTGGCCGACTCCGACAAACATTCATGAGGTACGAAGTTTTCATGGGTTGGCGACCTTCTATCGTCGATTTGTGCGGAACTTCAGCAGTATCGTCGCGCCGATTACCGACTGTATGAAGAAGGGTCCGTTTCAATGGACCGAAGGGGCTGAGAAGAGCTTTGTAGAAATTAAACATCGGTTGTCCACTACCCCGGTTCTGGTACTCCCTAATTTCGACAAGCTATTTGAGGTAGAATGCGACGCATCTATTGTCGGCATTGGGGGAGTCCTTTCTCAGGAGGGTAGGCCGGTTGCCTTTTATAGTGAGAAACTCAGCGACGCACGACAGAAGTGGTCGACCTATGAACTTGAATTATATGCAGTGGTTCAAGCACTGCGCCATTAGCGCCATTATCTTATTCAAAGGGAATTTATACTGTACACTGATCATCAGGCGTTAAAATTTATCAATACTCAGACTAACGTGAATCGTATGCATGCTAGATGGATTTCGTTTTTACAGGAATTCACGTTCGTTCTGAAACACAAATCAGGGCAGCAGAACAAGGTGGCAGATGCACTAAGCCGACGTGCATCCCTTCTTATTACAGTGAGCAGTGAGGTGATCGGGTTCGACTGCCTCAAGGAACTTTATGCCGAGGACGAGGAGTTTGCAGATGCATGGAAAAAGTGCCAAGAAGGGCACCCGAGTGACCTTCTAATTCAAGATGGTTTCCTCTTCAAAGAAAATCGACTTTGCATCCCGCAGAGTTCGTTACGGGACAAAATTATTATCGAGCTGCACGGCGGTGGCCTCGGCGGTCATCTAGGACGAGATAAGACTCGAGCGATGGTGGAAGAGCGGTATTACTGGCCGCAACTTACTCGTGATGTGGGCAGGGCGGTACAACGATGTCATATTTGTCAAATCGCTAAGGGACAATCTCAAAATACAGGTCTTTACACACCATTACCCGTGCCAGATGCCCCTTGGGAGGATTTATCTATGGATTTTATATTAGGGCTCCCACGAACACAACGCGGCATGGACTTAGTGTTCGTGGTGGTAGACCGATTCTCCAAGATGGCACACTTCATTCCGTGCAAGAAGACCTTTGATGCGATACACGTTGCGAACCTTTTCTTCAGAGAGGTTGTGCGACTACATGGGATTCCTAAGACGATCACTTCAGACCGGGACACAAAGTTCGTTAGCCACTTTTGGCAAGCCTTGTGGAATCGGTTCGGTACACGACTTCACTTCAGCAGTGCTTATCATCCACAAACAGATGGACAGACTGAGGTCGTCAACCGCACATTGGGCAATCTCATCCGTTGCCTTTCAGGTGACAAACCGAAGCAGTGGGACATGGCCCTGGCTCAAGCAGAGTTTGCGTTCAACAACATGGTAAACCGATCGACAGGAAAATCTCCGTTCCAGATTGTTTATGGGTGCGTTCCTCGTCATACACTCGATTTGGTTCCCCTGCCCAAGCTTCCGGGCATGAGCGTTACAGCTGAACATATGGCAGACTGAATCATGGACATATATGTAGACGTGCGCAACAAATTACAGGCTTCGAACGAGAAGTACAAAGAAGCGGCCGACAAGCATCGGCGCGCCAAAGTGTTCGAAATAGGAGATCAAGTGATGGTCCACCTACGTAAAGAGCGATTTCCTACCGGGACCTACAATAAGTTGAAACACAAGAAGATTGGACCGGTACCGATCATTCGCAAGATCAATGACAATGCCTACGTTGTTGATTTTCCAGATGACATGGAGATTTCAAGGACTTTCAACGTGGCAGATCTGTACGAATATCATGAACCAAAGCTGGACGAGAACTCGGGGTCGAGTTCCTTCGAAGTGGAGGAGACTGATGTAGGACGGGTCGCTGACTATTTCATGGCCCAGATGGAGCAAAAGAAGACCGGACGGGGCCGAAAGTGATCCGGACCGTCAGGACCGTGAATCGGTTGTATCTCACAATCCGGAATGAGTTACGGGACGTATAATATATCAATTTGGGGTAGCTCGAGCTACTTTAGCCAACCAACCCTGCTACGCCAGGTTGCCCAACCCGGAATCGCGAGAATCGACCGTATCGACGGTCATTAGGCTAGTTTATTTTCATTTTTACTATTTATAGTAAGTTTTAATTCGATCATAACTTTGCATCTGTAGGGTTTTAGAGTTAGTGCCCAACATGAAAAGGGCTTAGAATATTTCGTAGAACAACGTGGTTGAGGCCGTTTGATAACTTTCTATTTTTGGCCGAAAACCAAGAGTTCTAGTAGGATTGAACGACTTCTATAAATAGTAAGTTTACTATTTATAGTAAGTTGCGTTTTCTAGGAGTTTTAGTTGGAGTTGGATTTTGATACTTTACCTAGGGTTTAGTTTCCTATTTATATGCATTGTAATTCCGATTTTATTCATTCAATTATCAATAAATCAATTATTCGGAATTTATTTCCTTTTTTATCTTTTATTTCTTCTCGTGGATTCGAGAAACACTCTGTTAGGGAGACGGTGATCGACCTACCACGTCCTCCCTGCGTCAATTGGGGTCACTCCACCTAACAGGTTAGCCTTTTGGGTGTGACACTACAAAAAATAAACAGTTTGGGTCATTGAAAAAAGGTCCAAATCCAATGGCTAGAGCCCTAATGTATCTTATTATAATAAGTTGGGATATATTCAAGTGAATCTCAAAACTTAATGAAAAGTATATTCCCATAACTAGTGAAGAAAGAAAAGGAACCAGCAAGAAGCTTATGGAAATCGTATGGCTGCAACTTGGGTTCAGGTCAACCTGAACCCAATTGACAACCTAAGTTCGGGTTGGGTGGGGTCGGGTTGTCAAGTTCCTTTGGTTGGGTTAAGGTTGAAAAACACCAACTCATTTTGGAATTGGGTTGGCTTTGAGTTGAGCAAATTCAGATAGGTTTGCAAATGATCACATGAACTTGGATCAGGTTGTGTTGGACAGTCATGTTGGGGTTAAGTATAGAGGAGTTTGGGTTGTATTCGGGTTGGGCACCTTAGGTTAGAATTCAGGTCCGGTCAGATTTCAGGTTGGGTTATCTTGAGGACGAATTGGGCTTAATTGGGTTGACCCTCAACCTGAATCAACCCACCTGAATTGCACCCCTAGCAATGAGTGTGATTGGTTGCACTAAATTTCATGAAATATCATTTAGGGGAGGATATGAACCTAATCTTCATCTTGTGCAAGTTGGGCCCATGGCTCAGTGATCTAATTGGTAAACATGATGTAACCCTGTTGTGAATGGTAGATTCCCCATTAAGTTATACCAAGCCCTTCTTTTTGGGTCGTGAAATTAGAAATTTAATAAGGAAAAACGGCAACGGTTCATTTTCCATGGGTAAGAAGCCAAAGGTTGGAGGATAGAGATCTATGGGGGAGATCCTCTTCATTAGAACAATGTTTTCTTTTGAGAATTTAACAAAATAGTACCTTATTAATATGATATTTACATTTCGGTACTTTTATAAATTAACTTTTCATTAAGCTACCTCATTAAGTAAGTTGTTGTCCAACAGGTACCTTTTGTAAGTTTTCTCCAATGTCTGTTATTTTAAAGATGTTTTTCCATATAACAGCTCACATTTAAGGCCATCGACCTATAATTGCCCAATTTTAAAATATTTAAATGCATCTAATGGTGTTAGTATTTTACACAGTTTAAATCTGTATTTAAAAAAAATGACAAAACTGCCTTCTAAGTCAACCACCTCTTTTATTGAGACTGCAGATCGTTTGTGTTGAAGGGGAGCAGAATGGATGTGGCTATGTGGGGTCCATAGAGATGTCCCTCCGTCCATCTATTTCTAAAGACCACAATAGGACATGATTCTAAAAACCAGGCAAATCCAAAACTCATGTGGGCCACACCAACGAAACAATGCGAACAACAACGTCCACAGTTGAAACCTTCCTAGAGTTGACCATGATGTTTATACGCCATCCAAAACATTCATAGAACTATTACCACTTAGATAAATTATAGGAACAAATATCATACTGATGCAAAACTTTTGTACCGGCCAAGCTTTCAATCCCCATTGTTTTGTGTGTTATGGCACACATGAGTTTTGGACCTTCCTGATTTTTAAAATCTTGTCCTAGCTATTTTGGTCTTTCAAAAAGATGGACAATGGATTTGTCACGGACATCTCTATGGGCCCCACATAGCCCCCGGGTATAGAGATATATCTCTGTACCCGAGATCACAAGCAATCTGCTCTGGTTGAAGGCACACCGAATTCAGTGCTGTCGCTTCTCATTGGTCCATATCATTGCCAATAACACCAACTCCTAAAACACACCCACTCTCTCCCCAATGCCTTATCTTACTACACAACACAACTTTTAACATGTGAAACTTATGCAATCCCACCATAATTTGTGTTAGATCCAAACCATCCATCAATTTTTCTAGATCACTCTAGATGATGAGCCCAAATATGAGGCACATCCAAAACTCAAATGGATCACACCAAGAAAATAGTGGGATTGAACAACTACCATTTAAACCTTCCTAGGGTCCACCGTAAGGTTTGTTTTGCCATCTAACCTCTTTACGAGGTCACACAGACTTGGATAAAAGGAAAATATAAATATCAGCTTGATCGTAACCTTCTGTGGCCACAAAAAAGTTTTCAATATCAGGCATCTAATTTCCACTGTTTCCTATAATGTAGCCCACTTGAAACTGGGATCCACCTCATTTTTTGTCTCATACCCTAAAATGAATGGGAAAATGGATGGACAGTGTGGATCTGATACATACATCATGATAGGGGCATGGAAGTTCCACATTCCAACACTTTCAGTTCTGTTCTCTCTTCCCGCAACATGCTGCACAACAAGCAACTAATTTCTTGACTTGTGAAATTTACATGGTCCCACTGTGATGCATTTCTTATGTCATACTATCTATCCATTTTTTTTCAAATTATTTTAGCATATGAGCCAAAAATAAGGAAACTCCATATGTCAAGTGGACCACACCACAGGAAATAAAAGGAATTGCACTCCTACTGTTGAAAACTTCTTGATGTCATCAAAGGCCCTGATCAAGTTGATATTTGTGTTTTACTGCGTAACCTTAACATTAACAGTCTAAATGGCAAATAAACCTCATTACCTGGCCTTATGAACGTTTCAACACTAGCTTGTTCAATCACCATTCCTTTTAGTGGTGTGGTCCAATTGAGCTTTGATTTGTCTCATTTTTTTGACTCATGCTCTGGATGCAGATTAGCTACCAGTCTCAATAGTGAAATTTGCTATTGAAGTGACGCCGCCAACCAAGTTTTGTGGGTCCCAACATGATGCATATGTTGTATCCACACTGTCCACACATTTGGAGACATCATTCTAAGGAATGAGCCAAAACTGAGGCAGATCCAAAGATTAAGTTGACCCCATCACAGAAAACAGTGGAGACAGTAATATTGCCCACCGTTGGAACCTTCTTGGGGCTCACCATGATGTTTATTTGAGATCCAACCTATTCATAAGTTAATTAACATATCCATGAATGAAGGGAAAACACAAATATCATCTTGATCGAAAACTTCTGTGGCCCCCAAAAAGTTTTTAATGGTAGGCATTCCATCCCCACTGTTTTGTGGTGGGGTCCACTTAAGTTTTGGATCTGCCTCATTTTTTGCCTCACGCCTTAAAATATTGCTTCAAATGGATGGATGGTGTAGATACAACACATACATCATGATGGGCACCACAACTTGGTGACGTCAATTCAATAGTGATTTCCTACTTAGTTGTCAATAGCTAATCTACGTCCTCATGCCCTAGAATGATATGGAAAAATTGATGGACGGTGTGTTTTAATATACAATTCATGGTGGGGCCTAGACAAGTTCTGCAACGTAAAAATTGTGGTCCGGGTAGGCAATCTATTCAGGAGAGGAAATTAGCGTGTTTTGTGAGCCCTTGTGACCGTACCAATGAGATTAAAGGCTTTTACAAAAAGTTCCTGTGCTAGAATGCTAATAGGGCTACTATGATGTTTATGAAAAATCCACCCTGTCCATCTATTTTGGGAGCTCAATTTAAGACATGCGACAAAAAATGAGGTGCATCCAAAAGTCTCATTGGCCACAAGAGAGGAAACAGTGGTTCATTGAACATTCACATTTAAAACTTCCCCGGGCCCACAATGATGTTTATTTGTCACCCAACCAATTTATAAGGTCAGGCAGACCTGGATGAAGGAAAACATAAATACCAGCTTCATCCAAAAGTTTTATTAGCCCCAGTAAGTTTATAACGGGGACGTTCAATCACCACTGTTTTCTATGGTGGGCATTCAATCACCACTATTTTCTGTGGTGGGGTGTGCATGTGATTCTGATCTAACTCAAATTTTGGACAGATAGCCTAAAATGAGTTGGCGAAATGGATGGACGGCGCCGATCACACACATAGATAAAGGTGGCCCCTATGAAATCTGCTGTATGCCCACCTCCTTATGGCAGAATATAACTTTAAAAATTAAAATGAATAGGGGCAAATATGTCTTGCACTTTAATGATGTTTGTCCGGCCCCCAAGTGCTAGGATCGGATCTAGATCGGATCCAATTGGATCCGGCTCCAAGTCCGTATATCTGTAGACAGATTGGGGTCCAACTCAGATCCAAAATGTTATGTCCATATCCCATCCATTTATAAATTGTTAGATCCATTTTCGATCCAAAATCCATATAACTATTGGATTTGGGTCGAATCTAGGTCCGAATCCACCCCCATTATATATATATATATATATATATATATATATATATATATATATATATATATATATATATATATATATATAATTTAGTAGAAAATTGATGCAAATCCTACTATTTACTGTGTTATGGTCGACCTAAGAGTGGCATGTCTCAATTTTGAGACATGGCCTAAAATAATATGAAAAATGGATGGCCAGCATGAATATAACACACAATAGTAACGTGACAATGAGTCGGATCTTAATCGGATTCGGATCGAACTTGGATATGTTCATGTGAATTCAAATCTGATCCATTTAAGTAATCGGACCTATTTTAAGATCCAAATCTGGTCCATTTAGCTAATCGGACCTATTTTAAGATCCAAATCTGCATTATACGGATTCAGAGCGAGATCTGATCCGCTCCGTTGAGAGCCCTACTAAGTGCCCATCAAAGTCCAGGAGGCGGCAATTTTTTCGGTATTTGCAAAGCAGGGGCAGTTATATAGGGAGTGGCTTCGCTTTCGCTAGATCCCTTGATCCACCCAGGTGGGTGGGATCCACTGTGATGTATATGCCTTATGGACGCGGTCCATCTGTTTTGAAAACTTAATTTAGGGCATGGTACAAAAAATGAAACAGATCTAAATTTCAACTGGCCCATAAAAGAGGAAACAGTGGTAATAGCTCATTAAAAACTTTTAGTGGGCCACAAAAGTTTTGTATCAGGCTAATATTTTTGTGGTCTCTTCATCCAGGTCTTTGTGACATAATCAACAGGTTGGATGGAAAATAAACATTCCAGTGGCCCCATGAAGTTTTTAATGGCAGGGATTAAATCACGATTATATCCTGTGGTATGGTCTACCTAAGATTTGAATCTGCTTTTTTTTTTCTTCAGGAAATTGCACTAAAATGAGCTGTCAAAATGGATGGACGGTGTGGATGTAAGGCACATACATCACAATGGCCACACAGTTAGGGATCCACCCAAACCGTAACCAGCGGTTGTATGAAAAAAAAGAAACGTTTTTTAATCCAAAGATAATATCAAAGAAGAAGGCAAAAAAAAAAAAAAAAAAAAAAAAAACAAAAAGAGAAAATGCGCACATGTGTGAGAGAGAGAGGCACATACAATTTCTCATTTGAAGCTTTCGGATCGTTTGAGAACTGATCGCACCATTTTGATCCCATGAGTCATGACAGCTCTTCTATGACAGCTTTCTCATCGACATAGTGACGATGTAAAATAAAGGGCACGTGCTGGACCTTGAAGTGGTCCACTCCTCCCTTCCTAACCCTGTCCATGAATTCATCGGGCATGTCATCCAAGCCTAGTCGTTGAAGAGCGGAAAGGTGCTGAAACCCGTCCGGGAGCATCTTTAAATTTGGACATTTAGAAATGGCGAGATACTGTAGGCATGGCATGGTACCCTCCTCTATGCTGCTCCACTCTTCTAATGCTTCCATTTCTTCTAATGACAAAGTTCTGAGCTTAGGAAATCCTCCGGCCATACAGCCAATCCGCTTCCCCACATAAGCATTCAATAGAAGAAGGTACACCAGATTGGGTAACTGTCCGAGGGCGGTGAGTGGGTCACTTGTTAATTGGGTCCCAACAAAGAAGGTCACCCGCAGACAGTTGAGAGAGCTGACCCAAACGGGCAACTCCTTCATCAAGCCTCCCAATTTTAGTTTCTCAAGATACTGCGGAGGCCTTGACATTGTTTGTAACTGGAGCTGTTCATTCTCATCAAGAGAATTTATTTGAAGGGAACGCAGATGTTGCAACTGACTAATGGAATTGCATAGTTGTGCACAACATTCTTCCTTAACATCTCCAACGTTTAATTTCCTAAGTTGGATCAAGTGACCCATTTCTCTTGAAAATCTATCTTCAACGTACGCACCTGATAATGTTTGGAGGTTACGTAGGTTGCTTGCTCCGCTTGGCATCTTAAGATAACTGACAAAGAGAAGATGCCTCAATTGCAACAGCATCTCTGTTCCAGCAGGCAAGCATTTCAATTCGGAATCCCTAACATCCAATGTCTGTAAGTTGTGCAATCTTTTGATTGAATTTGGCAGGTTCTCGATCTGTGTCCTCCTCAAGCTTAAATACCGTAAGTGAATTAGGCCGCCCACTTCGTCCGGTAGATTCCTGACTTGAATGCCATCGAGATCTAGTACTCTCAGCAGCTTAAAATCTAATAATGTTCTTCCTAAGGAGGAAGAAGTAAAGTCATTTACATTAAATACGAAGAGCGACCGAGGATTAAACCCAACCGTGCTAGATAGAATGCCAATTTCACAGTTTTGAATTGCTAAATGGCGTTGCTTTCCATCCACTTTGGTGTCTCGGTCTGTTAGAAATGTCCCAAACTCTTCCTTCTTAAACATGTAGATAGCAATGTCACGCATGAGGTCATGCACTTGGCACGCTATCAACTCCCCTGTTAACTCGTTAATGACGGGCTGGAGCAGGCTTCTGTTAATAAGCTGAAGAAAGTTCTCACTTGAGACCTCCTCAAGCGTCTTCCGCGGACTCTCCTCCACGAAGCCTTCGGCCACCCACATGCGGATCAGTTTCTTTCTCTTGATTACTTGATCCTCAGGGAACATACCACAACACAAGAAACAGTATTTGAGGTGAGGAGGTAAATAACGGTAGCTCATTAGCAGGGCTTGGTTCAGTCTTTCAAGATCTTGGTTGTGAGTCAATTCCCAGTCCGGATTTTTTAGTACATTATTCCATTCAAAAGCATCCGTGCTCTTCTTGGACATGAGGCTGCCTATCGCCACGATTGCAAGTGGTAAGCCTTTGCATCTTCTGACCAGGGCTTCTCCCACTCCGATCAAGTGCCGTGGACAAATCCCTTTGGGATCTTTGTTCCAAAATGCTTTTCTGCAGAAGAGCTCCCAAGCCAAATCAGGAGATAATGGCATGAGTTCATGTATGTCGCATCTCTCGCCCACGGGAGACGCTACATTTTGCATGCGGGTCGTGAAGATGATCTTGCCTCTGCCCTCACGAGGCAGAGCATGCTTCACATCATCCCAAACACTAATATCCCAAATATCGTCGAGGACGAGCGCATACCTTGTTCCTTCCAGGTAGTTGTATATAGTCCTTCGCAGTTCTTCTCTGGTCATCTTCTCCATGCTGCTAGGAGGTGACTCTTTTCTGCTCTTGCAGAATTTTGTGAGCATTCCTCTCAAAATAATATCTACTTTGAATTGCTGAGAGACATAAATCCATGCATAGCATTCGAAACACCCCTCTGCAGTTTTGTATAGTTTCTTTGCAAGGGTTGTCTTTCCCAAACCACCCATCCCCACTATGGAAATGATGGTGCGTTGTTGTGTCTGCTCTTCTGTAAGCAAGTTCATAAGCCGCTCGGATGCATCCTCCATGCCCACGATATCTGGTTCTTCAACCCAAGGAGCAGAGACTCCAGGATCCGGATGCCCATCATCCACCAAATTTGAAGCCGTCTCTTGTGTAATTTGGAAACGGTATTGTTCCCTCCTCTCATGAATCTCTTTCGCCATTCTTCTGAACTTTTGAACTTCGGTGCCGAATTGTCGTTGAACTTTCAAGCGCCTGATGAAGCAGGCTTGAAAGAGAAGGCAGCCCATGTGCCCGTCACGAAGACGGTGTTGCATTTCCATCCGGATCAAGTAATCATCAACCGCATCTTCAGCATCGAAGGCTAAGTGTCTCACTTGGGTGATCCAAGCCTCAACACCTTCTTCCCTCTCTCCTCTTCGTTCGGCGTCTTTCAAGAAGGCTTTTATGGATTGGAGTTCATCCCTTATCCACACAACGCCTTCACGAGCTTCAGAGAGGAGCTTCAGTTCCTGCGTGAGCTGACCGTCCAATTTTTGAAGGAAAAAGGTAAGAAATGTCTCGGCCATTGCTACTCTCTTGTTCTGCTTCCCGTCAGACAGAGAGAGAGAGAGAGAGAGAGAGAGAGAGGAGGGAGCGATCTGACGTTTATAGATCGGATTCTTTTGAAGTAATTCAGAGAGAAGGAGAAGGAGAGAGCGGATTAGATTAGGGAGTGAACCCACATAATCCAGATGCAGCGATGTGGGCTGAAAATAATCACGTGGAGGAGAGAGAGAGAGAGAGAGAGAGAGAGAGAGAAGACGGAAGCCTAAGAAGGAGAGCGAGCTAAAGCTTGGAGGTTGTTTGACAACGAGAAGGATCCAGATTCGAGAAGGATAGAGCAGATTAGATTAGGTGGGGACCCCACGTAATCCGTGGCACTGGACGCGGATTGGTGAACGCGGATTGCCTGCGAAGGGATTGGATCTGCCTCACCCCAGACGAGAGAGCGGATTAGGAGGATATCATTTGTGTGGTGTGGTGTGGTGTGGTGTGGTCCACTTGCTCTTCTGATATAATTCAATTTTGGGCTCATACCCTAGAATGAGTTGCCAAAGCTGACTGACCATGTGGATAAAACACATGCATCATGGGGGCGACACAGCATCTGGTAGCAAGGATACGGTGGTGTTGGGGTCACCACCCATTCCGCTTCCTACACCATCGGACGTGGATTGCTGGTGACCCCTGCACGACCAAGCTTGGCAGGGAAAAGCTCTATGGCCCCAATACTATGTATGTATTTTATTCACACACCATCCGTCCATTTTGTTAGCTTATTTTAGGGCAGATCCAAAGGTCAAGTAGACCACACCACAAGGAAACGGTAAAGATTGAACACCACCATTAGAAGTGTCAATGGGCTGGGTTGGCCCATTGGGCTTTTAGGCTTAGCTTGCCTCAGGCTAGCTAGGCTAAAAAATCTAGCCCGTTTTAGATTCAGGTCATGAGTCTTGGACAAAGATGGCCGAAAGTCCAGCTCGAATTGATATATATAATTTGTGGGTGTGGCCTTGGGCCTATGTTGAAAATTGTGGGTCAAGTTTGAATAGAGCTTGGCAGGTCATGGTGACACTCCAACATACCGTTGAAACTTCTTAGGGGTAAGTAAGTTTTTAATCAAGCTGATATTTGTATTTTCAGCTTGATTATGTGACATTATGAATACGTTGGATGACAAATAAACATTATAGCAGGTCTCTAATATTACCAATCCCCACTATTTCATGTGGTGTGGTCCACTTGCGATCTACCTCATTTTTTTTTTGTCCCAAAATGAAAGGACGGTGTGGATCCACACGCATACTTCATTGTGGGCTCACAGAGCTTTTCCACCATCCATCTGGATGGTGCAGGGGTCACCGCCTAATCACGTCCGCTTTCCATGGCCCATCTCTGATGGTGGCAGCGTGCATGCATTTTGGGAGTGCGGATTAGGTGGGACCCCGGGCTCACCTAAGACGGTGCAGCCCTTACGGTGGCGTTGCCGTGGGCCCACATTGATGTATGTATTACATATCCACTCTATCCATATATTTTTCTATATCATTTTAGGGAATTATCTCAAAAAATGAAGCACAGAAAATTATCAGGTGGTCCGTACCTTAAGAAACAGTGGTGACTAACCATCCTACCATTAAAACTTCTTGGGACGCACTTTAATGTTTATGTAGTGTTTATGTACCATCCAATCTGTTGATAAGCTCACACAAGCTTGGATGAAGGGAAAAAAATACATCAGCCTGATCCAAAACATTTTTGGCCCATTAATGGTCAATCAACACGGTTTCCTATGTTATGGTCCATCTGATAATTGGATCTGCTTCATTTTAGATATAATCCCCTGAAATGGTATGGAAAAACGTATGGACGGCGTGGATTCATAATACATACGTCAAGGTGGGCCCTACGTTTACCCCCAGTAAGAGCTGCACTGTGTTGGGTGAATCCGGGGTCTCAGCTAATCCTCTCTGGCATTTTGGGAGCGGATTAGATGAGATCGAGATCCACCCATGTGGGTGGGACCCTTGTATGTGGGACCCACTGTGATATATGTGACTACATCCACTCCGTCCATCTTAGTGAAAGCTCACTTTAGGGCATATATGATCCAAAATATGAAGCAGTACCAAGTCCTAAATGGACCAAAGTACAGAAATAGTGGTGATTGATCATTAAAAACTTTTTATGGGCGACAAAATCTTTGAACCAAGATGATATTTGTGTGGTCTCTTCATCTAGGTGTTTGGATTAGATGGCAAATAAACGTTTCGGTGGAATCCAGGAAGTTTTTAATGGTGGGGATTCAATCACAACTGTTTCCTGTGGTGTGGTCCACCTAAGATTTGAGTTCAGCTTCATTTTTGGATAATGTGCTAAAATAAGTTTTCAAAACGGTTGGACGGTGTGGATTTAAGGCACATAAATCACTGTGATCCCCACAGTCAGCGTCCAATCCACCTTGGTGGATCCGGAGTCTCACCTAATCCGCATGCATTTTCTTTTGCTTGGGTCTTTTCACCGTCCTCATCTTTCTTTATTATCTTGCCTTTACATTTGCTCCGATGTTTCTTCCTGTTTTTTTCATCACATCATTCAACACACTTTTTTTTTTTTTTTTTTTTATTACAATAAAGCAAGCTGCGTTGATGTAATGGCTCCTGTCCGTGTCCTTTAATTTGGGCTGCACAAGACCAAGCTCGTGAGGCCACGATGTTATGCATGTGAAATCCATTCCTTGAAATTGTGCCTAAAACCCTTAAGCTTGCCCCACTGTGGAACGTCTGAAGTTTTTTCTTTTTCTTTTTTTGTCATCCAGGTCAGTCACCGAAGAATGGTTTTGATTAAAAAAAAAGAAAAAAAAAAAAGAACACCATTAGGCTCCATAGCAAGCCCAACGTTAGCATTCTTTCCCATTGCTCTCTTTGGCGTGTCCCACATGAGATGTGGATCTGGCTGATTTTCGCTCATGTGGATCTGGCTGATTTTCAGAAGCGGATTGCATTCAATCGGACCTTTAAGCATCCAATCATATCTATGTGTGGGCCACCGTGATGTATCTGTTTATTCATGTCGTTACAGTCTCTTTTCTAAGATCATGTTAGGATATAAGCCAATGCTCTCTAGTGTACCACACTAAACATGACTCTTTGCATTTAATACAACTTACATTTAATGCAACCTAAGCTTACTATTTGCAGTAGTCCACTAGAGCTTCGGATCTCCCTTATATATATGCCCATACCCTTTTCTTAGAAAAGAGATGGACATCATGGATAAATAGATACATCATGGTGGCCCCTCATATGATGTACATGGTCTTGAGGAGGGAACCTGAGGGATATAATGGATTTCACTTTTACAGCTTGATGGCCTGAGAGAGCTTCATCTTTCACATGTTGCATGAGAGAGGGAGATTCGCTTGGATCGAATAAAAATCAACTTTAAAACTATTTCTTATTTCTTAAAAACCAATTTTATTTCATATTTATATTTATACGTGCGGGCATAATTACATTGACTTTAACTTAGGGATCATAATTGAAACCGCGTTTATCTACCAAAAAGTATATATCCTTTCACATTGCGAGACACATCCTTTTGAGAGCGGATTAGGTGAGACCCCGGGCTCACCTAAGACGGTGCGGCCCTTACTGTGGGTTTACCGTGGGGCCCACCTTGACGGTTATATTATATATCCACTCAGTCCATCCGTTTTTACAGATCATTTTAGGTCATTATGCCAAAAGTGAAGAAGATACAATTATCAGGTGGACCATACCATAAGAAACAGTGGTGATTGACCATCCTACCATTAAAAACTTGTTAGGATGCACCTTCATGTTTCCGTAGTGTTTTTTTACCATCCAATCCGTTGATAAGGTCACATGAGCCTGACTGAAGGGAAAAAAAAACAAATATCAACTTCATCCAAAACTTCTGTAGCCCATTAATGATCAATAACCACTGATTCCTATGTTATGGTCCACCTGATGATTGGATCTTCTTCCTTTATGGTATAATCCACTAAACTGATCTGGAAAAATGGATGGACGGTGTGGATACATAATACATACATCAATGTGGGCCCCACAGGTAACCCACGGTAAGGGCTGCACCTTCTTGGGTGAGCCTGGGGTCTCACCTAATCTGCTCTCCATCCTTTTGCAACCATGTTGAGACACTACTTTTAGGAAAGTATGGTGGGCCCCACTAGAATGTCCTTGTGAGAGCGCCTCTATCCGTCCTTAGCTCGTTTTACACTTAGAGGTGGACAACGATCCGATCCGAGTCGAACATGGACTGGATTGTTCGGCTGCTTCAGTGGGTGTGTTTGAACAATGTTCGAACAAACATTCGAACATGATGGCTCTGTTCGAACTCAATTTGGTCTGGCCAAAATCATGTTCGAACATGTTCGAACATTTGGATTTCGAACAACTTTTATGAGTTCGAACAATTTCACTTTTTTCGCTTGAAAATATTTTTTCTATTACTGAATAATAAATATCGATTTTTTCGTTCTGCGTGTCCCACCATGATGTATTTGTTTTATCCACTCCGTCCATCCATTTGTACAGCTTATTTTAAGGCATTAAATAAGAAATGAGGCAGATACAAAACTCAAATGGACCACACCATAGGAAACAGTGAGGAGAATGATGTCCACCATTGAAACCTTCCTGGGCTCACAGTCACGTTTATTTGTCATCCACCCCCCCCCCCCCCCCCCCCTCTCTCTCTCTCTCTCTCTCTCTCTCTCTCTATATATATATATATATATATATATATATATATATATATATAGATATAATCGAGTCGAACGAACGAGTCGAGTCGATCAATATAAAAGTCGAGTTCGAGTTTGAGTCGAGTTGAACAGGACTAGTGTTTGAAATTGAATTGAATTTTTTTTTCGAACACACCATGTGTGTTCGAACAAAGTTCGAACAATAAGACTTTCTGTTCAAACAGGGTTTTACCGAGTCGATCCAAGTCGATCCAAATGGTTAAACTCAGTTCGTGTCCAGCTCTATTTACACTGATGATTCAGAGGTATTTGGAGGCAATTTGGTGACGTAGATTGCACACTGGCGCTACTGGACGCTACTTTGTCGGCCCCACCACTATGTATGTGTTTTATGCAAGCTGTTCATTCATTTTTTCAGCTCATATTTTTTTTGCATGAATCCAAAATTAAGGTAGATCCAAATTTGAGGTGGTCCACACCACAGGAAATAATGGTGATTGAACACCCACCATTTAAAATTTCTCGACGGCCACAGAAGTTTTGGATCAAACTAATATTTGTGTTTTCCCTTCATCCAGGTCTGTGTAACCTAATCAACTGATTTGATGGCAAAGAAACCTTACAGTGGGCCTAAGGAAGTTTTTAATGGTGGGCGATCAATTATCACTATTTTTCTCTAGTGTGGTCCCCCTTAAATTTTCAATATACCACATTATTTGATTCATGTCTTGAAATGAGCTGGCAAAATGGATGAACAGGGTCGATAAACACATGCACCATTTTAGGGCCCACAGAGAACCGTCCATACTTGTAGTGTCAGTATCGAATCCCGTCCTTGGGACCCAAGGGCCTGCCGCTTTGCCGGATGATGTTATGTCAGGAGCCCAAAATGAAGCAGATCTAAATCCCAAGTGGATCACACCACAAGAAACAGTTAAGCATGTCTGTCACCTTATCAATAGGTTGGATGGCAAATAAACTTTGAGTCTGGATCCTCTGATGGGACCAAACTGGGAAACCCTATTTGGCACTGAGCTGATTGCTCCACCTCAGCCCTGACATTGTCAATACTACTACATTAAATGCAATTAGGGCTGATGTGGACCAATTAACTTGGGCCAAACAGGGTTTTTTTCTGTTTGAGCCGAGTAGAGGATTCAGATTCATAAACTTTACATGGACCATACAAAGGCTTTAATGGTGTGCCTTTAATAACCAATGTTTCTGTGGTGTGGTTGTTGAGGTGTGGAGCCAATCCAACCAGGAGGTGGTCAGGCGCCCAACGGTCAGTGGACCGGGCGCCCGGTGCCCAGGGCGGGCGCCTGACTAAGTCTGGTCGGACGCCCGATATTCGGGCAGATTTTTTCCAAACTCTTTCGAGCATTTCTACATTGGGTAGGCGCTCGACTAAGCCTGACCGAGTGCCCGACCGGCCGCGACCTATTTCGCGGGCTTTCATATTTTGGGTTCTATTTTCATGTTTTCTTATAAAAAGGGGTGTAACTCAGATTAAGGTATGTGATTAGGGTTCTATACGTCTAAGGTAAGAAAGAGGGAAGATGTTAGCAAAAAGGGCCATCTCTGTGCATGGGAGCATCGGAGAAGGTAAGTGTATTGCTTATAACTTTGTCTTCTTCATAGTGGAAGTTTGCACCGTGGTTCTTTACCCTTGTTTGAGGTTTTTCCACGTAAAATCTGTCTTGTAGTTTTTTGGTTTGTTTCGATTCCCTCTTCTAGTTATTATTTCTTCCTGTTTATCGTTTATGGGTGAGATCGGAGATTGGATCTCGGTTCACCGGCGTTGTGGGCGTGCTGCTCAACAACTGATATCAGAGCTATTGGTTTAGTTCAAGTGGGAGCGATGACAGAAGAAGGGAAGACTAGAATTGAGAAGTTTGATGGTTCGAACTTTACCTTCTGGAAGATATAGATGGAGAATTATCTGTATCAGAAGGACCTCTATATTTTTCTAGAAGGAAAAGAGAAGAAACCAGAGAAGATGACAGATGATGAATGGGCTTTAGTAAATTGGAAGGCTTCAGGAACGATCCGACTCTCTTTGTCTAAGAGCATCGCCTTCAATATATCCAAGGTAAAGACCATAAAAGAATTAATACAAGCTTTGGCTAATGTATAAGAAACCCTCGGTGTCCAACAAGCTTCACTTATGAAACGGCTATTCAATATGAAGATGTTAGATGGTAGGGGCATGGCTGAACATCTAAACGAGTTCAATATAGTCACAAGCCAATTGGAATCCGTTGGCATCACTTTTGATGACGATGTTAGGGCACTATTGATCTTGTCCAGTTTGCTAGACAGTTGGGATGGTTTGGTGATTGCCATGAGCAATTCCTCAAAAACGACGAAGTTGAAATTCGATGATGTGGCCGGTCTAATTCTCAACGAAGAATTTAAAAGGAGGACATCGGGAATTTCAGGGGATTCCGGGAATGCTCTAAACGTGGAACGAAGAGGAAGATCTTCAAACAAAGGTGGCAATAAACACGGGCGTTCTAAGCCAAGGAATAAGTCCAAGGGACTGAAAGACAAGGGGCATTGTGGGAAGAAGGAGCACATGAAGCGTGGTTACAGGGCGCTTAAGAAACAAGAAGGAAGCTCTCAAGATGAGAAGGATTCAGTAAATCTATTTAAGGAGAGTGACACAGAAGCGTTGATCTTGTCTCTTGTACGCGGAATGAGTCTTGGGTTATAGACTTGGGTGCTTCGTTTCATGTCACTTCGTTTAAGGAAGTTCTTCGTAATTATTTGATCAGGTGACTTCGGGAGAGTCTACCTGGGTGATGATGAGCCGTACAGTATTGTTGGCAAGGGAGATGTTCACATAAGTCAGAAAGACGGAACGATCTTGAAGTTGAAGGATGTCAGACATGTACTAAGTTTAAGAAAGGAACTTAATCTCGGTGGGGCAGTTAGCTGATACTGGATATGTGATGACATTCGCGAGCGATGCATGGAAGGTCACAAAAGGTGCCTTGATAATATCTCGAGGCAAGAAGGAATGTACTTTATACATGATCTCCGAATCATATAGTTCACTGGCAGTCGCATCAACTGGAGTGAATGGGCAGTTATAGCATCAGAGGTTGGGACATATGAATGAGAAATGGACGAAAGTGTTATTGTAAAAAGGGAAGTTACTAGGGTTGAAGTCTATCAACTTAGAATTCTACGAGGACTGCGTGTATGGCATGTAGAAGAAAGTAAGCTTCAAGAAAACAGGACGCGCTCTAAAGACGCATCTGTTGGAGCTTGTACACACTAATGTATGGGGACCAGCACTTGTATCATCTCTTGGTGGATCACGTTATTTTCTTTCCTTTATTGATGATGCTAGCAGAAAATTGTGGGTCTATTTCTTAAAACACAAATGTAAAGTGTTTGATGCATTTAAGAAGTGAATTAAATATTGGTAGAAAATGAGACAGATAAAACTGTAAAGTGTCTCAGATCTGATAATGGGAGAGAGTATTGTGATAAGATGTTTGAGGAGTATTGTGCAGCAATTGGAATCAAACATCATAAAACAATTTCAGGGACACCATAGCATAATGGTGTGGCTGAGCGCATTAATAGGACTATCCTTGAGCGCGCCGGGAGCATGAGGCTACATGCAGGGTTGCCTAAGACGTTTTGGGCAGATGCTGTGAATACTGTCGTATATCTCATCAATAAAAGTCCCTTAACACCATTAGATGGTAGGTTGCCAGAAGAAACGTGGATTGAGAAAGAAGTGAACCTTGCACATCTCAAAGTGTTCGGTTGCACTTCATATGTTCACATTGATGCAGAGCACAGAAATAAGCTGGATGCGAAGTCCAAGAGGTGCACGTTTATAGGTTACGGGCAGAATGATTTTGGCTGCCGATTTTGGGATAGGGAACCAAAAAATCATTAGAAGTAAGGACGTAGTCTTCAGTGAGAAAGTGATGTATAAGGACAGTTTGCAGCAAAAGCAGAATAAGACCAATGAGAAAGAATTCATAGAGTTGGAAGAGTTACCATACACAGGTGTTACCGTGCCACAAGATGAGCACTCATAGGAGCATGATGAGGCAGAGCCGCAGATACCGGTTGTGAGGAGGTCTACTCGGGAGAGGAGACCCAAGGTCCGATACTCACCCTCCTTACATTATTTACTGTTGATAGATAATGGTGAACCAGAGTGTTTTGAAGAGGCACTATGGTTAGATACACGAGTTAAGTAGGAGCAGGCCTATGGATGATGAGATGGACTCTCTTAAATCCAATCGTACATGGAAGCTCCTCACTCTACCTAAGGGTAAGAAAGCTCTTCATAACAAGTGGGTTTACAGACTGAAAGAGGAGCATGATGGTTCGAAGCAATATAAGGCCAGATTGGTTGTGAAAGGGTTTCAACAAAAGGCAGGTATTGATTTCACTGAAATATTTTCACCAGTGGTGAAGATGTCTACGATTCATATGGTCTCGATTATAGTGGTTATAGAGGACTTTTATCTATAGCAGTTAGTTGTTAAGACAGCCTTTTATCATGGGGACCTTGAAGAAGAGATATATATGCATCAGTCGATAGGATATGTGGCACCAGGAAAGGAGAACAAAGTGTGTAGACTGAAAAAGAATCTATATGGCCTGAAGCAGGCCCCGAGGCAATGGTACAAGAAGTTCGACAGTTTCATGTTGGGAAACGGGTTTATGAGATGTCATGCAGACCACCGCTGCTACTTGAAGAAGTTTGATACGTCGTACATCATTCTTATTCTGTATGTTGACGATATGCTTGTAACCAGATTAAGCATGAATGACATCTCAGATCTCAAAAGACAATTGTTTAGAGAATTTGCCATAAAGGATTTGGAAGCCGTAAAACAAATCCTAGGCATGAGGATAAAGCGTGATAGGGAAAAACAATAAGCTAGTTTTGTCGCAAGCAGAGTACATGGCCAAGGTACTTGATTGATTCAACATGGGATGTGCTAAGCCAGTTAGCACTCCTATTAGTCAACCACTTCAAGCTTTCTAAGAAGCAATGAACTAAGACGCAGGAGGAACGGGATTACATGGCTAAAGTCCCATACACGTCAGCTATAGGGAGCCTCATGTATGTTATGGTTAGCATGAGGCCAGATATTACTCAACCAGTGAGAGTTATTAGCAGGTTCATAAACAACATCGGGAAGGAACATTGAGAAGCTGTGAAGTGGATCCTCAAATACCTGGTAGGTACTATGGATGTAGGGCTATGTTATGGAGGATTCAAAATTGATTTACAAGGCTATGTTGATTCAGATTTGGCAAGGGATATTGATAGCAGAAGGAGCACTATAAGGTATGTCTTTACTCTGGGTAGTGTTGCAGTCAGTTGGGTCTCTCAGTTACAGAAGATAGTGTCCATCAGTACAACAGAAGCAGAGTATGTTGCAACTATAGAAGCGTGTAAGGAGATAGTGTGGATGCAAGGTTTTTTAAAAGAGTTGAGGAAGAAGCAAGCAGGTTACAAGCTGTACAGTGACAGTCAGAATGCAATACACTTGGCTAAGAATTCGGGCTTTCATTCAAGAACCAAGCATATTGACATTATATATCACTTCATACGTTCATTACTGGAAGATGGATCGATTGTTTTGGAGAAGATCCATACAAGTGAGAACCCTGTGGATATGTTGACTAATGCGATCACACGGGAGAAGCTGAAGCTCTGTTCAGCTTTTATTGGTCTTCATGCTTGAAGACGGGGAGGTGGTGCACTCGAATGTAGAAGATGAAGAACTATGGTAATGTGTCTCCAAGTGGGAGATTGTTGAGGTGTGGAGCTAATTCAACTAGTAGGTGGTCGAGCGCCCGATGGTCAGTGGACCGGGCGCCCAATGCCCAGGGCGGGCGCCCGACTAAGTCCGGTCAGACGCCCGATATTCGGGCAAATTTTCCCCAAACTCACTGGAGGATTTCTACATTGGCCGGGCGCTCGATCGGCCGCGACCTGTTTCACGGGCTTTCCTATTTTGGGTTCTATTTTCGTGTTTTCTTATAAAAAGGGGTGTAACTCGGGATTAGGGTTTCTATACGTCCAAGTTGAGAAAGGGGGAGGATGTTAGCAAAAAAGGGTCATCTCTGTGCATGGGAGCATCAGAGAAGGTAAGTGTATTGCTTGTAACTTTGTCTTATTCATAGTGGAAGTTTGCACTGTAGTTTTTTACCCTTATTTGGAGTTTTTCCACGTAAAATATGTCTTATGGTTTGTTGGTTTGTTTCAATTCCTCTTCTAGTTGTTATTTCTTCCTGTTTATCGTTTGTGGGTGAGACTGAAGATTGGATCTCAGTTCATTGACGTTGTTGGCATGCTGCGCAACAGTGGTTTACCTGAGATTTGTTTTTGTTTCATTTTTGGACTTGCCCTAAAATGAGTTGGCAAAATAGATGGACAACATAGAAATACAACACATGCATTGAGGTGGGCTCTACAATCATGGTCCCAGTACCAGCATCACTAGATCAGGGTAGCAACCAAGTGGCATCCCTCAATGTATGTATTACACATCTATTTTGTTTATCCATTTAATCAGCTAATTTTAGGGCATGGTTGAAAAAGAAGCACATCCAAATCTTAAGCAGACAACGAAGTAGGAATTGAACTCTCACAATTGAATTCCCACCATTAAAAACTTCTCGGGAGCAACAGAATTTTTTGTTAAAGCTATTATTTGTGTTTTAGCTTAATCTATGTTTGCATGACCTTATCAACCAGTTGGATGGCAAATAAACATTACAGTAAGCCATTTGATGTTTTAACGGTGAATCACCACTATTTACCTATAGGAATGTCCACGTGAGATTTGGATCTGTCTCATTGTTTTTTACCATGCCCTAAAATGAGCCGGTAAAACAGATGAATGTGTAAAATATATAACATGTACATCAAGGTGAACCTCACCTTCAGGTCCTCACCCATAAAGCATTTATGACTACCCCACTCGGTTTATATGGGCATGGAGATAGCTGTCCTGACCTCAGTGGTGTGTTGATGTGGCAATATTCTGTGGGCCCCACTATGATGTCTGTGTTATATTCACACTTTCTATCCATTCATAAAGTAGGCCTAGGCCCTGGATGATGTTTATTTGCGATCCAACCGGTTCATGAGGTCGTTCAGTATGAAGGGAAAACACAAATATAGCATTCAATCCCCATTATTTTCTGTGACGTGATCCACTCAAGCTTTGAATCTGCCCAATTTCTAAGTTCATGCCCTAAATTGGTGTCGCAAAATGGATGGATGGTGTGGATATAACACATACATCATAGTCAGGCTTACATAACTTTGCCACGTCAGTGCACCCTAGGCACACCACGCCATCACTGTCCTGTGTACGGTGCTTCTCCGAAAACAGGCGTGGAAGGGCGTGACTTGGCTATTACCCGGGTAACAGTTTAGTGGGTGTTACCCCTACCGTGGGGCCCACCTTGATGATTTATTGTATATCCACGCAGTCCATACGTTTCTACGGATCATTTTAGGACGGAATCCCAAAACTTAAGCAGATCCAAATCTTAGGTGGGCCATAACACGTTAAACAGTGTTGATTGAGTGCCTCACCATTAAAAATTCCAAAGAGCCTATAGTAAGGGTTTAGTAATTTTTTATTTTCCACACAACCCGTTGATAATGTCGAAAAGATTTGCATTAAGGGAAAATACAAATATCAGCTCCATCCAAAAGATTCGTGGCCCATAAAATGTTTTTAATGATCATTTATCACTGTTTCTAATGACATGGTTCACCGGAGATTTGGATCTTCTTTAAGTTTCTAATCTTCTCCTAAAATGATATAGGAAAACAGATGGACGACATGTATATACAAAAAATACATCAATGTGGACCCCACACGGTTACGGCAATTGGCACGATTAGGTACTTCCCCGGACTGGGTAGGGCTATGAGGTCCACCGTGATGTATGGATCTTATCCACACCGTCCATTCATTTTTCCATGTCATTTTAGGTCATTAGCCTAAAAATGGAGCCGATCTAAGCTCAGGTGAGGAGAATTTTGCTACACCACGCCTTGCATACGCCGCAATCCCAACCGTGGGTGGGATCCGAATCTCCAGGGGCATAGAATGCGGAGAGGGCGAGTCTCTCTCCTCTCCCCACTCGCTCCTCCAAGAATCTATCCAACCTCGCAAGGATTGGAAGTCGGTTTTGTGCCGACTATGGGACCAGGTGAGTTATGTTTGTGAGAAATCCACCCCGTCCATTCATTTTGTGAGTTCATTTTAGGAGGTGAGATAAAAAATGAGATGCATCCGATGAACCAAGTGGGACACACTAAAGGTAAAGGCGGATAGGGAAGGAACTGATTGTGTTGTGAGTATTTTATCCACTCAGTCCATCCATTTTCCCATATAATTTTAGGGCTTGATATAAAAAATGAACCAAAGTTCAAGGGGATCACACCACAGTAAATAAAGTGGATTGAACATTTATTATTGAAAAATTCTTAAGGGCCACAAAAGCTTTGTATCAAGCTGATATTTTGTTTTTTTTTTTTTTTTTTTCCCTTCATCCATATGTGTGATACTATGAACAGGTATAATGACAACTAAACACCGGCCTTAGGAAAGTTTCAAGGGTGCAAATCATTATTCCCACAATTTGTTGTAGCACACTTGATCTCTCATGTGTTTCAATTTTTGACTCAACTGTCCAGCAATATGGAAGTACAATATAAATAGTTCAGAAAAAAAAAAAAAAGAGGTAACCATTCATTTTCAAGCTATAAAAGCTCAAATATTGTATTGTGCGGTATTCCAATCAAGGTATATTTTTTTTTGTGTGGCCATCCATGGTGAGGCCCTTCTCATCTATGGTTTGGATCACTGAACAATGGGCCCATTTGAACAAGTTGCGATGGGCCCATTTGAAAAACGCTGCAGCTTACGGAGGGCTCCAAAAGCCTTTGGCACGGAGTTGCCATGGAAGCTTATGTGGGGTTCATCGTGATGTTTGTGAGAGATCCACCCCATCTATCTGTTTTGTGATCTCAATTTAGAACGTGTGACAAAAAATGAGTGTGATCCAAGACTTGAGTGGGCCAAAAACATGAGGATTGAACGTCCATAATTGAAATATTTGTGGGGCCGTAGAAGTTTTGAATCAGGCTAATATTTGTGTTTTCAGTTAATCCCAGTAGGAATGACATTATGAACGGTATGGAAGGCATATAAACATCAAAGAGGACCTAGGGATATTTCAACAGTAGGAATTTCCCTAACTACCTTTACTTTTAGTGCGGCCCACTAGGTTAACGAATGGAGCCCATTTTTTTTGTCCCACATCTTAAAATGAGCTCACAAAATGGATGGACGGGGTGGATTTCTCACAAACATCAGCTCTGGGACCTATCTGGTTTCCCAGCGCCCAAAAGCCTCCACGAAACCGACTTCCGATTCATACCCGGTTGAATAGATTCTCGGAGGCGTGAGAGTGGAGAGGAGAGAGACTCGCCCTCACCTCCTTCTATGCCCCTAGAGATTCGGATCCCACGCACGGCTGGAATTGCCGGCGTACTCAGCATACGCAAGCCGTGGGTGTAGCAAAATCCTTCTCAACACCCACTGAGTTGTTATCTTGGTGACAGCTAATTTGCTCCTGTTGGCGGAAGGTAGCGGATTGCATGTGACGCCGGGAACAGTTGTAAGGCTCATAGAGATGTCTGTGATAAATCCACTCCGTCCATCTGTTTTGAAAGACCAAAAGAGGGAAGGACTTTTAAGAATCAAGCAGATCTTAAACTCATGTGGGCCATACCACACGAAACGGTGGGTTGAATGCTTGATGCTGATAGATTTTTTTATCACGACGATATTTTCTTGGTATGGCCCACCTGAGTTTTGGATCTGCCTGATTTTTATAATCCCGTCCTTTTTGGTCTTGCAAAACATATGGATGGAGGTGATTTGTCAAGGGCATCTATGTAGACCCCACACAGCCCCAGGCACCACTGAGATATCTATATGCTGCGGGTCACAGGCAATCCGCTCCTGTGGCAGTCCCAAAGCACACTAACCATACTCGTAACAACGTCGCTACTGACCCCACCATGATATGCGTGTTTTATCCGTTATGTCCGTCCATTTTTCCAGCTCATTTTAGGGGAGGAGCCCAAAAATTAGTGTCGAAACCGACACTAAGGGAGATTGAATCCCACCCATCTGACTTTAGTGGGCTCAAATCGAAGTACACGTATGCTAAAATCATGCCCTGAAAACCCTCGTTGAGTTGGATAGGCTAATGACCGAGCGTACAGGCAGTGGGTGTTGTACCCTATTTTTGACCTGGTTTAGAAAGACGAATGAGACAGTGATATATGGTGCTGCAGATAAATGGTGCACACACGCATGCAAGCTGTAAAGAATTAGCCAATAGGTCTACTAGAGTGGCAGGTGGCAAGCAGGCTACTGGGGCACGTCAGTAAGAGAAGAAAGCGGGTCAAAACAGAGGCAGGTCGAGAAGGATGTTGAATGATTTGAAGCATTGTGAAAAACTCGAAAAGTCTCAGGAAAATTCAAGAATCAAGGAATCGTAACAGTCGAAGTTAATTACGAGTCTAGATAGTTCTAATTAAGGCTATAAATATAAGAGGTAGTCGAAAGAAGAATGATTCACACACCAAATCAAACAACAAATTTATTTATCTTTCCTTACTTTATCCTAATTAGTATAATCCATAGTTGTAATCGCTCATCAACGATCGATGGAGATATTAGTTGTAATTGTTCGTTCACTGTTTGCCGGGTAACCTATCTTTATATAGTCAATTCTATTTCTATAGAATTGCTTGTTTGAGTATTGATCACTCGATCGCTTGTTACTTAGCATCAATTAAGTGCCTGAAGGAAAGTCATTTCTGCTGAAAGGCAAGGCGCAACCCATTTCTGGAGGATGAACCCTACCCTTCGTCAATCTCTCGATCCGTTTGAATCCGTTGAGCAAGTGGATGAGTAGGCGACCAACATGTAACACCCTGAGATTTCGGCTCCTGTGTACATCACGACGGCCGAATTCCCAAGGCTATTTGGAATGTGTGAGGGTTACACCCCGTACAAAATTTTCACACAAACACGCACATTTCACACTATTTGGAAACCATGAGCAAGACAATGAAACCAAACTTATATATTATTTCATTAACTAAACTAAATCATCAAACCATGTAACCATCATTCAATCAAATATCATGTTCATAACTACATCCTTCCATTAGGACTTATTACAATTTCAAATACTAAATAAATGCTAGAACTATGAATGACTATGCGGTCTCGTCTTCCACCATCTGCTCCCATGAGCCATCATAATCATCTCCTTGAGGCTCTGGCTCCTGAGGATCGTTACCTACATGTTCTAAATTATTTCCACAAAACACCGTAAAAAACGGCATAGTGAAGAAATACTTTAAGGTTAGAAATAATAATCGCATAAAAATCATAACAAAACATCCATTACTCTTTCTTAATGCAATGCATGATAATGCATGACCCAGCGTAGGAATCCTTAGACATGCCGCCAGGGGTTTTGGGACACGCAAGCCCATAATTTTGCCCGACCACGTGAGAAACGGGACCCTCATAGCCCAAATCTACACGTGACAGTGTATGGGAGAAGTAGGACGCTCTAGCCTATTCTCAATTCCATACACCCATATGGAGCCACGTGCATGCATGAGTTAGCCATTCTTTATTATTATTACCAATTTACACCAAGCCACTTAACGTCTAACCAACCTTTGGTACCACCACATCCTTTTCTTATAGTTCATCACTCATCAAAATAGTCGTAACCGACGCATCACATCCCAGGATGGCGGCCCGTACTACTAAGCTTCATAACAACCATGCTCAATTATAGTCTTATGGAGATCCTTAGCAACATGAGAAATAATAATAGTAAATATAATAATAATAATAGTAATAAATGGATTTAATAACCTACTTAATCGGGCGATCTTGATACCACCACCACAGATCAGGGTGACCACTTAACCTGGACAAGCTAAAAGCACCATCTCGGGTTAGGGCAACCTCTTAACCGAGTGTTCCGATATTCATCACCACAGATCAGGGTACATCCACATATATAAAATGAATATAACATAATAAGAATCTCCATTAGACAATCACAACTATTCTTTATACAATATGAAAGGAAATGTGGTCCCTTTAAAGATGGTTACACAAATCTCATATGTGCAACAAACATAATTCTATTCCTTACTAGTTCTCTAAGTCCAATGAATGTCCTCATCACCATGAGATGGAAAAAAATATTTAAAAACATTCATATATAGCTAACTAAGGAGAGAACAAAGAAACACATGTAAACAAAAGCATATAAGAATTATCAACCTACAAAACATGAAATTATTAATCTTATCTTAAAGGAGTTCTCACCTTATGATCTTCGACTTATTAGATATATAAGATGATGCAATAATAGCAAGATGATACTCCTTCTCTCTCTCTCAAATTCGTGGGTGGGGGTCACCTCTGGCTAAGAGAGGCCCTATATATAGAGGTAGGGTCGGAATTAGGGTTTTAAGGAAGATACACCATCTTCAGATGAACGGTTGCGGTTTAAAGTAGAAATACATAATCTTTCGAGCCGTTTTGGAAAGTGTAAGCAACATGGTTTGAGGAGAGATTCCACATTTTTGTTTAGTCAAGTATGGGCTACAAAATGGTCGTGACGGATTTTGGAATGAGGCCCACTAAGTGATGAACGATCCACGAGAAGAAAATAGGAAATAATGAGTTTAGAATTATAAACTTTTGAATGAGCGGTTTATCTGACAATCGGACACCTAGGGTGGGTTTAAATGGGTCCAATGAGGCAGGTAGGTTCCACAAACTGAGGGTCCACAGCCGTTTGATAGGGTTTTAGCGCAAGAGGAGATTCTAGAAAATTCCGCTTTTGAGGTGATTCTCCACGTTGGTTAGCTAGAAAGGATGCTTAAGATCCTCTAAAAGCTTTCCTAAGATCCCATGCGAAGAGGTTACCCGGATTGGAAGATCCAAGTTTCCAACGGTTGGAAGGGAAGATGAGATTGGGTTGGATTCGAGATGGAATGAGATGAAATTTGGTAGGAGGGAGTTTTGGAGGGTAAGGAAGAAGATGGACGGCTTGGATTTTTGATTCGAGACCCACATAATGGACCGTGTAGAGGGCAGCGGTGGCAGCGGCAAATATAAAGAATCTCTTGTCCACCTTCTTGTTTTAGAAAGCATAGTCAAACGTGCATTGGCCATGCACTTTAATGTGCACGTTGTGCCCATGGGTCCCACCATAATGTATATATGAAATCCATTCCATCCAGCAGGTGAGCCATGTATTTTTAGGCGTTGACACAAAAATTGGGATAAATCCGAGATCGGGTGGCCCACTGTAGACACCCCACCTTCGGCTACACTGTTGGTAGAGATAGCTGGATGAATGGAGGACCATACCCCCAAATCCCAAGCCCAAACTCAGCCAAACTCACCCTTGTAAGCCCCAAATCCGTAGCCCAACTCAAGCCTGAACCCAGTCAACCCACCCCTAAACATCAGCCTGAAAAACCCCCCATAAGAAAAGCCAGTCAAAAAATTCTAAAAAAGTCAAACTCACTGAGTCAACCCACTGAGTCAACCCGCTGAGTTAACCCATTGAGTCAACCCGCTGAGTCAACCCGTCGAGTCAAAACACCAAGTCAACCCGTCGAGTCAACCCGCCAAGTCAAATCACCGAGTCGACCCGCTGAGTCAACTCACTGAGTCGACCCACCGAGCAAAACAGCAGACTCGAGGAACGACCGTACCGCGCGTTGGAAATCGAGGAGTGACCGTACGGGCGGCCCACAACGGGCCGCCCAAAAATATTTACGGGTTCTGCCACTACCCGCTGCTATAAATACCCCCCTTCCCTTCTCATTTCAACACAGCAACCCAGCCAGAGAGAGCCCGTCCGTTCGAGTTCCCTTCTTCACCCTTTAGCCCATTTTTCCACCAAGGAGAGCCTGAGTGAGGAGATCCTAGCCCTGGTCCAGTCCAGCCTGACCATTGGTCCAAGTCTCCCAAGCCATACAAGTCTTGATCTAGCCACTCGAAGCCAACCCTTGCGACACCTCTGTCCATCCAGCTACTCTTTTTCCAGCATCATCTCATTTGCATCTAGCATAAGTGCAACATTTACTTTTCTTCCAACCCCCTGCTTCACTGCAAGCACCTTGATTATTCAAACACACTACATACGTCTTATATTAAGCACCTGTCAGTTCGAGCGTATGCTCTGGGCTTGCCTGTTATTGGAACCTGCCCATCAGAAACTCTTACTGTTCAGACTTGCATTCATGCTTCACCATAAAGCACATTGATTATTCAAACACACTGCATACGTCTTATATTAAGCACCTGTCAGTTCGAGCGTATGCTCTGGGCTTGCCTGTCATTGGAACCTGCCCATCAGAAACTCTTACTGTTCAGACCCGCATTCATGCATCATGTCATCTATGAGAATGTACGAGGATTAAAACAGACTTTCAAGTGTTAGTTCGATTCTGTGAAGTAGAGACCGTACTTCGGTACGGGCAGTGTGTGGGGTGCTTAAACTCTTCCCACCCTGTAACTGTGATCCCTTACCTCGAATCTCTGGCCGCAGATCAAAAGGAGTCATTTTAGAGGAAGGAATCTTCGGATCCCCTTCTCTAACGTTTCTACGGGGTCTAGCCGACTGTAGATTCGAAGTAACTGGCTAGTGGCGACTCTGGTCTTATATAAACTCATTTAAACACATCCAGCCTAAACACGACTACCAAACAAAGCTCTCGAGAACGAGGCAAGCCAGTGGCACAAACGGCGATTCGCACTCACGCATCCTCTTCTTCTTTTCCCGAAAGGAAAGGGACGAACGTCGTGTGGGAGTGCGGAAACGGCGAGGGTCCACAGAATGACGACTCTGCTGGGGAAGAGCTAGTCCCACTGGTCGTGATCCGACTTAAAAAACAGAATCCTTCCCGTACTTGAAAGTCACTAATCCTTATACAATCTCATCTGCATAGCATTCTACCCAAAAAAAAAAAAAAGAAAATCCCAAAACCAGAAAAAAAAAGAAAATCCCGAAACCCCAAAAGAGTAGAGTATAGTCCTCACCATTGCGCCTCCTCGGGCTCAACGTGTTCGAAAGCAACTTCCCTTCCGCAGCATAATCCGCACTCGGGCTCAGCAAGCCATGTCCGACCACGAAGAAGAAACTCATCTCTTCCCTGCTCTTGAGATGACCGAAGCGCAACCTCCAGTGCAACAGCCAATTGAGAATACGCCAATCATACAAGAATTGGCACAAGGAATGAGAGCAATGCAAGAAATGCTCTTGCAATTCATGCAAACACAAGCCACCGCAGCAGCCAACAATCAGGTTGGCCCAGTTCAGCAATCTCAGCAGCCATGCCGGGTCCTTCCGGCCTCCAGTTCAAATCAAGCACAACCATCGGAGTCTGCCCAAGACTACCGACAGCAGCCGTCTAGGCCCTTCGCTATGGGGCATCCTCCTCAATACCTCCCCACGACGACAGGGCCATCTCAGAGCACTCCCATCGCAAGGACTTCCAGTCAGCTTCTAGTCAATCTTGCAAACAACAGTCTCAGTGGATCTCAGCATGTCCCCATCGATAGGACTCCTTTTCAATTTCAGCACATCCTCGCCGATGGGATTTCAATTCAATTTCTAGCAACAGGGACAGCACTGGCGAATGCCCACAATGGGGGTCAGTGTCAAGCCCACATCAATCAGCGGACAGTGGCGAATACCCAACAAGGGGTCACTTCCCAGCATCTCAGCCTCCTACAAACAGGAGCACTTTTCAATTCCAGCACATCCCCGCCGATGGGATCCCAGTTAATTTTCAGCAATCTTCAATTCAGCAATCTGCAGTTAATTTCCAGCAAGTTCCAGTTCAACCTTCAGTACAATCTCCAGTTTAGTTGCCATCATTTCAAGCACAAGTTCATCAGAATCCAGTTCAATCATCAAATCAACTTCAGCAACTCGAGGTTGCTTTTCAGCAAGCATATAGGGTCGAAGACATCGACCACTATGCCGAAGAAGAACGTGCCTTACTCCAAGAGGCACCAGTCGCTCGAACGGATCACTCAGGACTGGACGAGTTGCGGGAGCAGTTCCAGATCTTGCAAAATCAACTTCAGCGACAACAAAGAATCGATCTACCTTCGACCAAGTTCAGAGACTTGTGTTGTTTCCCAGATTCTCAAGTACCTTAAAACTTTGAGGTACCCAAATTCAAAAGATACGATGGCAGCGGTTGTCCCACAGCACATTTCAATGCCTTTTGTGGAGAGCTGAGTGCAATCTCAGGAAATGAAGGGGCCCTCATTCGTTTGTTCCAAAAATCCCTGAAAGGCGATGCCCTAGATTGGTACACCTCATTGGACTGCCACCGCATCAGGACGTGGGAACAGCTTTCCCAGGCTTTCGTCGACAGATTCGCATATAATCTCAATATGGCACCCAGAAGAGCCGACCTCGCAGCTCTCAGGCAAAGGAGTGATGAAACACTATCAGCTTATGTGGGACGTTGGCGAGCTATGGCAGCCAGAATGCGGACACCTATCGGCGACAAAGAACAAATCTCCATGATTGTTCATTCAACATATCCGGGCATATCTGGATATCTCATCTCGCATCCATATGCTAATTTTTCACAGTTGATCCGTGCTGGAGAACAAGTCGAAGCAGGAATCCGTGCCGGGACAATCTCCCCATGGCCTCATCAAGCCACTCCAGTCAAGAGGAACAGAGTGGAGGGAAAACCTATCGGATATGGGAATGGAAACCGAAGCGGTTCTCCTCCCCGCTCGACAGAGGTAAACAACATCAATACCACTGCTCAGGGTAATCAATACGCTCCCCCACAGGGACACCAACATCATCAGCAGAATCAGGTTCAGCACCAACCTCAGAGGTATCAACCACGACCAAATCCGCAACCACAGCCACAACCACCTCGACAGCAGCAGCAGTTCAGAGGGAATGGTCAATACTCATACCAGAACAGGCAGAATTACAGAGAGCTCAGGAAGTTCACTCCACTTACTCAGCCGCTTAGTCAGGTCATGACTATGCTGGTACAGAAGCAGTTACTCACTCTAATGGCACCCAGGCCTCCTCCTCATCCTCTGCCTCCGAATTACCGGAAAAATGAGTATTGTGCCTACCATCAAGGACGTGGTCATACTACTGATCGATGCTTTACTTTGAAGAATGCCATACAAGATCTGATTGACAACCGCAAGATCGTCATCTCGGTCCCTGGGACTCCCACAGCAGCTTCCACCAACATTCTTCAGAGTCCTCTGCCTCAACATCCGACGGATCCCAGTTCATCTCGAGGCCCCACCGTCAACAGCATAGAAGAAGAAGAACGCCTCGATCGCTTCTTCTCCCCCATCCAATCCATTCATACCTACACTTATGGGCCGACAAATCCTTCTCCGATCATGCAAGGGGCAAGTCCCTTTCCTCCTCCAGTATCTAAGCCAGTAGTACTCGAAGGAGCACTTACATACGATGTGCCAATTGTTCAAGGGGCGTCTTACGGCCCCTCATGTTGGGAACTAGTCGTCCTGGAAGGAGCACAATCATACATCGAGTCCACATACGAACCTGTCGTCTTGCAAGGGGCAATTTCAGCACAGGAACAATACAATTCGCCATGGAGAAACCATACTCATCAGCAGCAAGAACCCATTGTATTGGAAGGAGCTCCTCCGGTTGAGCCAGTCATATTGCAAGGGGCAAACCCCGGAGGCGTGTCAATCACACTACGGCAGCTGGGACGAATAGAGAAACCCTCTGCCATATCAAGAGGACCAGTATTCATTCCATGGGAGCCTCTTGCTCCAGGAACGGTCAAGCCAGGACCTCAACCTTATGTGATCTATAAAGACCAGCCTCGATATTACCCCTTCAGCACAGGCAACAATGTAGTTCTCAAGGCAAAAGCTCCATACGAGGAAGATCTGGTACCCACACCAGCACCGTTGCAAGAACCAGTGATCCTAGAAAGCAAAGGTGAGAAAAGTTATAAAGAGGTCCCATGGCACTATCCAGAATGTGCGGAAGTGGGGAACATGAATCCCAATGGGCGTTGCATCCGAAGAGATAATCAGAACAAGAGAGATCCCAAAGGCTCCCTCTCAGGCCTCGGCAACAAAAATGAAGCCGCATACGATGTGGCGACTCAGCTCAAGTCAATCCCTGCACAAATCTTAGTATGGGAGCTACTCTGCACATCTCGCATACACCGAGAAATGTTTGCCAAAACCTTGAGCGATGCTCATGTCTCCTCCGATACGGCACCAGAGATGATAGCATTGATGATTGGACAGCTCCTGGCTCCACGTGCCATCACCTTCACTGATAATGAGTTGCCACCAGAAGGACGCGATCATGGGCGATCCCTCAACAGAGCCTTACGATACAAAGACCTCTGTGTCCCCCTGGTCCTTATCGATAATGGCTCAAGCTTAGCTTAAATGTCTGCCCGCTCAAGACTGCAGAACGTCTGGAAATCAGTCCTTCTTCATTCCGACCCAGCACCATATGCGTCAGAGCATTCGACAACACCCGCCGATCAGTGGAAGGGGAGGTCGACATAGAGGTACAGATAGGTCTGGAAGTCTCCACCATCACATTCCAAATTCTGGATATATCAGCCTCTTTCAACATGCTGCTCGGACGACCTTGGCTGCACAAGGTTGGAGCTGTGCCGTCAACCCTGCATCAACGAGTGAAATACATCTGTGGAAATCAAGTGATCTCTATCCATGCAGAGAAGGAGCTCATCATTCCTTCCAATGCTGCTGTCACTGAACCAGACATCCCGGTCATCGATATCCAACAGTCTAAAGAAGACATCCCGTTTCACAGTTTCGAATTCGAGACTGTGAACTCTATCGCCAATCCAGAACCGATAAGGGTGGACCGTGTCTTTTCACCGGCAGAACGTCTGAGCCTCAAATACCGAATAAAGAATCATTTCAAGTCTAGAAAGGTACCGCTGGTATACAACCAACGCAAATGGGGACTCGGATACAGGGCAATCTTCATGGACAAAGGAATGAAGAAATTTTGATGCTCACCCATCCAGTTCGTCAAGCCAGGAGAACCTTGCAAAGATCCAGGAGGGAATCAACCGATTGCACTACACAAAGGCCTCCCATTGAGCCTAGTTTGGGCCACGTGGCCCCCCATTTGATGGGATCAGATTCTCGAACCATCTAAGCCTCCAAAAGAAGAAGGAAATGATGAAGACGAAGAAGGAAGTCAAATACAGCAGCTTCAGGACCAGGTTACTCTGATACCTGCTCCCAACCAAGGGCATAACCTGCCCACTTCAGTATCAATCAACCAGGGGCACAACCTGCCCGCTTCAATTCCAGCCAGTCAGGGGCACAACTTGCCCATCTCAGCATCAATCAGCAAGGGGCACGACTCGCCCATATCAACACCATCAATCACCAGCCAGGGGCAGAAGCAGCCCATCCATTGGACCAAGAAAGGGAAATGGCTAGCCCTGGACTGGTCCAATGTCCAGATTTCGAACTTGTGTCTAACCGTAGAACCAGACGAACTGCAATGCGAGGTAAGTGATCCTGGAGGGACTGAGTACGACTCAGATCTCGAACTTGACCAGCGAGAAATCATGGTCATTGGGCCAGACTGTGATTCTTCGCCCGAATCATCAACCCCCACCTCTTTAGGGGAGGAAGTGTGGGGTCCTGAATGGTCATCCGTTTCCCTAACTTTTGAATCAGCCAAGGAGCCGTCTGAGGGCTCTGGCATCCAAAAAAACGCCTGTTTCAGCAGCGACCGGAACTTTGGAACAAGTTGGGCTCAATCATGGTCTGCAATGCCCACTTGTTCAAAGTCCCGTAAATTTCAAAAATCCAAAAAAATAAAAAACTTTCAAAAGCCAAAAACATCTAGCATTTCCATTTCAGAAAAATCTCAAAAGCCAAAAAACATTTCTTTTCCTGCATTCAATAGTGTGCCAAGTTCGTCTAAAGAGTCACATGAGTTTGAAGTCGAATCATATGACTTCGACATCGAATTAGACTTCGAGCTCATGGGTCTGGACGAAGCTCGGGATGAGGAAGATGATGACCCGACTTTCGAACTAGAGGGTCTCCTCAAAAAGTTTGAATCCAAAGCCAATGTTGTAGCCGATGATTTCGAGATAGTGAACTTGGGGACGCCTGAGATCCCTAGGGAAGTACGCATTGGAAAATCGTTGCCACTTGAGATGAAACAGAAAATGCTAGAGTTCCTAGCTCCAAGATTGTCCAACTTCGCGTTCTCATATGAAGACATGCCAGGGCTCGATGAAGAGCTCGTTGTACACCATCTGCCAACCAAGGCAGATATGAAGCCAGTGAAACAGAAACTTCGAAGAATGAAGCCAGAATGGGCTCTGAAAGTCCGAGATGAAGTCATCAAGCAGTACAATGCGGGATTCTTGGTAGTCTCCAACTACCCTGAATGGCTCGCCAACATCGTGCCAATACCAAAGAAGGACGGCAAGGTTCGAATGTGCATCGACTTCCGAGATCTCAACAAAGCCAGTCCAAAAGATGACTTCCCTTTGCCACATATCGATACTCTGGTCGACAACACTGCTGGATACACGATCTTCTCATTTATGGACGGGTTCTCAGGTCACAATCAGATCAAGATGGCCGTCGAAGATCGCGAGAAGACATCGTTTATCACTCCCTGGGGAACCTTCTGTTACAGGGTAATGCCGTTCGTTCTGAAGAATGCAAGAGCAACATATCAGCGAGTAATGACAGCATTATTCCATGACATGATGAATAAAGAGCTTGAAGTATATGTGGACGACATGATCGTCAAATCTCGCACAATTGAAGGACACTTTGAAGATCTGAAGAAGTTATTCAACAGATTAGAAAAGTACAAGCTCCGTCTCAACCCTCAGAAATGTGTCTTCGGTGCAATGGGAGGTAAGCTCCTCGGCTTTATGGTGAGCGAGGATGGCATCAGGGTCGACGAGACCAAAACCAGAGCAATCATCGAGATGCCCCCTCCTAGAACAGAGAAAGAAATCCGCGGCTTCCTCGGTAGAATTCAATACATCAGTCACTTCATCGCACAGCTCACACCTATTTGTGAGCCCATTTTCAAGCTCCTTCGGAAGAACGTTCCAAAAGAATGGAATGATGATTGCCAAGTCGCCTTCGACCGCATCAAGAGATATCTCATGAATCCTCCAGTCCTAGTGCCGCCCACTCCTGGGCGACCACTATTGTTATAGATCTCGGTAGCAGCAGAAGCCATTGGCTGTGTCCTTGGCCAGCACGACGAGACCGAGAAGAAGGAGCAAGCAATATATTATTTGAGTCGAAAGTTCACCGACTATGAGACCAGGTATTCCACGATCGAGAAGACTTGCCTCGCCCTAGTCTGGGCAACTTAGCGACTCCGTCAATACATGATTGCATTTCCTATTCTCCTCCTCGCTCACATGGATCCGCTCAAGTACCTGTTCGGGAAATCGGCACTCACTGGAAGGATAGCTAAATGGCAGCTACTCCTGTCTGAGTTCGACATCACCTATGTCACTCAGAAGGCAATCAAGGGACAGGCCCTCACCGATCATCTTGCCGCTCACTCACTCCTGGATTATCAACTGCTCAAGACATTCTTCCTTGATGAAGATCTCTTGCTCATTGAAGAGGAAGAAAAGAAGAAAAAAGATGAGTGGACGTTATTCTTCGACGGCGCAGCAAATTCTAAAGGGAGTGGTATTGGAGCGATCCTCTACTCTCCAGATGATGTCCCTATTCCCATCTCAAGGCGCATAGCATTCGAGTGCACCAACAACATGACAGAGTACGAAGCATGCATCGCTGGCTTAAGGGAAGCCATAATCTTGGGCGTCAAGAAGCTATGAGTATTTGGAGACTCACAGCTTATCATCAATCAGACCAATGGCGAATGGAAAACCAAGGACGAGAAGTTGATACCATATCATGTGTATCTTGAAAATCTGATCGAAGAATTCAAAGAAGTCACCTTCTCATACATGCCCAGAGCTAAGAATCAGTTTGTAGATGCTCTCGCTGCACTCGCATCAATGCTTGAGATCCCGAAAGGAGCTTCAGAATGGGAGCTCACAGTCGAAATTCAAGATGAACCTGCTTTCTGCCTGCAAATAGAAGAAGCTGAAGCTGCCCCTGACAAACCCTGGTATGCTGACATCAAGCAATATCTCGAAACCTAGGAGTATCCGGAGTCAGCAATAGCAACAGATCGCCGAACCATTCAGCGTTTGGCCGGCCAGTTCACCATCAGTGGCGAGGTTCTTTACAAGCGATCCTATAATCACATCCTCCTTTGATGCGTCGATGAAACAGAAGCTGCAAAGATCATGGAAGAAATACACGAAGGAATCTGTGGCCTACACATGAACGGGCACATGATGGTAAAGAAGATTCTACGACTCGGTTACTATTAGCTCACCATGGAGACAGACTGTTGCCAGCATGTCAGAAAATGCTTCAAGTGTCAGGAGCATGCGAATCAAATCCATGCCCCCTCATCAGAATTATACAACCTGACCACCCCTTGGCCCTTCTCCATGTGGGGACTCGACATCATCGGCAAGATCAGTCCCAAAGCGTCATACGGTCATGAGTACATACTTGTGGCAGTCGACTACTTCACCAAGTGGATAGAGGCAGCCTCCTACACCACGATTGCAGCATCTCAGATGATCAAATTCATGAAGAACAACATCATATGCCGGTATGGAATCCCCCATGCTATCATCACAGATAATGGGACCCCGTTTGTCAACAAGAAGGTGGATGGCTTTCTCAGCAAGTTCAAGATTCAACGTCATCGATCAAGCCCCTACCGTCCTCAGATGAATGGTGGGGTAGAAGCCGCAAACAAGACAATCGTCAGAATACTCGAGAAGATGGTCGTGACCTATCGAGATTGGTCAGATATGCTCCCATATGCATTTTAGGCCTATCGAACGTCTGTACGATCTGCTACGGGTGTTACTCCTTTCGAGCTTACTTATGGAATGGAAGCAGTTCTGCCAGTCGAGGTGGAAATACCATCACTATGGGTATTACTAGAAAGCGGAATTGAAGAAGGAGAATGGCAACGGGCCAGATTCGATCAGTTGCAGCTGGCAGATGAAAAGCGTATGCGTGCGCTAAGCCATTCCCAGTGTTATCAGAAAAGGATCGCTCGGGCTTACAACAAGAGAGTCCGAAAAAGAAGTTTCAAGGTAGGCGACATGGTCATGAAGAAGATTATACCGTCACACCTTCCGGATCCCAGAGGAAAGTTCAAACCCTCATGGGACGGGCCACTGATCGTCAGAGAAGTACTTCCCGGAGGCCTCCTCAGACTCACCAGCATGAGAGGGGTGGATCTTCCTGAGCCAACCAACGCCGACAACGTGAAGATCTTTCACGGGTAAGTCATTCTGACCTTATCAAGAGTTACTTTAATAGAGCTGAAGTCAAGAGGACGAAGCTAAGACCTCTGAGAAATCATTTTCGTCCACCAACAAGTGTTTCAAGTAAGGGGATTCAAAAGGAAAAGACAAAAAAAAAGAGAAAAAGAAAAAGAATACAAAAGAAAAAGGAAAAAAAAAAGAAGAAAAGAGAAAGAAAAAGGGAAGCCAAAGCAAGGCACCCAAGAAAAAAATCAGCCCAAGAAGAAACACAGTTATCCATCCATTTATCTCAGAAGGGTCTCTAGCTAAGACCAACAGCTCTATCATCGTAACTTAGGATAAGGGCTGAAAGACTGCCATCGGCCGGCAGCGACAGATTCCCGACCTCTAGTCGCCGCAGTTATCCAAAGATCCAGAAAAAATAAAAATAAAAAAAAAGAAAAAAGAAAAAAAGAAAATGTGTGCCTAAACAAAGAGTGCGGAGTGAAAACCCGGAAGGGCGCTCCGAGTAAAAAAAGTGGGCATACAGCAGACTCGGTGAAAACCCGAATGGGCGCCGAGGGTAAAAACAACATAGCTGCCAAGGGGCAGGCAAGATCAAACACCTGGGACGTGGTGAAAATCCGAAAGGGCGCCACGGGCAAAAATGACGGGAAAAGGCCGGCTACGGTGAAAACTCGAAAGAGCGCTACAGGCAAAAATGGCTCGAATGAAAAAAAAAGAAAAGAAAAAATAAAAGTGCAGGTACCAGGAAATCAGACAATTTAGAACGGTTCAAGCAGTCACAGTTCAAGAACAAGAAGAAGTGCGGTCAGGAGCGAAGAGCTCTGCAAATTCTGACAATCTCAAGAGGCAATAGTTTCTTTTGCCTACACCTCTAGGGAACCAAAGGATCACACAAGTCAAATCTTGAGACATCGGTCAAAGCATTGGCCGAGCCCCAGTTCTGATTCCTATATCCCGACACAAAATCCAGACACACTCACAAGACAACTCATGGCACAATAGATTCTCAAAAAGTTTTCTTCTTTTTTCATTAAAAGCATCATATTTCTTTTACACATATCATGTCATCTCTTTCAAAAAAAATACAAAAAAAATGCATCATCATCAAACATATATGCAAAAAAAGAATGTGCAGGTGGCTAACACCATCAATCTCTACCCTCCTCCTCGGCCACATCAGGTAAGTCCTCTGACTCATAAAAAGATAGCCTCGCTCTCAACCTACTCACCTCCATACGCAGGTAATGCGCCTCATCGCGCTCAAGGGTACGAATCGCTGTCTCCTCGTCAGACAACCTCTGATTGGCAGCCAATCTCCTCGACATCATCTCACAATGATACCGAAGTGCAGAAATCTCAGACAGCAGATGGCCATGAGTGGCCAAAAGGAAGCAATGATCAATGAATGGGCGCTCCTCAAAAGGTTCATATGAACCAAATGAAGAGCCAGCATCTCCAAGGATATCTTGCTCATCCTCATCAGCAGTCTGGTGCCAGCAAGGGATACGTCGATACAAGGACTGCTCAGCAACCCAGTACTAATATGGGGCAGTCGCCATCGGAAAAGTCCGCAGCTCAAAACCCAGCAAATCAGCAGTCAAGTAACTCGCCCAAGATCCATCAACCCGGGTCCTAAAGTCAGAGGATCTAGATGGAAGCGCTCGACGCCCGATACCCGTGAAAGCGAAAAGAGGAACATCCTGCTTGTACCCAAACTGCCGCAGGAACCGAATAGGATGGTAAGAAAAGTAAGATCGAAAGCCTACCAACATCAGAGGAAGGCGGTGTGCATCGCAAAGCACTGGAGGAAGTGAAGGCTAAGATGACTCCCAACGAACATTCCAGTCACGAAGTTCAACGAACATCCTGCGATACAAGGGCTCGCTCATCCTAGCCGTATGAGGAAGAAACTCCATGATATAACGCATGACGTCAGAGCTAGGAATGCCAGGAAGGGGTGAAGGAACAGTCAAAGAAAGACGCTCTCATAGCCAGACCTGACCACAAAATTAAAAAGAAGTTCAGCTAGAGCAAAGCAATTCCTAACAAAGCAAGAAGAAAAAGGTGTAGAAAAGATACCTGAAGAAAGGCACAACAGCCGCGAAGGACACGAGTGCGGCCCAGGGCGCAGTCAGTCAGCCCATTAAACAGCTCGGCCAAGATGAGAGAAATGATCCCCTGTCGTCAGATAGCTCGGCTTATCACCTCAAAAAGCAGAGGAGTCTGGGGCCTGCGCCATCCCGAGAACAGCACCTCAGCTATCAAGCAGAACATCAGTGCGTTCCGAGCAAAGGTAGAATCGACCACACTCCGAGGACCCGAAAAAAGGTCATACAGTAAATCTAAGGAGAACACTACAGCATCCTGGCTGGCGGCTGCAGGCCGAACAAGATAGGGGATCCCGAACCAGTTCTGCGGTGTAGCAGTCTTCGGCGACGTCTTCGGCGAGAAATACTGAGTATAATCCCATGGTAGGCCTGTCAAGCGGGCAAGCTCCTCCAAAGAAGGTCCCATCTCCATATCGTTGAACGCGAACAAGTTCAACGAAGGGACCCAATCAATCAAAGCAGCTCCGAGCATCCTCCAATCAATGCCAACTCTAGCCATATGGATCAGACTGCCGAAGCCATAGGACTTCAAATCCCGAATCTTATAGGCTGACAAACCATCATGCCAAGCAAGCAGCCGTGGGGAGCAAGAAGGACGAGGAAGCAACTGACAAGTCCTCACTGGCACCCCCTCCAGAACAAAAGGCCCAGAAATCAATGATGACTCATCGAGGATCGGAAGGTCGACAGGCGAAGGAGAAGCAAAAGCTGGAACCTCTGCAGACTCGACAGCCCTTGACCTACTCTCAGTAACGACTATGTCTGATATAGTCGCATCACTGTCCGAAACTGTCATAACCTCAGCCGCATGGGAAGACTCGTCCACCTCATGAACAGAGTGCGCAAAAGACCGACGATCAAAAGAAGGACGATACTCTCCATCAAAAGGGCTACCAGCGAAGATCACACCACACATCGTGGCATCCTGGCCAACCTGACCGTCGAAAATTACATCTGAACCATCAAGAAGGGTCCCGGCAACCCCGATCGAAGAATCAACGGTTAGATCTGAACCTGCGGCCCTCTCCAATAGGAAATCATGAATCCAGTCATCACCCTGGCCGATCAAAGGGATCATCGAGGCATCCACACCGTCCATCATCAGGGGGACATCATCAATGATCACATCAAGTCCACCCAAACAAGTGTGCCGCACATCCTGGCCCTCATCAAGAGCATCCAAACTGTCAAAGGTATCATCTGAACCATCCATCCCATCCAGACAGGAGATCAGCCCACCTATGTCCATCATGGTCCCATCACCTCCATCAATCACACCATCCATGTGGCCCATATTCAAGGGATGCATAGCCTCACCTATGTCCCATCCTCCCATCTCATCCGTGCCATCCATTTCTCCCACAATCAAAGCCCCATTCAAATCTGGAATTTCAGCATGGCTGCCATTAATGGGGCCATTCAAAGCTCCACCAACCACCATCCCTAACCCCTCATCAATGCCCCCATTCAATGCACCATCCCCACCATCCATTAAAGAAATCCCTCCATCATTAAAGCCTTCAACACTTTCTGAAGTGTGGGACCCACCATGGACAGCCCCCACAACCCCTAAATCTCCACCATACATTGCCCAAGAAAGGACAAAGCAAAATAAGGACAAGATGAGGAGGAAAGAAGAGACAAAGGGAAGATTCATGGTTGAAATCAAACCTGGACGTACAGAGCAGGTGGAGACAAGGTCAGCAGACAACAGAGAATGTCTGAACCCGAGCCAGCCCAGGCCGCACAAGAGGCGAGCCTTGGGCGGCCCGTTCTGGGCCCCCCGTACGGACGCGCTCCCTCTCTCTCCGCGGGATTGGCTCCATGGTTCTTGGTAGGTGAGGCTGACAGTCCACATCAGCAGATGGCACCCTGAGGGCCGCCCAAGGCTCCAGTCCACTCCAGATTTCGATTGAGGTTGATCAAGATCATTTGTAAGGTACCCCACCGGTCCAGTCACGAAGTATTGCGGCCAGAATGGGTCTGATCAAGTCAAAGAAAGGGAAAGATGATCAAGAGGGGGCCACAAGAAATCCAAGTCATTCAAAAACTAGATCACCATGATCTAAACCATGGAAGAACCTACATGAGCCATCAAACAGCAAGATCAAAGGTCCGATCATCAAGAAAGAAGGCCAGAATCCAAGATTTGATCATCAAGTGGGCCCACAGGGCCAAATCAAGCAATCTGAACCGTCCAGGTCATCATCCATGCAGTCAAGAAGTCTCATCTTTCACAAATCATTAAGGAACGAGTCAAAGGCCAAAACATCCAGACATCATCAAGGAATTTGAGACAAGTCAAAGATCGTATATTCATTCAGAAGATTTTACAAAAGAAGGTAAAAGCCAAAAGAAGAAGGTCATCCATCAAGTAAGCTGAATACAAAGGCAGGCTACAAGTCGCCAACATAGTCGTCATCGTCCCTCCTCTCGTCCCGCTCCCGACGGTAAAGATCCATCAAAGGAGCTGTCACTGAGCCTCCAGCATATCTGCGACGGCCCCCTGGAACATAGAGCGAAGGAAGCAGAGGCCCCTGGCCGTACAGCAAATACCACTCATCATAGTCACGATCCGGGATCATGAAACGAAACCCGGGCTGGCCCGCAAGAGCATCAGCCATCTCGTCAGCAGGAATCTGAGCAGCTGGAGGAGGTGCAGAACAAGGGACCCGAGCCACCCCAGTGACTTGCCGAAGCAACCTCTCACCCAGATACCACTGAAAAGATTCAGCGTCAGAAAGCATGATATGGAGACATGAAGCATCATATGCCTCCACACGCTGAGGGGTGTAATAGAGAGGGAAGTTGGCATACGGCATCCGAGCGAGCTACAGCAAATGAGGTCACCACGATCAGTTACAGTGCAGCACGAGGGGTAAGGAAAGCAAGATACTTACATCGTCAACGGTCAACCCGTCTATGTCAGCGCGCCAATTGTCCCCAGAAACTCGGGAGTTCCGCTGACGGTGTTGTTGGTGCCAGTACATGTGGCGATACAAAGAGGGCTTAATATCATCCCGCATCCTCGGCGCGAGATGGGAAAAATGGTCATAAAAGCAAGTCTGGGCAAAGGCACACCTAACAATTAGAAAGAGGAGGAGGGTAAATGTCTCCAAGAAAGGTGGATGAAGAAATACCTCGACGACAGGTCAGAAACCGGTGTAGGACCGGCTATTCCGACAGGTCTTATCCAGACCCAGGAAAATATGAGTCAGGATAGCCCCGTTCTAATTGTAGGGGTGGTGTAGATCCTCAACCAAGCGAAGAAATTTAGGATCAACCCTCTCATTGGCGTGGCAGAGAAGGAAAGACCCGAAGGCATAAGTGATCATGGCCCGTGCTTTGTGGAGGGCCTCTCGCTCGGTAGTGGGGATGACGGAGGCAAAAGTGTTGTAGAACCATCGCATCTTTACTTGATGGCCTTGGAATTCATCCTCGGGTGGGGCATCACCGACGAACCGTAGCCAGCCAGTGGAAGTGATGGGAGCCAGAGAGCTGACTTGAGGAACAACTGTCCCATGAAATGGAAAGCCTATTTGCATATAAATGTCCAGGGGAGTTATTCCCCATTCACCATAAGGGAGCTGGAAGGTGTGGTCTCGTCCCTCCGCCTCTCGCAAAGGGCCGCGAGCATCATGCGGTTGGCACTGTTGTTATGAAAACGTAAGGTGAGGAGGCCAACAAAAGGAGTACCAGCCAATACTCGTTCAAGCAAGGGCTGTGGATCCTTCACCCAGTTGTCCCAGTGATCCCTGGTACCTCGACCCTTGATAGCGGGAAGAGGTTGGTGCTCGATAGCCAAGGAACACATGTGGTCCCCTCGGCGGATGTTGAAGGCAGGATCGTCTTCGTCAATCACTCGACGTCCTCTAGTACCGTCCGCCATTGAATCCTACAAGCTTGGCAAGGTAAGTCCCTATCCCTTACCCGTTAAAATCCAAATTATCATCCAGGAAACCCATGGGATTGGACTCACATTCAAATGCAAGATCTAAAGTCCAACTCCATGTGTCACCTAGGATATGTGTTGGACCCATTAGAGAAAGCAAGGCCCACCTTAAAGAAGGTTGCATGGCATGCCTTATGCAAGGAAAGTCCATCATCCAAGGACACATTTTGGACAACAAATGCACTCAAGTACCATAAGATCAACAAAGGATAAGAATCCTACTTCACATGAGAAATCTCTCTTCAAAGTCCACATGTGGCCAAGGATTGGTCCACTTTTATGCCAAGGCCATGATTCTCACTTAAGATGTTTCCATCTTTTTACACATGTACATGGATAAGTGGAGAATAGGAGGGAAATGGGCCCCCAAGAGCAACCCAAATGCCTCATCTCAATGGATTGAAGGGAGCACATAGCCCACTTAAAAGCATGAGAACCCATTCACGGGTCAACCATGGGCAACCCTATGTGCCTCATCTTGATGAAAGTTTTGACCATGAGAGCACAACATGGTGGTCCACCCATAAACATATGAGTTAAAGAAGCCAAGGGTAAAGAATTTGATGCACATAGCCCATATAAAGAACTAAAGGTGGAAATGTCCAAGCAAGGACAAATTTGGGCAACTTATGTGCACCAATTTCTTTACAAGAAAGGGAGACCATTTGAGCACAAGAGGGCATGGCTTGATGGGTCACCCAACCATCATGAAAATGGCTAAGAATGGTATACATAGCCCACTTGAAGATCAAAATCGAAAGTGCCCCAAAGCATGGGACAAAATTGGGCAACTTATGGGTATCATTCTTTCTCACAAATCGAAAGAAAAATCACTCATATTTGAGAATGATGGTGGATGACCCACCAAGCCCCCAAAGAAAAGTTCAAGGAGCTATGGTTGCATGGATAGCTCACTTGAAGGAGGATCATCCATTTGAGATTGATAACATCTAAGGAAACTCTTGAGGACCACTTTCCCCCCACGAGAAAAAACCATTTGAACTTAGTGAGATTGTTGGAACAACTCACTCATGGGACTTGTAGATGATCAAGTAACTCAAGTCCTCCATCCATCAAAACAAAAAGCATGAAAGGAAAAAAAGCCTACATGGACAAAGTGTAGTGGTGCACACATGGTCCAAAGAAATCCAAGCTCCAATGAAGGCCCAAAAGCCCATCCATATGGAAAGACTCCAAGGAACCCACCACACTTTGTACAAGGATGTACATCATAATCAAGAGATGGTGGAAGATTTGGGTTACTTGTCCATAAAGGCCCAACTAAGAAATCCAGCCCACTTGAGATCCAAGTGAAGAATGGGCTAGTCACCTTGGTCCATACATATGTGAAGAAAGATGGGGTCACCCAAAGTGAGCCCCATGAGCCCAAAACTTGAGATGAGCCCTACCATGCCCATGGGCCCAAATCTTGGAAAGAAGATGGAAAAGAAAAAGAAAGCTCCAAAGGAAATGACAAGAAAGAGAAAGTAAGAGGGAGCCCAAAATGAAGCATTGGGCCCATCAAATACACCAAGGGCCATGACTTCACTTTGAGCCCATTTGATACATATGAAAAGAGGCCCAACTCCCATGGAAAAGATAGTATATTTTGCCATGCACACTTGATGAACATGGCAAAATTACCCTTTACATACACATGAAGGGAGTGTGAAAAGAAGAAAAGGAAAAAATGGAAAGCTTGCAATGACCTTCTCCATGCACCACCTTTGAAATAGATTGGAGATCTAGAAAATGGCCAAATATACTTGGGCCCACCTTCACTCCTCTTGGAATAGCTACATGGAAAAAGAAAAGAGTCATGAGAAGGGACAATGAAGAAGGAAAAGGACAAGAAAGAGAAAGGGAGTGGTCCATACCTTTACCACTCACCAAAGAGGGACCACCTTGCTGTCCCAAAACTTCTCTAAGGCCCACCACTTGAGAGAAGCAAATAACCACCAAAAGGAGAGAGAAAACTTTGAGAAAGAGAGAGTATGAGAGAGAGAAGAGAGAGATTGCATGTTGGAGGGGGCAAGGGTGCCCCATGTTATATAGAAAAGGGGGGTGCACCCCTTTACCCAACCCACTGAAGAAACCAGGGGTCAGGGGCGGTCTGGGCGGCACCCAGGGGGCCGTCCTACCCTCCACCTAGGTGAAACGACCTCTCCTCCCCTCTCCTTGGGAAGAACTCCTCCTTGGGAAGGGTGGTTGCAAGTGAATCTTGTACCTCCTTGTAAGAATGAAGTGATGGAAGAGAATGGTGAGAACAAGGAAGAAATCTCACCAAAAACTCATCTTGTGAGAAATGGGTGAGAAATTGGGTTGATGATGTGGAAAAGCTCCATGGAATTTTCAAGGAAAAGAAAGAAAAAATTGACTTAGTCAAACAGCGATCTCAACCATCCAAAGGCATGACCAAATGATCCAAACCATTCCAAGAAGAATCCCAAGAATCTCCGCCATTGATTACTGTTTACATGTACATATTTGGGTCCGAAGACCTTAAACTACGTCGGGATCAAGATCCCGAGGGACTTTCAATAAAAACCGCCATCAGTCTGGATCGAATCAAGATCCGTTGACACCGGACATTTTCCAAAAAAAAAAAAAAACAAAAAAATATGTTTTCCCTGTTTTGTACAGTTTTACGGTACAAAGACCTTAAACTACATCGGGAACAAAATCCCGAGAGATTTCCAATAAAAACCAGTGTTGATCTTGACCGCTCAAATTGAGATTTAACAGCCTGGAACATTTTTTGAAAAATCACAAAAAAAGAATGTACTTTCAGCATGTACATAAAGTTTCTTTTTTTTTGGTCCGAAGACCTTAAACTACGTCGGGATCAACATCTCGAGAGATTTTTAATAAAAATCGGCATTGATCCCTGCCGTTCAAGACAGGATCTGATGACCCGGATCATTTCCAAAATACCAAAAAGATTTTTTTTTGAGTTTTCCATAAAAACCAATATCAATCTCAACCACTTGATTTGAACTCTGGAACCTTTTCAAAAAATAAAATAATAAAATAAAATAAAAAGATAAAAAATAAAAAATAAAAATTTCACCATCAATTTCAACTGCACAAATTCATCTCCAGCGGTCCGAAAACCTAAAACTACACTGGGATTAACTTCTCGGGGGCTTTCTTTCCTAACCTGTTCCAGACATGGCTGACACTTGATCATACGGGTGTCTGGAATCTTTTAAACAGGTAAGGGCTGAGGCGGGCAGAACTCCGCAATCCTGTTCGTGTTGAACGCACCGTGATAGACAACCTTGATTTGGAAGTCGTTGTTGAATCTGACGGATGTTCCTTGTTCCTAAAACTCATGAAGGGGATTAGGGCTGTTGGGAGGTGGAGCGCACCCTCACGGAATTGTGAGCAACGTAAGGCCCCAAACTGGATTGAGTAAGGGAAATGTGAGGATGTGGCTCATTTTGTGGCCGAAGGAGTCCGTCAGACGATATGTGGTCTATGTGCATTGCACATGAGGAACAGGCAACTTTGTGGGTGTATTGACTGAAAATCCTCAAGATCCCCTCATCCGAAGATGTAAAACTACGGCACTTAACTGTGTGAGACTCGTCTTGCTCGCTGACGTAAAATGGATCGGGTGCCTTACCAGTAGTAGAAGCTGGAAGTGGATGAAAATTCCATACTTTTCCCTGCATTTCATAAAAATCACAAAAATACAAAAACATTGCAAAATCACCTTTTCAAAAATCACAAAAATATTTCCCTTGCTTCCAAATCAAATATTTGCAAAAATCACAAAAAAAATATGTCCTTTGCTTTCAAATCAAATATTTGCAAAAATCACAAAAAAATATTTCCCTTGCTTTCAAATCAAATATTTGCAAAAATCACAAAAAATGTTTCCCTTGCTTTCAAATCAAATATTTGCAAAAATCACAAAAAATATTTCCCTTGCTTTCAAATTAAATATTTTCAAAAAAATCACAAAAATATTTCCTTTGTTTTCAATAACCGATCTCTATCCTGACCACTTAGGTAAAGGTTCGGACCAAATATTTGCAAAAATCACAAAAATTGTCACTATCCCCCAGCACTACACTTCAGGAGTCTTGAACTCCACTCTCTTCATAATTTGGGATGACGGATTCAATCGCCCGCAAATTGGAATCTTGACCAAAGCTGGCGACCAAGCACCGTCTCAATCGCATTTATGCCTAGAAGAACATCTTGAAGTCGGATAATATCCTCGTACATTCTCATTAGCAAAGAAACAGCATCTTGGGACGATGGACCTGATCGACCACGGGTTGGGATCTTGACCAACCCGCTGACCAAACACCCTATAAAAAAGAAAAACCCCAGGGGAGCACAACCCTGCAAGCAATAAGCTCAAAATTCTCTGCATCTCCAGCAAAAGCAAAATCGTCAAACGAAAAGAGAATGAGCCAAGCCATGCATCCATCATTCATCATGTATCTCAATGCATCAGCATCCATCGCATCAATCATCATATTTACCTGCTTTCAAAATAAAAGCCGGTTAGCCAAAGACCCCACAAGCATCCCTAGTGGAGGCGCATGCAAACTAGACTTCCATTTCAAAAAAGACAAAAAAAATTTCTATTTGTAAATAAAAACTCCACGGAGTATCCCTCTCCAGAGTGGGTATCTTTTCAAAAATCCAAAAATATTTTCCCAGTAGAGCGTTTTGCCTCCAAAACACCAGGAGATCTTCCATATCTTTGGGTAGGAGCCGATGCAAAAATCAAATAAGATCCGATGTCTTGCGGTTTCCCCGGAGACCATCGGATCCAGTGCACTCAAAGTATGGTCGAACTGAACTCCAGTGTCAGTGCGGTCGTACCACATGCCAAGATACAAAGAGATGAAAGCCAAAAGGCTCGGTCAAAGAAACCATTTGAACAGGTGGAAACGATGAATTGTAACCCAAGTATCAAAATCAGCAGATCGGGTGGAAAGAGTTCACCCGCACATACCTAGGCGTGGATGCCTGAAGTACCTTGACTGAGTCCAAGTCGGCGTAGTAGAATCCCGTAAGACTATCTAACGCAGGGCGTCTAACCACTTTGACAGTAAAGCGAAACAAGTAGTCCTGGAGTGATCTGGGAAAACATCAAACATCACACAATCAGTCTCAGGGTCAGCAACCTTGTAAGACTAGCGATGCAGAGGCTCTGCTGTACCTTTCCGATGTTAGTACCGATCGGGAATGAAAGGGTTGCAATTGGGTACCCAGGTTGTAGCAAACTGCAGGGACAATCGCAACGTTTTCTCCAAACTCCCGCGGTATGTGCGAGTTATCAATTTCCAGACAATCAACTGACTCAGATACAAAGGATAACAAAGATTCCAGACCACAATCAAGGAAAGAATGAATTGCAAACCAAGCATCGAAACCAGCAGGTCGGGTGGAAAGAGTCCACCCGCAAATACCTAGGCGTGGATGCCTAAAGTACCTTGACTGAGTCCAAGTCGGCGTAGTAGAATCCTGTAAGACTATCTGACACAGGGCGTCTAACCACTTTGACAATCAAGCGAAACAAGTACTCCTGGAGTGATCTGGGAAAACATCAAACATCACACAATCAGTCTTAGGGTCAGTATCCTCGTAAGACTAGCGACGCAGAGGCTCTGCTGTACCTTTCCGATGTTAGTACCGATCGGGAATGGAAGGGTTGCGATTGGGTACCCAGGTTGCAGCGCATGTAGGGACAATCGCAACGTTTTCTCCAAACTCCCGCGGTATGTGCGAGTGATCGAGTTCCAGACGATCAACTGGCACAGATGCGAAGGCAAGCAAAGATTTCAGACCATGATCTATGAATGACCGGGTCAGAAATGGGGTGTCCACTCGCTTTGGCATTCGGTTGCACGCAACCTCTGCCAAAGAGGGGCATCTGTAGACACCCCACCTTCGGCTACACTGTTGGTAGAGATAGCTGGCTGAATGGAGGACCATACCCCCAAATCCCAAGCCCAAACTCAGCCAAATTCACCCTTGTAAGCCCCAAATCCGTAGCCCAACTCAAGCCTGAACCCAGTCAACCCACCCCTAAACATCAGCCTGAAAAACCCCCCATAAAAAAGCGAGTAAAAAAATTCTAAAAAAGTCAAACTCACTGAGTCAACCCACTGAGTCAACCCGCTGAGTTAACTCATTGAGTCAACCCACTGAGTCAACCCGTCGAGTTAAAACACCGAGTCAACCCGTCGAGTCAACCCGCCAAGTCAAATCACCGAGTCGACCCGCTGAGTCAAATCACTGAGTCGACCCACCGAGCTAAACAGCAGCCCCGAGGAACTACCGTACCGTGCGCTGGAAATCGAGGAGTGACCGTACGGGCGGCCCACAGCGGGCCGCCCAAAAATATTTACGGGTTCTGCCACTACCCGCTGCTATAAATACCCCCCTTCCCTTCTCATTTCAACACAGCAACCCAGTCAGAGAGAGCCCGTCCGTTCGAGTTCCCTTCTCCACCCTTTAGCCCATTTTTCCACCAAGGAGAGCCCGAGTGAGGAGATCCTAGCCCTGGTCCAGCCTAGCCTGACCATTGGTCCAAGTCTCCCAAGCCATACAAGTCTTGATCCAGCCACTCGAAGCCAACCCTTGCGACACCTCCGTCCATCCAGCTACTCTTTTTCCAGCATCATCTCATTTGCATCTAGCATAAGTGCAACATTTACTTTTCTTCCAACCCCCTTGCTTCACTGCAAGCACCTTAATTATTCAAACACACTGCATACGTCTTATATTAAGCACCTGTCAGTTCGAGCGTATGCTCTGGGCTTGCCTGTTATTGGAACTTGCCCATCAGAAACTCTTACTATTCAGACTTGCATTCATGCTTCACCATAAAGCACCTTGATTATTCAAACACACTGCATACGTCTTATATTAAGCACCTGTCGGTTCGAGCGTATGCTCTGGGCTTGCCTGTTATTGGAACCTGCCCATCAGAAACTCTTACTGTTCAGACCCGCATTCATGCATCATGTCATCTATGAGAATGTAAGAGGATTAAAACAGACTTTCAAGTGTTAGTTCGATTCTGTGAAGTAGAGACCGTACTTCGGTACGGGCAGTGTGTGGGGTGCTTAAACTCTTCCCACCCTGTAACCGTGATCCCTTACCTCGAATCTCTGGCCGCAGATCAAAATGAGTCATTTTAGAGGAAGGAATCTTCGGATCCCCTTCTCTAACGTTTCTACGGGGTCTAGCCGACTGTAGATTCGAAGTAACTGGCTAGTGGCGACTCTGGTCTTATATAAACTCATTTAAACACATCCAGCCTAAACACGACTACCAAACAAAGCCCTCGAGAACGAGGTAAGCCAGTGGCACAAACGGCGATTCGCACTCACGCATCTTCTTCTTCTTTTCCCGAAAGGAAAGGGACGAACGTCGTGTGGGAGTGCGAAAACGGCGAGGGTCCACATTCACTTATGATCCAGTTTCTGATTAGGGCATTTATAGGATGATTGGAGGGCTGAAATTCGACGTGTACAGTTAAAATGTGTCCAAACGCTTATACCTAGGGTATTGCGTCTTAATGATTGCTGAAAACTAACGTACTTAAAAACGGCATGTTAACTTAAGTTTAACCAATAGTATTTTTGTAATTTTTGCAAATATTTGAGTTTAGTGAAATCTAACTCTTCTACGTTGTTAATGAGGTCATTCTAAGCAACTTTAATAAAGGGTACACCATCTGATCTCCTACGGATGTCCTGTTATTCGAATTTTAATATCAATGGCCGGTATTTAATATGAAAAAATTAGAAATAAATTTCAGAAAATTTTAAAATAACTACGGTAAATCCAGGGCGTTACACAACATTTTCAGGTCTTAGTCACATACGATCGAACTACGACATATTTGCCTATTTTGACACTTGGGGTCAAAGTTGAAACCGGTTGGAATCAAGCCGCACAATCGACGTATTTGCCTATTCTGCACACACCACACGCGTGCAAGAGACGTTGATCAATCAAGGACCAACAATGAGTTGACAAGGGAGTAGACCACAAATGCATTTTAAAATCGGTCCTAGCATGACTAGCTATGTGCAGTACCAGTCATGGCATGACTGATTATGTGCAGTTACTTTGCTTTGATTCGTCCAAAGCTACTGTTGTTCTGGCTGGCTCGGTTTAGCACATTCCATCCCTGCTTGACACTTACGTGTTGCTCATGCAGCATCCCCCTTTGCCTATTTAAAGCCCCGCGTTGAAAATGAAGAAAGGACAGAGAGAGAACCACTAGAGAGATAAAGGAGTCTAGAGAGAGAAGATAATCCAGAGAAGCAGAAAGCTTGGAGGAACAAAAAAGCTACAGAAACTTCACCCAACTAGATTCTTGAAGTAGCTTAGCTACAACATTTTCCTTTTCTTTAAAAGCTACAAATAGTCGAATTCACATTACCATCTTGAGAAATACTCTGTCTTGCACTTTGTCAATTCAAAAGTCAAAATGCCAAAGAATTACTGAAGTCAATGAGTAGGGTAGGAACTCAAGACGTCCTTTTTTTTCGAAAAAGGGTGTCTAATTTTTCTTTTCCCCTCTTACATCTCAAATCAAGCAGTATTCCACTCCTCACATCCCCTACATACCAACAACTTCTACACCCACTCACACCTTCATTCTGCTTTCGTTTCTTTATCGTTTTGTTAGTATGCATGGCTTAACATTGTGTACCTTCTTTATTTTGTTATTGCTTCATTCTTTTCCTTATTTTGCCTACTTGGGCCCCACAACCTAGTGTAGTATGTCTTAATTACATAATATTAGAATTGTTCTTATTTTCCTACTCGGGCTCGACGACCTAAAGTAATATGGCCTAATTACATAATATTAGAAGTTTACTTCTTTCGTCTACTTGGGCTCCACGGCCTAGTGTAGTATGGCTTAATTACATAATATTAGAAGTTACTCTGAATCCAAAAAAAAAAAAATCGTGCAATTTCATAAAGTAGAGACCGTGCATTGTACAGACAGAAAAGGGTGCCTAACCCATTACTTTTCCATAACCTAGGCTCTTACCTAGAATCTACGATCGCAGATAATGCAGTTGGGGCGTGTTTTGAGATCGAACACTGTCTCTCCCAAGGATAACTGATCCAAATCCATGGATCTACTGGGACTCCTTAACCAGTCTTCGTCGAATCCACAACGGAACAATTCGAATCCACAAGCTTATCCTCAAATTCACAAAGAAGAATAGAGGAGAAACTCAATTTCATTAAGAAAATTATCAAAAACGCCTTACAAAAATGAGTTTAATCAACTTAAATAGAAATAAACTAACCCCAAACGCTAACTTGCGTACTAAGAAAAGAATCCTAGGTGGAATAGGAAAGAAAATCACAAAAATCGAAAAGAAATTCGTAAATCTGTGCAAATATGAGCAACTCCATGGAGTAGTGTCGACCGATCGTCAGGGGGCTCAGATCGATCGGCCAGAACTCCTAACAGTCCAGTGAGTTCAGTCGGTTTTCCATGAAATTCAATCGATTAGGCGATCAGTCGGACGATCGATCGGCAAGGCTGTCGATCAGCTATCTTTTGGCGGTTCTCCCGTTCTTCTCGCAGTCCATCTCCTCCATGAACGTGCGTGATCCATGTCCTTGATCAGGGGGTTCTTCCCCTACATCGGTCTCCCCCAGTTGAGGAAAACTTGTCCTTGAGTTTCACTTCAGGTCATGGTGGAGATTCGTTTTCAATGTTGGAGGCCGGCATTTTCTTTTCTCTGTTGACTTTGGTTCGACTTCATATTGAAGATATGGCGCATCCTCAGTGTCCATGATCACCTCGAGCTCTGGCAACACTAACATTGGTGCAACATCTTCAGAGATGTTCTTGGAACCTTGCAAACCTAGATCCATAATCTCTGAAACGTCTACTGGATTTTGTTCTTTCTCTTTCACATTTGAGGTGTTGATCACCTCCATCATCTTAGAATTTCGATCAACATCGGAGATGGTTGGGGATTGAATCTTGTTTTCCTCTTCCATGGCCTCAACATCGACCAATTTAACAAATTCTTCGTCGTGATCCTGGGCAAGCACATAAGAATACTCCTCCTCTGTTAAAGCTTCGAAAAGGACTCCAGTGTGTTCATGAATGACCTTCACCTCAAAAGCTCAGAGAGGAACCTCCAGATATTGATGGTCCTCCATTTCTACAGGCACATCATGTGCGCTTCTGAAGGGGATGGAGGTTTGTGGCAACATCGCCTCCATCACATCATCTTTGTTTATTAGGAAATGTGCTAGCAATCGTCGCCTCATCCGCCGCCACGAGTGAAGTGGTAGTTTTCCTTCCTGCTTCTGATAGTGTGCGGTTAAAATTCTTCTCTCCTATGGAATCAGATTGTAGCTGAAGAAGTACTTGATTCCTAAGATCTAGTCATAGACGTTACTCCAGCCATCGAAGTCTGGAATGTCTATCTCCCTCTTGTAGCATCGACCTCCTAGATCTTCCGGATCTTTGCCTGGAATAATCATGCTTCTGTGATAATTTTTTTTGTAGTTAAATCTAGCCTGTATCCCTTGCATAGCTTGATGATTCTTCCGCTGGAGTGTCTCAAGCGTCGCCCTGAAAGTCGCGACTTTGAGAGGATGGATCCCTAGATCACCATCCACAGGATTTTTGTCGTAGCTACCGTCCCGAGACTGTTCCTCGCTTTGATACCAATTAATGCAGTCGGGGCGTGTTGTGAGATCGAACACTGTCTCTCCCACGGATAATTGATCCGAATTCACGGATCTACTGGGACTCCTCAACCAGTTTTCGTCGAATCCACGAGCTTATCTTCAAATCCACGTAGAAGAATAGAATAAAAACTCAATTTTATTAAGAAAATTATCAAAAGCTCCTTACAAAAATGAGTTTAATCAACTTAAATAAAAATGAACTAACCCTAAGCCCTAAATTGTGTGCTAAGAAGAGAATCCTAGGTGGAATAGGAAAGAAAATCACAAGAGTCGGAAAGAAATTTGCAAATCCGAGCAAATTTGCCCAACTCCGCATAGTAGTGTCGACCATTCGTCAGGGGGCTCCGACCGGTCGGCCAGAACTCCCAGCAATCCAGTGAGTTCAACTAGTTTTCCATGAAATTCGACCAACCAGGCGACCGGTTGAGACCGGTCTTGGCAGCGGGTGACCGATCTAATGACCATTTGACAAGGCTGTCGATGGGCTATCTTTTGACGGTTCTCCCGTTCTTCTTGCGGTCCGTCTCCTCCATGAGCATGTGTGATCCACGTCCTCGATCAAGGGGTTCTTCCCCTACATCAGCAGACCAATCGGAAGAGTTACTTGATTTAGAGAATATTGTAATTCCCTAACCTTTAAACAATTCAATGGTTTCTAGCCTCCCATTGATTCAAAGCTTCTTTTGCCTAGTGACAACTTCAAGTTAAACACATTTTTATATCTAAGTCAACCCAGCACTTAAATTATATTACAATCATAACCGATGGACAATAAAAGCCAAGAAAGTGAGGGCATCATTGCATCGCCATCTCATTCACAATTAGACATCTAAATCTCAGGTGGATCACACGTAGGAAACAATGGTGATTGAAAGGTGGCGCAGTGGTCTGGTGTATGACGTGGAAAAGTTCTGTAACCATGTGAAGCTTTTAAGATGAGCAATATTTTCCTGTGGTGGATATGCCTTGGATTTGGATGTCTCATTTTTCTGCTAGCGGTCTACAATGATATGGTAAAATGGATGAACCTAGTGAATAAAATGCATACATCATGGTGGGGCCCACGCAACACTAACCAGCAGCCATGTTGCGATATCCGAATTTGCATCTGCCCGTGGCTGCTGGGCATAGATAGCGTATACATTTTATCAATTTAGGTCATGATCCCAAAAAGGAGGCAGATCGAAATCTTGAGTGGACCACATCACATGAATACAGTGACAATAACGCCCACCTGTGAAACCTTCCTATGGCTATCGTGATGTTTATTTACCATCCAGCTTGTTCATAATGTCAGATACTCTTAGATAGACTATAGACTTAGATGAAGGGAAAACATAAATGTAAGCTTGATCCTAAACTTCTAGGTCATCTAAGAGGTTTTCAATGGTAGTCATTTCATCCGCATTGTTTCCTATTTCGTGATTCCCTTGAACATTAGATCTTCCTCATTTGTTAGCTCATGTCCTAAAATGATCCGTCTACCATGTGGTGCCTACCTTGATGTATGTTTTGTATATCCATGCCGTCCATCTGTTGTTATGCTTAATTTTAGGATGCGATCCAAAATTATAAGAAGATCCAAATCTCAGGTGGACTATACCAATAGAAACTGTGATGAATAATTTGAGATTTGGATTTGCATAATTTTTGGAGGACCATCCTATAATGGGCTGGAGAAACGGCTGGACGGCGTGGATATACAAAATATTATCCATGTGGGCCACACGGTAGGGGTAACACCCCCTAAGCTGTTCCTTGGGTAACACTTAATTCGCTCCCAGCTAGCTAAGTCCTGCAGGCTGGGGGAGGCGCCTGATCCGCGCCTGCATGGTCCAGTGGTGTGCTGACGTGGCAAAGTTTTGTGCTCCACCATTATGTATATATTATATCCACACCGTCCACCTATTTGTCAAGATCATTTTAGGCATGAGCCCAAAGATCAAAGCTCAAGTGGACCACACAACATAGAAGGGATAATGACGCCAACCACTGAAACCTTCCTAGACCCAGAATAATGTTTATTTGTCATCCAACCAGCTGATAAAGGTCGCAGAGACTTAGAGGAAGGAGAAACACAAATATGAGCTTAGATCCAAAACTTAGGTAGCCATCGAGAAGTTTTCAATAGTAACTATTTAATTCCCACTGCTTTCTGTAGCGTGGTCCACTTGAGGTGTGCATTTGCTTCATTTCTTGGCTCAATGCCTAAAATGATCTCACAAAATAGATGGATGGTGTGGATACAACACATACATCATACAGAAGCGGATTGGCTGGTGTACCACACACTAGTGAGGTTGCTTGTGTGTTGACGTCAGCAAGTTCTGTGGGCCCCACCATGAGGTACGTATTATATCCAAACTGTCCGACCATTTGATGGGGTCATTGTAAGGCTTGATTCTAAAAATAAGACATATCCAAAGATCAAGTGGACCACACTATGGAAAGCAGTGTGAGATTGAATGTCTACCATTGAAACCTTCTTAGGGGTCACATAGGTTTTGGATCAATCTGATATTTGGTTTTTCTCTTCATCCAAGTTGTTTTGACCTTATGAACAGATTGAATGGAGTGAAAACATTATGGTGGGCCCTACAAATGTTTTAATGGTATAGAAATCATTGTCAAATGTGTAGGGTACCCAGCCAATCGGGAGCCGATTGCCTGTGCCACGGGCCACGGGGATATCCCTGTGGCTGGGGCTGTGTGGGATATCCACAGGGATGTTTGTGACAAATAGACTACGTCCATATGTTTTTAAAGACAAAAATAGCAAGCGGTTATAAAATTTAGTCAGATGCAAAACTCAGGTGGGCAACACCAATAAAACGGTGGGAACACCAAGGTACACAGTTGAAACCTTCTTGGAGTTGACCTTGATGCTTATATGCTATCCAAACTATTCAAAGAATTATTAACACCTAAATAAACTGTAAGAAAAAGTATCATCCTAGTGCAAAACTTTTATCTGGCTCATATTAGTTTTGGATCTGCATTATTTTAAAATCCTGTCCTAATGTGGTATTCCAAAACAGATGGACATGGCGGATTTGTCACCGACATCCCTGTGTATCCCACGCAGCCCCAGCCACAGGATATCCCTGTGGACGGTGTCCAGGCAATCCGCTCCCCAGCCAATCCGCTTCCCATCATACTGGGCTATAGGACTCTGCCACGTCAACACACCACCTGTGTGTGGTGCACTCCACACCACACTACGCTTGTGGTGATAAGAAGCTAGGTGTGGCTCACCGTGACCTTTGTGAGAAATCCACCCCATCCATCTATTTTGGCATATGATGTTAAGATGTTAAGATGTTGTCCGAAAAAAATGAGATAGATACAATAAGTGGGCCAAACAATAGGAAACAGTGAGGAATGAATGTCGATGTTGAAACATCCTTTGGGGCCACATAAGTTTTTTATCAGGCTGGTATTTTTATTCTTTCAGTTCATCCCAGTACGATTGACCTTGTGAACGGTATGGGTGACCTACAAACATCATGATGGACATTGCGGTAGGCCTCACATAGCTTTCCGTCAATGGAGGAGCTTCTATAGCAGGCAATCCGCGTCCTTTCGGTGCTTTTTCTTTCTTTATATCGGAAAAAGGTACTACGCACTGGAGCTCATGAGAAATTCCCATGAAGTCGAGCTGTGTGGGCCCACCTGTGATGTGTATCAGACATCCACACCATGCATTTGGTGAGTCTCCTATTTTTTATGGGATATACAAAAAAATCAGCTGTATCCGGAACTGAAGTAGGCCATACTAACTGAAATGGTGTAAAATCAGGCCTACTTTTGAGGCACATGAGTTTTGGATACAGTTGAAACTTGGTGTGACCTCTTTTTTAGGGGGACATGAGCAATGAATGTGATGGATTTATAAAAAAACATCTCGATAGATCCTATAAATGGTTATAAGGGTTTCAATGGGTGGATATCCACTCTCTACTATTATCTATGGTGGCCCACCCAAGTCATGGATTGGCCTGAATTTTCGGACCATACCCAACACGGAATGTTTCATCTAAATTATGGTGTGGATTCCCATCACACATCACAGTGGGGTCCACACAGCTCGACCTCAGGGAACTTCCCATTAGGTCGAGCTCAATAGTACCAAGCGACAACCACAAATATTTGCTTCGCCTTTTCCTCATCTTTTCTTGCCCAGTGAGGTCTTTTTTAATATAACGCGTTGAACAGTTACTTTTTCATTGTCGTCTGATGCTCTTTGGTGAAACGTCTTTTCTTGATATAATAGATCGGGTGACGTCTTTTAATTTAAACCGTACAATCATCAACTTCTTCGGTCCACCATATTCTGTGTGTGAAATCTACTGTCTGCGTTTTGGAAAATGCAGGTTTTCTTTTTTCCTTTTTTTTTATTTTTAATCCTTCCATTATTAATGCGTGGCTTTGGAACATGCTGGGGCTAATCTTTCCATCATTAATGCGTGGCTTTGGAACATGCTGGGGTGAGTTACACCTAATGAACGGTTTTGATAAAAAATGAACACCATATATGGCCCCACAACAAGCCTAAGGTTACCATCCTTTTGCATTGTTCTCTTTGGTGTGGCCCACATGAATTGTAGCTCTGATTGATTCCTTTGCTACAGAGCCTAGCACCGAGGAGAGAACATGATGGGTGCAGTGGATTTCACTTTTACATCATGATGGTCCAAGAGCTTTGATCTTTTAAACGCTGCAAGAGTGCTGCCAGGAGACGTGCATTTTCGTATACGGACGAAAAAAAATCTTACTTTAAACTATTTAAAAAAAAGAAAAACAAAAAAAAAAAACAACATGTACTCGTCCTATATAGGAAGCCCCTTGCCTGGAGTTTTACTGCGAGATCGTTGACAAAAATTGCCATTAACTACCAAACAATGGTCCCGGTCCTAGTACTTTGACCTCCGTTTTCACTGGTTCACCCATTCGTTGGCCAGACATCTCCTTCTATGGATGTCGAGAGGATACTTTGGACAAATTTGGTAGGACCCACTGAATGTCCTTGTGACACCGTCCATGCTTTTAACTGGCCCAAAAGTTAACAAGAGCCCAAATTTAGGTGGGCCACATGAAGGCATCAATGGTGGAATTTTCAATCACCCTCTGCTTTAAGTGGGGTGGCCCACTTGAGTATCGGATCTGCCTATTTTGGCTCCCAGCCTTCGTTGAGGTCGTGAATTTGATAGATGGAGTGGATGTTGCAAAGGCAAAATAAGTGGGCATCAGTATTCGCAAGTGGGCATCAGTATTCGCAACCCTAAGTGTAGGGCTGCGTTGTAGTAATAATTCGATCATGAGATTCAGATTGTCCTCAGGGATTATGTAACTAAACTAATATCAATTGTTTTAACACTTAGACTAGAAAATTCAAAGTTTTAGAATAAAACATAAGCATGAATTCAAATAGGAAAATCTTAAAATTTAAAAACAACTAAAGCGTCAAGGATCCACTTGTAAATCTTAATATTAATCTATTCAACCAAGCACATTCATACAATTGGAATCGAAATCCTATCTCTATTCAATCAGAAGATATATCATTCACATGCACATAAGCGTCCAAACTCAAATCTGGAACTTCAATTCTAGTTCTATTTGAAGCATGGAGAACTTGAACTTATGACACTTCGAAGCATCACCTATATCCTTGAAAAAGCATGACTTAGGGTTTCCACAATCCAAATCTCATAAGAACACAATGATCAATCTCAGAAACTTATAAGTAACTCATGTAATTGGCACACAAGCTCTCGAAATTATTTAAAACCATCAACTTTATTCAAATTAAAACTTGAAAATCTAAACAAAAGCTTAGAATACTTGTATGAACGAATTAAACATCAAAACTAACTATAAGCTTCACCTCTTACCTCTAACTAATAGGCCTAGCCAATTAAAGACATGATTGAAGTAGAAAACAAAAGAAAAACTAGGAAAAACATAAGAACTAGAAATAAAAACTAGAAGAACCGACTTGTAGAAGCTCCACTTTGAGATCCTCCACCCCTAACACGTCTAGGACTTCTCTAGGATGGATTAGGAAGAGTGTAGATGTGTCCTTTTATAAAGAAAATCCTCCACCACCTCAGAAACTTTAAGAACTATGTAGGTTTTTACGCAGTTAAGTTGGCAGCCGACTGGTCATGGTCCCTAGCCGACCGGTCGTGGCTATGGATCAATGAACAAAAATGTCTTGGACTTCTGGATTTCTCTGGTCGATTGGTCGTATGACCGGTCTGAGCTCTAAACGACCGGTATGAAGTAAACAAACTTGGTCCAATAAGCTTTTGTCCAAAATCTGATTTTCCTTCAAAAATTCGACCAGTTGGACGACTGGTACTAAGCAATAGATGACCTGGTCGTGGGGGTTATTTATTTGGGTTTTCTCCATTTTCTCTTCTCTTTCTTTCTTGCTTCCTTCCTCCACCTCTTGGTTCTTTTTCCACTGATCTTCAATGTGCTCTAAAGTTGTCCTTTTTGCATTGAATTTATGAATTCTCTCTCTTTCTTTCCTACAAACACAAATACACTCATAAGATGAGTCTTTTAATAGTTCAATCAAAGTAATTGTGTGATGAATTTGGGTATAAATATGCACAATTCAGAGCTTAACATACCCCCCAACCAGCATTTTGCTAGTGCCGAGCAAAACATGCGTAAAAATAGTTCAATCCTTCAATCTAAACCCTCTCCCGAAAAACTAACTTCTATGAAATCCAAGTGATATGAATAGCTAAATTCAAAGATGCTTAGCAACAAGATGTTTTAATGTCCATCCTCCAATGGCTAGGTAAGTGACTATCACGACTTCCAACTACTTGATTAACGAATAGAATGAATTTGGACAACCATGACCTAGTGTGCACATTCAAACCTTAGCTCCTCATACTTAAAATTTTAACCTTCCATTAGTTACTTGATTAGAATAAAGACTTAGAAAGTGTACAGTTGAACAACAAGCCTTTGACAAGAGATTGTCTTACTGTTCCTATCAACGGGTTTCACACTAATTACATTGCCAAGTTGGGTGATTAGCCCTCCCCTAGTTAGTCATAGGTAGCCCTTTTCAATAGTTCTACTCTTTCTTCTCTCTTTTTTTCTTCTTGCTTTTTTTTTTTTTTTTTTTTTTCTTTTTTTCCTCAAGACTTCTTTCTTATAATATAACAACATAAAATAGGTACTTTGCCCATATCCTTGCTTGAACGTGATGGACAATACTCCCCAGCTTGGTTCCTCAACACTTCTAGACTCTACTCCAACTAAGAAATCATAATATCCAGTTGTACACCTAAAGTATGAGAATCACTGTGTGATGTGAACTAGTCCTTTGATGTTCAAAATTTCATATGAGTCAATCAAAGGGAGGAACTTAATAAAGTCTATCAAACTAAAGGATTATAGATTCTCATAATCATGCTACTTCCTATCTTATCATGTCATATTCACATAACTTGAATTCATAGAAATTAAACTTCTAAAAGAATTTAAAATTTGGTACAAAATTTGCTCGAAATGTTGCAAAATACTAGTAGATTAAGCAGGAATCTCACTACAACCTAAAGTTTACATTGTCCTCAATGTAAGAAACATAAAAAATATGCAACGACATGAGAGTAATGACAAAATAAAGGAGAGTGAGAAAGAGAGTACCTGAGAGGTTCGAAAATGTTCTTCTATTTCTTTAACTATCAAAATAATGAAAGCAATAATTAAAATAAACCTAACCTAACCTACTCTATACCTCGATCAGATTAAGAGATCAAACATTCTGATACATGAGATCATCCAGAGGGATGGACATGTCCTCTGAATCAAACTTTTCTATGAATGGTTTCAATCTTTGGCCATTAACTTTAAAAGTATTATCATTTTCCGAATTCTCTATCTCAATAGCCCCATGATGAAATACTTCTTTGACAATGTATGGGCCGATCCATCGAGATCACAATTTGCCAAAAAAAAGATGAAGTCGCGAATTGTACAAGAGTACTTTTTGGCCGGGCTCAAAAGTTTTTCTGAAAATCTGTTTATTATGAAAGGGCTTTATCTTACTCTTGAATATCCGTAAACTCTCATATGCGTCATTCCAGATCTCGTCAAGCTCATTTAGTTGGAGTTTACGAAATGTGTTAGCTTTGTCAACATTGAAGTTCAATGCCTGTATAGTTCAAGTTCCACGGGCAAGTGGCAAGCTTTCCCATAGACAGGTCTATAGGGAGACATTCCAATCGGAGTTTTATATGACATACGGTAAGCTCAAAGCGTATTGACTAATCTTAAAGACCAATCCTTGCGATAGGGTTTAAGAATTGGCGCACTTCCCTTAAGAATTTTCTTTTGTTTTGCGCCATCCAATGTGATGACATCGCACTTGTGTAAAGATAATTAGCTATATCAGCGTACCACGGTGGATACGAGGCAAGAAAAAGTTGCTCATTTGGGAATAGGTCCTCTATTAGTATTGTGTCAATGGAATCAGGTAGGATTAGGCGGGATAGATGATACACCATTACATTCTCTACTCTCTTCTTGTCCTTGATTTCAAAATCAAGTTCTTGAAGGAGTGGGATCCATCTAAGCAAGCGGGGCTTAGCATCCTTCCTAGAAAGAAGATACTTCAGAGCCTCATGGTCCATATAAATAATAACTTCGAATCCTATCAAGTACGATCGAAATTTGTCTAAGGCAAAAACCACGACTAAGAGCTCATTCTCCGTAGTCGAGTAATTGACTTAGGTTGCATTCAAGGTTCTACTCGCATAGTAGATGATGTTGGGCTTTTTATCTTTCCTTTGTCCCAACACCGCCCCAATAGCATAATCACTTACACCACAAATCAATTCAAAAGGAAGTGACCAATCCAGTGGTTGCATGATGAGCATAGTTGTCAACATGTCTTTCAGCTTGAAAAAAGCTTCGTGACATTCAGACGACCATTCAAATTGGTTATCCTTTTGAAGGAGATTACATAAGGGATGAGAGATGTAGGTAAAGTTCCTTATGAATCACCTATATAATCCAGCATGTCCTAGAGAGGGCTGCACGTTGTGTATGCTTTTGGGTGGTCGTAGATTGGCATGATGTCTATTTTGGCCTTATCTACCTCAATTTCATTGGATGATATATTATGTCCATGGACTATCCATTTTTGTACTATGAAATGACACTTCTCCTAGTTTAAGAGAAGATGTTTTTCCTCACATCGGGTCAAGACCAATCTCAAGTCGTCAAGACACTTATCAAATGTACTCTAAAAGACTGAGAAGTCATCCATAGAAACTTTTCAACATGCATCGTTGGAATGTGGCGGGTGATTACATAGGCTGAATGACATCCTTCAGTAGGCAAAGGTGCTGAACGGGCATATAAACATTGTTTTCTCTTGGTCTTCCGGAGCGATCTCAATTTGGTTGTAGCCAGGAGTAGCCATTCAGGAAAAAATAATAGGAATGACTCGCTAACCTCTCCAAAATTTGGTAGGGAAGTGGTCTTTCCTAATAATTGTGTTGAGCTTCCTATAATCGATACACATATGCCAACCGGTCGAAACTCTAGTCGGTATAAGCTTATTGTTGGCACTTTTTATGATGGTGATACCGAACTTCTTAGGGATAACTTAGGTAGGACTCACCCATTGGCTATCCGAGATGAGATAGATGATATCCACATCTAGTAGCTTAAGAACCTCGGCCTTGACAACTTCCATCATGTTTGGATTTATGCGTCTTTGAGGTTGTCTAGTTGTTTTGGTGAGTACAAACCGAATGACCAATCCCTTTGAGGTCCACTATTGTCCATCCAATGGCTCCCCTATGTTCTTTTAGCATCTCAATTAACTTGAGCTCTCGATCTTTTTCTAGATGAGAGACAATGACCACTGCGTATGTCTCCTCTTGACCTAAATAGGCATATTTTAACTCAGAATGGAAATGATTTTATATCAAGCTTCGAAGGTTGGATACTAGATGGTAGAGGCTTTGATGTAGTTGGTGGCAATTTTTCAAAATGTGGCCTCCACCAGTTAGTATTAACTACCGGCTTCTCGTCACTTAATGCTTGCACAATTTCATAATTGATGGGGTCATTAGATTCCTCAACATTGCCAAGCATGTCTCCAATGTCGCGAAAGGTTCGAATTGAAGGAGCTGATCATCTTCTTATCCAAAAGATTCAATCAAATTTATCTTGTAGGGTTCATCATCTTCATCCCTTTGTCTTTTGCACATATGGAACATGTTCACCTCTAGTGTCATGTTTTCAAAAGATAGTTGCGTTACTTAATTCCAACAATTAATAATTGCGTTTGATGTGGCCAAGAATTGGCAACCTAAGATTACTGGTATTTGAGTGCTAGCATCCGTAACCGGTTGTATGTCTAAGATGATGAAGTCTACCGGGTAGTAGAACTTGTTGACTTGGACCAAGACATCCTTAACCATCCCTCTTGGTACACAGATGGATCTATTAGCAAGTTGCAATGTGGTTTTGGTGTGTTTTAATTCACCAAGATCCAATTGCTCATATATTGAAAATAGGATCAAATTTACACTTGCCCCCAAATAAATCAAGGCATGCTCGATTTGGTAGTCTCCAATGATGTAGAAAATTGTGGGACTATCGGGGTCTTTATATTTCGGAGGTGTCTTTTGGGTCAGGATGACACTCACTTGCTCATTGAGAAAAACCTTTTGCTGCACATTATATTTGTGTTTGGTCGTGCATAAGTCTTTTAGGAACTTGGCGTAAGAGAGAGTTTGTTTAATAGCATAAAGTGATGGAATATTGATTCTTACTTGCCTGAAAACCTCTAGAATGTCGTGAGAGTTTGAAAGAGGTTTGGGAGCATCTAACCTGCATGGGAAATGTGCAACTGCCTTGTATTCACATTCCTTCTCTTGTGGGGTTGAGCTAGATCCATTCTCATTCTTAGAATTTACTAGATCATTAGGCTTGTCGGCCTTCACCGGAATAGATTTATTGATTTGTTTTCCACTTTTAAGAGTGGTAATGGATTTTTCTTGCTCCACATGTTGGTTGGAGAGATTAGCGACGTTTACTTCATAAGTTTGTTTGGGATTTGGCTGAGGTTGGGGTGCCAGAAAGGCCCCTTCCCTAACATTCAAGCGTCCCTTAATTTCCTCAATCGAGACTTTTTACTCTTGGAATATTTGCTAATTACTTTGATTGATTTGTGTTTGCCCTTGTATAAATGCCTTCAAGGTGTCCTCCATACTCATTTGAGGAGGAACCATGTTGGGTCTAACATTAGGCATAGATGGGCCTCCTCGAGTGTTAGTGGAATTGGCTGTAGGACCATTCCTCCAACTAAAATTTGGGTAGTTCCTCCAATTTGAATTATACTTGTTACCCATTGGTCCATTGAATGGCCGTTGATAACCATTTGCAGCGTTTACTTGCTCATGTAACACTTCTTTGAATGCAGGTATAGTTGGACAATCTTGTGTGGAGTGTACATTAGTGGTACAAATACCACATATGTTCTCGACATTTTCAGCTCGATCCAAAACATTTGTGGCCTGTCAAATGTTTTTAATGGTCATTTATCACCGTTTCTAATGGTATGGTTCACCAGAGATTTTGATATTCTTTAGGTTTCTAATCTTCTCCTAAAATGATATAGTAAAACAGATGGACGGCGTGGATATATAAAAAATACATCAATGTGGGCCCCACACGGTTAGGGTAACACCCACTAAGCTATTACCTTGGTAACAACTAATTCGCTCTTATGGTGGAAGGGAGCGGATTGGATGTGACACCGGGCACAGTTGTAAGGCCCATAGAGATGTCCGAGATAAATCCACTTCGTCCATTTATTTTGAAAGACCAAAATAGGGAAGGACTTTTAAGAATCAAGTAGATCTTAAACTCATGTGGGCCATATCGCACGAAACAATGGGTTGAATGCTTGGTGGTGATAGAATTTTTTATTTTTTATCACGATGATATTTCTTGGTATGGCCCACCTGAGTTTTGGATCTGCCTGATTTTTATAATCCCATCCCTTTTGGTCTTTCAAAACATATGGATGGAGGTGATTTGTCACAGGCATCTTTGTAGACCCCACACAGCCCTCGAGCACCACTGAGATATCTATATGCTGCGAGTCATAGGCAATTCGTTCCTGTGGCAGTCGCAAATTGCACACTGACCCTACTTGTAACAACATCATTACTCGGTAATCTGTCGGCCCCACCATGATATGCGTGTTTTATTCGTTATGTCCGTCCATTTTTCCAGATCATTTTAGGGGAGGAGCCCACAAATTAGTGTAGACACCCAACATTAAGGGAGATTGAATCCCACCCATTTGACTTTAGTGGGCTCAAAACGAAGTACATGTATGCTAAAATCATGCCCTCAAGATGCTTATCGAGTTGTATCGGCTAATGACGGAGCATATAGGTAAAGGGTGTTGTACACTATTTTTAACCTAGTTCAAAAAGACGATTGGGATGTTGACATGTGGTGCTGCAGATAATTGGTGCACACACACATGCAAGCTGTAAAGAATTAGCCAGCAGATTTGCTAAAGTGATAGCACTACCAGAAAAGATGACTTTCCCCGACGGCCAAAAGCCGTCGGCAAAGGCCTTCGCCGACGGCTTTCGGAGGTCGGGAAACGTGGCTTCGTGTTACTTTCCGACGGTTTATAGCCGTCGGAAATCCCGACGGCTGCAAACCATTGGTTTCCCGTCGGAATTTGCGACGGTTATTAACCGTCGGTTGACCGTAGGAAAATGCGACGGTTAATCACCGTCGGCGTTTCTTTGGCAAATAAAAAAAAATCGATGTTTAAGCATGGTCATAGTAATTGATAGCTGGCAGTCTCTTATAGATGGATTGTTGACATTTTTCTGAGTACGTTTGTCTCCTAACGTCAACAGTCGATGCAAAGAGCCTATGTGCCAATGATCTGCTGTTGTGGCCATTAGCTCGAACATCAACGGCTCAGTTGTTGGAAACCTGCAAGAGGAAAATGAAAATAAATGAGCATGGTATGAAAGCGTATTTATAAGGAGATGAAAAGAAATTTCTAAGCAGTAGATTTATCCTTCACCATATGAGGATGAAGTGAAGTCAAAAGGTGAAAAATACAAATCAGCAATAAAATGGATAAAGAAAATTAAATGTGAACCAAATAAATACTCAAAATGCTTAGTAAGTAAACTCCTGAACCACAAACAAGAATTTATACCCAACTTAAAATAATGAAAATAAACAAATAAGTTAAAAGGGGAAAAAATAATCACTTAAATGTAAGATTTTGGGAGGAAAAAAACAAATGTTTGGCCGTCGGCGGGCCGTCGGGAAAGGGGACGTCGGCGTTGCTTCCCGACGGTTTATAGTCGTCGGTACCGGCTAATAACCGTCGGTCGACCGTAGGAAATACCGACCGAGAAGAACCGTCGCAAAGGTGTTCTTTGACCGTCAGAAATACCGACGATTAATAGCCGTCGGTGGATCGCTGGCATATAAAAAAAATCATCAGCTTTCGAGCGTATGCCCACAACAGCAAATAGTTGGCACTCCTATAGATTGACTATCAACATTAAAAGACAAATGTGCTCGGGAAAATAAATGCCTCAGCAATCATTTTTCTGAGCAAGGTCGTCTCCTAACATCAACAGCTGATCCATAATAGACTACACGCCAGCTATCTGCTATTGTGGCCATTAGCTCAAACACCAACGACTCAGTTGTTGGAAACCTACAGGAAGAAGAAAAAAATTTAACATGATATAAAAGTGGATTTATAAGGAGTTTAAAAAAAAATACTAAGCAGTAGACGGATTTGATAATAATAACCTCAATTTAGTCAACATATACTTTGCTGAATTTGGACCATTGATGATGCTTCATTCGCTAATCGGACAGCTAGTATCATCCATTCTATGTTATATTTAGGTTATGCGGCATCCACAATGGAGCCCACAACTTGGATGGTTTACACGTACCACGTGTACATCGTTGTGGGATGCACACTTATCATCATAATCAGCAAGATTATTGAATAATTCCCACAACTACAGATCTCTATCATGAGGCTAGCAATTTAGTTTGCAGGTAGAAATATAATGGCAACACCTCCAAAAGATTACACTTGATCTTATAAAAAACCAAGCACAACCATTTGAGAGAGCGACTGATTACTCTACTCGAGTTTCATATTTCCAAGAAGTTCTCTTTTATGAAATCAACATCGTAATATACAAAACGTCACACCTTTCAGATAAATTACCAAATGGGTTTTTCAATTCTTATCTATACTCAAATTCAGCACCAATGATGGAGGGTGTGGTGTTCTATGGGTCAATGGAGAAAGGGCTACTATCATCATCAGGTGAATGAGTTGAAGTAGAGGTGGACCACCATCAACTGATCGAAAGGCTTAATATGCATGAAGAAAGGGCCAGTTTCATCATCTAGGGGAGGATCTGAAGTGCAAGAGGTGGGCCACTATCTGCCAGTTGATGCACTCTATTTACATGAAGGGGGAGAAGGAGATGGTAATGGACTAATAGTCATAGAGGAAAGATCATTACATCATCTAGTGAAGGATTCAGATTGGAGGTGGGGGGCCACCAACATCTGCCTAGCAAGGGGCTCTATTTACATACAAAAGGGATAACAAGAGATGGTAACGGACGAGAGAGTGCGTCATTCAATACATCAAATGTGAAAATGGAGGTAACTCGTTGTCATTCAAAGTTCAACATGTGAAAATGCTAGTCTCATCGTATGGGGCACTAGTGTATACTAATTCAGACCATCCAAAGTGTGGGCCACATTGTGGATGGATATCTTAAGAATCACACTAATCAACCAATCCTAACCATTTAATTAATGGTTAGAAGAAAAACAGTTAGTGGTTCAATTTTCAGAGGTAACATAAGATGATTACTATCATCTTCCCCGTGTAATGTTCATCATAAACAAGAGCTAAATTATGATTTAATGCTCTTCTATAATCTTAATGTAAAAATCAGTAACATTTGTGGATTTTCGTCTGAACAGATAAATATTTCAAGAGACTTTCTGCCACAAGAGCTCATGTTCTATTATCACCAATTCAAAAAAAAAAAAGAATAAAAAAGAATAAAAAGTGGCTCTTTTGATGCCATTATAATGAAACAAAGAAAATGAATGCATCTAATTCAAACTTGTAAGAAATGCAGTGGAAAATTTAGTAGGGTAATGAATCATTGTTAGCACAAAGTTTCGAGTACTTCCTCAAAATTAACTCATGCATCATGAACTAGTTAGAAGAAAAGTCTTTTCCAAATAAGCTTTAAGATTAAAATGTGATTTTATTCAGGCATGGGGAAAAGTAATATCTCACCAAGCAAACTAGGATGCCCATAGTCCAGGGATTAGGAGGCTGATAAGTAAGACTACTTTGACTGGCATGGCTCTAGAATCTGCAGAAATATTGGTATATTAAAAACCCAGACCTGTGGAAACTTGAGAATGCAAATAGATTAAACTTTCAACACAATTATACTTTTGAGGTGAATGCAATTGCTGTAATCATCAATCATTTTTCATATGCCTTGCCAAATATGGAAAGAAGCAGCACCACCATAATTGTAGGCGACATATCCCAAGCCATCTCGTTGGAGCCCAAATCGGCAGCCACACATCCGGCGGCCCCATTAGTCATCCATCAGCAAGACACAAATTGAAAGGTCATATCATCCTACCTACCTAGGAGATTTTCATAGAATGGTCCATCCACAGTAGGAATCAACATACAATTGGACCTAGATCATCTAGTTACCAGCTCCAGTTGTCAAAACTGAAAACTAGTGTATACTATGCATTGCCTCAGGTTGCTTATCTCGCATATAGAAATTACCCAGCTTAGAATACGTCAGTCAGCATCCTTGACAAAGGGTCAGAATAATATAATAAATTTTTTGAAAAACTAGGACATTTGAACAAATAACTGATTGTTATAATAAAGCAAATAAAGTTTTCAAACAACAAGGATAACTACCCAAAATTTCACTCATATCTTCCTGTACATGAAATGTCTCTAAAACAGTCATTTCTCAATAATTCCTTATAAGTTATATCTGATCATGAGTGCATTTTCATTCAAATTATAAGCTTCTCCTGATTTTCACCAATGGTATTGACTTTTCACAAAGAAGTGAATGAAATCGTTTTTTTTCTTAAAGAAATAATTTTTAAAAGATTATTTGAGAAGAAATTGAAAACCCTCATTAAAACAAAATTTTGTAACAAGGAAAGAAGTAAAAAGACACAAAAAAGCCCATTAAGACATGCATCTAAGATTGTAAATGGCATGCGGTTCCAAATATGGATGGTTCTTTGTTCATTCAGATAGTGTACCTATGCATAGGAAGATATGCATAGGACCCTATTGCACATGCATCTTCAAATGGATGGAATGTAGTTCCAAAAATGACTGAAACAAATCACCAACACCTAAGTTTGCAGTTTTCTAACCATTAACCAGCACCAGATGTCACATGCCTGATGCCGCATCAACCAGCTCCTGGTCCTCAACCATGTACTCGTGCATTAACCAGTCAGTTCTATCTCCTCAATGTGCCCAACCTAAATCAAAAAATCAGAGTTCTCTTCATCTCTACGGTCTCAGAATTATGACAGACAGGTCTATCCTTCCTAGTGTATTCCAGTACCCTCTTTCAGAAACTAAATTTTGTTGAATCTCCAATTGTTAACAAGGAATAATCATTGAACCTACCACTAAAAGCTAGAAAGATGTAGATAGATAGAGAGATACCTGAAAGATCCCAAGGACAGAATTTGTATAATTCAATCTCTGAAATGGCTTCAAATCTTCTGAAATAAACAAACGTCATGCTGAAGATCCACAGTAAGCATTTTGATAGGCAATAAAACACAACTGAATGATCAATATGCTAAATAAATATAATGAAAGAAACAAAGGAAAAAAGAAGCCCAATTTTAGTTGCTTGGAGTCGTAAAAGAACACAAAAGAGCAATTAGATTAGCTCTACAACATAACAAGATATTGAAAAGCATGTTTGGGAGCGTTATTGCATTTGGTTCTGTCAACTTGAAACAAAGAATAAAACATGGTACAAAAATCAACTTAATCAGATGATTCTAAACATCCCACCAATATCATGGAAAAATGACAGTCAAAATTGGGAAGAGAAACTAAATTAGGTGCAATCATCATTTGAAGAACAGCGTGAGCTCGCACACACACACACACACACACACACACACACACACACACAAAGATTAAACAAGGATATCATCTAGCTCATAGACAGTCACTAATTTTCATAATTTACACAAAGTCCTTGTGTGGTCCACTATCTACCTCAGCAACACCTTTCGGTTGACGAGCGACAGTAAGGAAGCATGGATTTTTGACATCGAAGATACGTTGTTGACTGCCTCATTTTTTAAATCACATTTTAATATGATCAGCTGGAGAAATTGGTGTATGAAGTGGATATCAGATGGACATTGTAGTAGTCCTTATAGAGTTTTTACGGGATGCAATTGATGTCCCTAACATGGTGGGCCACAAGTATATGGGACAATGACCATTGAAAAACAAATAGAGGTCCATACTGGGTAGCCGTGTGAAGCCCACCTAATGAGCGGGCATGGCTCGGATTCTACGCTCCATCTGTCCATATTAATTTATTATTTAAAAAGGACAATATGATTTATTCTACGCTCCATCTGTCCATTTGTCCATATTAAAATTTTTTTTCCAGCAACTTGGAGATGTTTCCAATTGCACTAAATGGGCATACCTCATTTGAGGGGAACAGAACATGTGTAATGCTTATGTGCATACTGCATAAGCACACATGTTAGAGATCTAGGCCATTCATTATGTTGGAAGCACTTTGAACATGCCATATACCAAAAGTCATGGTAGCACACTCGTAAGGTGAGCCACACATGTACACTGAATCTAAACTGTGGGACTTTTATGGCCCATTTTTCTTAGAATAGTTTGTGGTGCCTGATCAACGGACCAACATTATTTGTGGCCCATGGCATGCGCACTGTGCTCCCCACCTCATGAATGGTCTAGATTTCTGATGGGTGTGTTGTGCTCCCAATCTCCAACACATGTGATAGAGGTATTTATTTAATACTCTAGCAGGGTATCACATTTGCTATGTAGGTACTCAGAAGTTGCACATATGACATACATTAACTATGGAACCCACCATCACTAAGTCACACCCCCAAAATCAGATTGGTTGAACAATCATGATCTCTAATACATGGATTCTTTTTTGTTGAACAAATCATGATCTCTAACACCACATACAAGGCTATAAAAGGAAGGTGGTTATATGTGAGAATCCTTTTTTTCTTTCCTGGCTAACTGCTTCCTACCATTGAAGAACCCAACAAACCCATTTGTATAGGTAGTAACAGCAGGTGGTTTAATGTGTAAAGGTGAAAACTTTGGAAATTTTTTAGAAAATAGTTTTAAAGTAGGGGGTTTTCAGTCCATAGCCCAAAAGGAAGGCAGCCGTATGGAAAAATCTCAAAAGTTTATGCCATTGCCTGATGAAATCGGATACCATACATAGAGGAATTGTGAGCCACGGATCTCTCACAATTCCTAATAGGAGTTGGCGAGAGAGGAATAAGAGGATCTTAAATTCATAATAGTGATTTTAAGAGAAGAATAAGAGGAATGCTATTCTCAGCAGCCAAAATAAAACAATATTAAAATAAAAATGAAAAGAAGAAAATCTAGCTTACCCCAAAACCCGATCCGAATGCTATTCTCAGCAACAAAAAACACAGCCTCTTCTTCCAGCTTACCCCAAAACCCAACCTCAGGTGGGCCATGGCGTTTGGCATTGGCGAGAGAGGAAGAGGAGAGAGATAGAGGGAGAGGAGAGGGGGCGAGTGGTGTGAGAGGAGAGGGAGAGAGCGAGGGCGAGTGGCATGAAAAGAGTGCCTTTAGAAACCCTTTGTTGAATTGAATTTATTTTTAAATCCAGGGTGTGTTTTACACCAAATAAGAACGATGCTGCAACGTGTTTTGTGGGCCTCAACATGATGTATGTGTTCAATCCACACCGTCCAATTATTTTTAAATATTAATTTAATGCTTGATCCCAAACATTATCCACATATATATCTCTAATGGACCACACCACAAGAAAATAATGGTGACACCATCACCATTACAAAAAATCATTTTCAGTGGGATTGGTGTTAGAGACCGGTTGTCCAGTCAGGGCCTCGTGGGGTCCACCGTATTGTATATGTTTCATCCACTCCGTCCACCCATTTTAGCAGATAATTTTACACTTTTAGCCTAAAAATGAAGCAAATTCCAAATTGGACCACACCCCAAAACTGTGTGGATTAAACATCAACCGTTGAAAAATTCTTGGTGGTCAAAGAAGTTTTGGATCACGGTGATAATTGTTTTCTTCCATTCATCCATGTCCATGTGATCTTACGAACAGGTTGGATGACAAATAAACATCACTGTAGGCCTAGGAAGGTTTCGACGGTGGAAATCATTATTCCCACTCTTTCCTATGGTGTGGTCCACTTGAGCTTTAGATATGCTTCAATTTTGGGCTCAACACCTAAAATGATCTGAAAAAACGAATGGATAGTGTTGACAAACCACATAAATTCACGGTGGGCCCAAAATCAGTTATTAGGTACAATAGAAAATTCTCAATAGTTTACTTGATACGATGCATCCCACAAAGGGCTTCGCCGACGGCTGATTACCCCATTCGCCGACGGCTTTAGACCGTCGGAAATTCCGACGGCTAAGAGCCGTCGCGAAAGAAAGGCGGGGCCGTCGGGGAATGTCATTTTTCTGGTAGTGATCTTTTGTAGCCATACAATTCAATTGAGATATCTACACCACCATTAGTTCATAGAAGTTCTGGAAGTATGGACGTTGGTTCACATGAGACAACAGACACCACCAGTAGTTCATAAAAGTTATGGAAGTATGGACCGTGAGTTACACAAAACAAGCTAAGACAAGATATCGTACCTATGTATGTTGGCACTCTCTCACACAGACACACAAAAGCAAGCTCAAATGAAGCTTACACGAGTTATTCTCATTTTTAGATACTGACTGAGAATAACTCTTAAGTGTAAGCTTTCATCTGAACACCTATTAGTCGATTCTTGGTCTTTTCCTAAACAATCTTGCCATTAGAAGAAACAATACAAAAAAAATGACTTTCCCCGATGGCCGGGATGGTGATGAGATGGAGGGTGTGGTGTTCTATGGAAAGTTTGGGCATTGGATAAAAGGGGTAGTCCATCCTGTTCATTGATTTGCTTCAAGTGTGGGAAGTTTGGGCACTCAAAGAAAGACTGCACCAGCTAAACAAATATGGGTACCCAATTCAAAGAGAAATGATCATATGAACTTTCACATACACATCCCCATGTGTAAGTTTCAGATGTGATTAACCTAGTATTATCTACTACGCACTAGTAACATACAACCAATATTGGGGTACCATACCATAAGCTACAAGAATATCATGTCCCCCTAAACAATGTATATATATATAAGGTTGTTTATTTTCATTCTCAATTACAAGTACCATTCATCATTCAACTAATTATTAACAGCATTTATAAAAATATAAGATATCCAACCAACTCAATTCAAGGTTTTGAGAACTTACAGTTCGCTTAAGCTTTACAAGTTTAAAAAGCAAGCCATCTTTACATACTATTTATTCTTCTTGCGAAGCGAGACAAGCCTTTTCAAAAAGAAAAATTCAACAATTCTTTAACTGCATGTGGCAAATAGAGAAATAAAAGAATGAAAAAAGAATTAAAGATAAAAGACAGTAAGAAAGAAGAAAACTCCTTTATTCATAAAGTGTTCAATATTTCCTGTGTATAACAGATCTGATTACCAAACATATGAACTACATTGATTAAAAATGCAATTATAAAAACAATTACGAAATCTTGCATTAGAAACATAATTAACCCTTATTTCTTCCAGCCTGTTAACTACTTGTGACGGTCAGTCCTTTCCAGTCATTGTTAAATAGCAAAATACAAGTGTGGTCCACTTAACGAGTGGATATGGCTGATTTCTTTCTAATGCATGGTGGGAAGATGGCCATCTGGTTTGATCATGCTAAATCCAGTCAAAGAGTGTGGAAGAATACACTAGCTATCACTAAGAGCGAATTAAATGTCTATCATTGAAAGAAAAAAATTCAGATCCAGCCCACCCTTCTCTGGCCAATTAGACTCTGACCAAATGTATTCAGCCGGCACTCGGAGAGGTTCAACTTTCAAATTAAAGAAAATTATCCCCTGTATGAAACAGAAATTTTGTTTAGGAGTAGCATAGAGATATTGAAGCACATTAAAAGAAATGAATCTTTTCATAAAAAGAGGGAAGAAAAAAAAAGAGAGGCTATTTGTAGTTTAGTATAGCCATTCCATTACTTCTCACTCCTAAAGCATCATGGAAGCTTAAAATCCAAATGGAATGACATTTCTTCAAGATGGTGTGTTGGTAAGGAACATCCAGAAGAACATGATATATATCTCACATTAAAAAAGAAAAGAAAAAAGAACTGCCCTATAGGTATGCACTCACTTTAGAGTGTCTGGAAATGTAGAACCCAATGTAACAGCAGCAATATGGTTGTAGAGAGAAGGAAAAGTAGTATATGAAAATGAAAAATATAAAGCAACATTACAAGGTAATTTTAACTTGATTTCACGTATTCCAAGGTAAACAACCCAATCCACTAATTGATTTTAACATAATTTTAACAACCCAATACAGTACGTTCATTGAATCTGACCACGTCAAACATGCATGTAGAGCATGGGCCAATCACTAACAGCCACATGCCATTCAATTAAATCTAACCACATCCTGATATATGAAAATACACACTAACCCATTCAAGGACACAAATTAGGTCCGAGGCCCTCACCATAGTTAGCAGTGATGCGGTGACATGGCAAGATTTGATTGATAGAATACATGGCAACTATTGAAAAATACATGCCCAGCTACTGAAAAAACAGGGCCTAGGCCATTTATGACAGCATACCACACCCTACCAATTAAAATTCACCACCACACCACACCACACCACAGCTGAGGATGGCAAGGTCCTCACTACTTAATCTGCATCCCAAGTTCAATGGGTGGAAGCGGATTGACCCCACTGCCACCCAACTTGGCAGGTGGTGTTGGTGTCGTGAAGCTCACTGTCATGTATGTGTTTTATATCCATGTTGTTCAACCGTTTTGCCTGCAGTAGATCCAAAACTCAAATGGACACACAGGAAATAGTGGTGGATTCCTAAGCTCCTTGCAAGGATATGCTCATTTGTACAGAAAAGATGCTAAAACATAACACCAACTGGATATGGGAGTACCAGGTAGTGTCCAGGACTCGAACCATATAATCCTTGGGGAGTCGGATTGCCTACCCAGCCTGTTGTAGGAACTTCCTGTGCCAAGAAGCTGGGTGGGGCCTACTGTGATGTTTCTGAGAAATCCACCCTGTCCACCCATTTTGCCAGATCATGTTAGGACATGGGCCCAAAAGTGAAGCAGATCCAAAACTCAAAGTGAGCCGCACGACAGGAAACAGTGAGGATTGAACATCCACCGTTGAAACATTCGTGGGGCAACAGAAGTTTTGGATCATGCTAATATTTTTAGGTTTTCAATTCATCCTAGTAGTAATGACGTTATGAACAGTATCGATGGCATATCAACATCACAGTGGACCCCAAGGAGGTTCCACTGATAGGCATTTCCCTAACAAACTTTTTCCTATATTGTGCAGGCCACTTTTGAGTTTTGGATCTGCCTCATTTTTGGGCCCATCCTAACATGATCTGATGGAACGGATGGACAAGGTGGATTTCTAACAAATATCACGGTCCGCCCCACCCATATTCCTAGAACAGGAAGTTCCTGTGATACTATCCCATCTACAACATCCCAGTGGAAGATGCTTTTTCCAAACATTTAAGAAAAATCTTTTCAAAACAACTTCAACAAGGCAAGCTTATATTTTCCATAGATAAACCCCCAAACATGATTTGATTTTGAAAATTTCCCAACAGCGTCCATACAACAGCCATTTCACCAAGACCCATGTTCAAAAATCAATAGAAAGTAATAAAATTTACATACTTACATCAACATAACAGCATTTCAGCTACAACCCATGCTCAGAAATCAATGAAAATAAAGAAATTTGCAGATTCCTATATCCATATAACAGCATGTTAACTAAGTCCCATGTTAGAAAAGAAAACCATTATAAAATGGTGGAAATTTGCAGTTTTACATTGATATATCAGAATTTCAACCAAAACCCATCTTCAAAAATCAACAGAAAATAGTGAATTTACAGTGTTTGCATTGATATAACAGCATTTCAGCCAAACTCCACCTCACCAATGAAATATAGAAATTTGCAATTCTTAAACTTAATGGAAAGCATGGCCAGTCCTTTTCTTAATGGAAAACTGCACTCAAACATGGCTGGTCCTTTTCTCCAGATCTCACACACGTTTCATCGAACTCATCCCAATGGTCTAGACAAAGATGGGCCAAGTCCAAATAATGACAAGCATCTAGATGTCGTTATTTCTACTTTATTTGACTAAAGTAATGGCTACTGATCCAAAGGATTTCAATTTAGATATTTATCTCTATAATAATAAATGGAATGTAACTAATATTTGTTCACAACAAGTATGAACTCAGCAAGTATTTACCAACAATTACATTGCTTTTTCTTCTTTCTTTCTTTTTAAAATTTTTTCTCTCAAACTCTTTGACCAATAGCATTATATATGTTCTTTGAGGTTTTTCCTGAGCATAGAGATATAAAGTCATATTCGAATAAAATAAAAGAAAATAAAATACATGTTTTTTCTTTAGTTCGAAAGGATATTCCGCACGGATAAGATACCTACTTTAAAAATTTTGATCAAAACAATTAATAAAAAGTTCAGTAAACAATTACCAAACAAAACCATAGATTCTAATTTCTAAATTCACCATGTCTGAGAAAAGAGATATATAACTATAATGAGATGACACATTTGGATGAACAGAAAACCACATAAAGCATATTGAAAGACAAACCTTTTGGCTTATTGCATCATCTGCAGATTTGACCAAGGCCAGACCTACTTCAGTTACATGCTGCATTAGATTTCAAACAAAATAAATATATATTATTAAAACTAAAATAAAGATAACATAAAATGGTATCTACAACCACTAGGACTGATGGGTGCACCCATTGTTTGAACTTCAGGTAATGCAAGGTACAAAATTTGTATTGTTTTATTATAGAAGGTGGCTCCCAAAGCCAAAGATGATTTCAAATACCCACAAATAATCCAAAAATATTCATCTTTTGCAAGACTCATTCCCACCTTTTGATATATCTTTGACACCGGCTTTAGGCCTCTGGCTAAGAAAAGAGACTATACACCCTTGAGAGATGATCCACCTAGCAAAAGCCTAAAAATATCTACAATACATTGAATTCGATTGCAACACTTAAGCAAGAATTGCCTTGGCTAAAATAATCTGTACATGGATGATAGTTGGTTCTCATACATGAATAACATCTCTGTTCGGAGCATCTATGTTCCTTTTCACCTCATCATTTCAGAGCATCTATGTTCCTTTTCAAGTAGTTGGTTCTCATGCATGAATAACATCTCACGTTGCACTCTCTGTAAAGAGAGATCGAAAACCATAACATATAAGATTAGAAACCTTATGAAAATATACAGTTATTCCACTCAACAAAATACAAGCACAGAAAATCATCCAAGGATAAGTTGTGCACTTGATTGCATGATTGAAATGGATTACAACTTTTAGTTCAATAGGGATGAATTGATCAGATCTTAGTTCACTTCTTTAGGTCCAAATTGAGAGAGATAATTGCCATTTCGAGCCTTAATTTTTCAATACTCTTCTCAGATGGACTGCATCTAAACCAATAAGCATACACCACTTAGACGCACTCAAACACGCCATAAAAAGCTTTGTATTGGATCCAGGCTAATCCATTCAACATCTGATCCATGTATCAGGTTGGCCCCATGGTGTTATGATCTGGCAAAAAAAAAAAAAAAGGACCAGTCCATTTGTACAAGTCAGCCATGCCATCTTTAATGTGAGTCCCACCTGATGCAGGGCTTCAATTAGCAGCAACCTAGACATTAACAGCAAGGAACATCCTTCTCAGGCATTTTATTGAATGAGTAGAGAGCACATATAGAAATGGACTATTTCCACCATAGCCAAACCTGTTCCTATAGGAAGGGAAAAACAGAGATGCCAAAACATCAAGCAGCAGTAAGAAACTTAAGGAGCCACCTATCCAATCTAATAAGATAACTGACTTATTTCTTTAAAAGAGACGAAAGATGAACCTTATCCAAAATGCAAGAAAACCAAGCCACCCACCATCTTAAAGAAAGAAATAGAAAAGAAAAAAAATTCTATTCCAGATTATTTTCTTCACATCCAAAGGTCAGTTTCTCTATTGTGCTTTGCAGATTTAATGGTAGACTGATTGCTTCCTTCTGCAAATCAGATTCTCTTGCAATCAAAGGTTCAAACCCTTTCTCTATTAGAAAGGTCTTCAGACATGGAAGAAGTAAAGAAGATCCATGCCCAAATGATCAAAACAAGCCTTGTTCTAGACACCATTTGAGCGAGCAGACTACCATCTTTCTGCATAGCAACATTGAATTACCACAGCCTAGCTTATGCATCGAGTTCATAATGCTGCATCACAACATAAGTGAGCCGAGGCTCAGCTGATGCTCTGCAACCCATGATTTCTCAGGCTCTAAATGGACTTTCCCCATCCGATATAAAGTAAAAAATCAATGCCAATTACCATGAATTATTCAGGGAGAAGTTTCAGGTGTTACAAGTAAAAGAAAAGTTCAGTACCTTTGCATTTTCAATACAGACAAAAGTCCTGATAGCAGGACTCCATCTGCAAGAGCATAAAGGTTCCAATTGTAGCTACAAAGGGGTTTTTAAAAATGATAAAAAAACCATCAAAAGGAAGCTAAAGATGCAAAATCTTCAATATAAGAAAAAAACCAACCACAGAATCAATGCTAAAAGATAAAACCCTAAAATGCAACAAGCTAGATTCGTCAATTTATCACGGATCTCCATAAAGAGAGAGAGAGAGAGAGAGAGAGAGAGAGAGAGAGAAGAATAGATAATCGGTCGTGTCTTCCCCAACCAGAATGTGCTGTAGTTGATGCAGCAGCCTCCAAATCCACCGTTCGCTAGATCTGGTTCATCTCTGTATTCTCTAACTAGCGATCCACTGCAACCCGACCCACTGTTGTTGTTGGCGCATCTGAACTTCTAGGCGCCAAATCCAATCTCTGCATCTACCATCTGATCTCCATCCCTAACCAGATCTGAGCAGATTTGGACCATCTGTTTGACCAACGATCATCCATGCCACTGATCTCTGTCGTTGCCCTCAAATCCACTAGATCCGGCAATCCAACGCTTTCCAACACCACCTTCTTTGGATCAAATAGAGAGAGAGAGAGAGAGAGAGAGAGAGAGAGAGGGTACGACATTTTGGGAAGAAGGGGATCTGCGCAAGATGACATGAGAGAGATAGAGTGAGAGAGCGTGACAGAGACGGAGGGGGTGAGGTTTTTTTGGATTAGGGTTTTGACTTGAAATGATATTATAAAGGATTCTCATGAAGCTCCATCCCCACATTCATATGGTGTGGTCCACCTGAGATTTGGATTTGTGCAATTTTTCGAACCAACGTCTAAAATGAGATGGAAAAATTGATGGACGGCATGGATAATGTAAAATCATCAAGGTGGGCCCCACGGTAAGGGCATCATCCAATGAAGGGTATAATAACCCTTTTCCCCAACGGTTTTATGTAAATCGCCGACGGCTTATAGCCGTCGGCGTTTCCGACGGTCTATAGCCGTCGGGGAAGAAGAGTCTGGACCGTCGGGGAAAGTCATTTTTCTGGTAGTGCCATCGATGGCAGGCAGCTAGTGGGGCACATCAGTAAGAGAAGAAAGTGGTCGAAGCAGAGGCGGTCAAGAAGGATGTTGAAGGATTTGAAGCGCTGAAAAAAGTTAAAAAGTCTTTAGGAAAATTCAAGAATCTGGGAATCGTAACAGTTGAAGTTAATTAGGAGTCTAGATAGTTCTGATTAAGGCTATAAATATAGGAGGTAGTCGACAGAAGAAGGATTCACACACTAAATCAAACAACAAACTCTATTTATCTTTCCTTACTTTATCCTAATTAGCATAATCCATAGATGTAATTGCTCGTCCACGCTCACTGGGCATATTAGTTGTAATTGCTTGTCCACGCTTGTTGGGTAACCTATCTTTATACAGTCAATTCTATTTCTGTAGAATTACTCTTTTGAGCATCGATCACTCAATCACTGTTACTTTTTTTGGGAAAGCAAGCGAGTAAACTTTCTTATTACTAACCCAGGGCAAAGCCTGAAAAAAGAAACAAAAGAAGGGCGAAGCCCCTACAAATCAAAAGAAAGAGAAATAGCAAAAAGAACATAATAGAGAAAATACACATAACCCGGATGCAAGAGAGAAAATGGAGGGGAAAGTAAAGAAATAGAGATTAGAGAGGCAAAAGAGACCCACAACCCGGGCCAAGCTTCACAACAAATTTTCTATTTCATATTCAGTGATGAATCTGTTTGGCAATCCCAAAGCAACGCCAGCCAAAGAAGACAAGGCTATTTTCTGAAGATCAGAAACAACTCCAATGCGACAGTTGTTGGAGGTAGCAAAAAGGTGCAATCTCCTAGCAAATAAACACCTCCCGGATTGAAGTCGCTGGATCGATAATGGCATGAGAGCTTTGCTGGTTACTTACCAAAATGCTAGAACTTGCATAATGATCAGAGGGCAAAATAGGTAAGGAAGAAATAAGCATTTGTAAGCACCTATCCGCCGTCCCTTGCGTGCTATGATTAGTAACAATTCCCCATATGGGGAGCATATTTGGAGAGTAGTAAAGGAGACCAACCCTAGTAGTCAAAATCTCAGCACATGCCAAGGACTAGGTATGGCAAGTACTGCGACACCGGATAAGGTGGTGAAGAGGAGGCCGAATAACGGTGGTAGCTATAGGGAAGTTCGAAGCAGCTGAATTAGTGCCTAGAGCTTTTGCAGCTATAGAAGGGCCAAAAAAGAAAAGTGCCCTAGTCCTTGTTTCCCAAATGATATTTCTGAAAATGGTTTCTTTTTGGAAAAAAATTGTTATTGAAAATATGATTATTTCTCTCCAAATGTTTCGCACAAGGGCCGGAAAAAGCAAGCTTGCTAATGAGGGAGGAGATGGGATCAGTCATATTATCCACAAGGTAAGAAACAAATTGGAGGATGGAAGGGTGCCGAGCGAAAGGAATAAGGAGTTTAGAATGCAATTTAGTCCAGATCCATTCAATATACCCACAAGAGAAGAGTAAGTAATTATTGGATTCAAGGTTATGTTGACGAAAAACACATGCAATAGCATCAATTATATTAAGGGAATGAAGAAAGTCTCTCGTTTTAAGTTTCCCAAGCAATGTCATCCAGGCAGTAAGGGAGTGTCGGGGAATATGCCCACTAAACCACAAGAAATTAGTCCAAGGTCACTTAGGATTAGTAGGTCTGTAGGCTTCCAAAGATGATACAAAGGTGAGGGCACCATTAGGGGAGAGGGTCCAGACAATTTCATCCTGGATCGGAATAATGTGGTGCCTCTTAATTTCTTGGAAAATGTTAGCCAATGCTGCATTTCTAGGGTAGGGGAATTGCCATTCAGTATTATGGATTAGCGTGCTAACTGAAAAGTTAGTACCTAATCCCAAATCAATCGCTATTACTTAACATCAATTAAGTACCTGGAGGAAAGTCCTTTCTGCTGAAAGGCAAGGCGTAACCCATTTTCAGAGGACGAACCCTACCCTTCGCAATATCCCGATCCATTTGAATCCGTTGAGCGAGTGGCTGAGTAGGCGACCTACCTTTTTAGGTCTTAGTCACATACAGTCGAACTATGACGTATTTTCCTATTTTGACACTTGGGGTCAAAATTGAAACTAGTTGGAATCGAGCCACACAATCGGTGTATTTGCTTATTCTACACACACCAAGTGCAAGAGGTGTTGATCCAATCAAGGACCAATAGTGGGTTGACAAGGGAGTAGACCACAGATGCATTTTAAAATTGGTCCTAGCATGACCAGCTATGTACAGTACTGGTCATGGCATGACTGATTACGTGCGGCTACTTTGCTCTGATTCATCCGAAGCTACTGCTATTCCTAGCCGGCTCGGTTTAGCACATTCCGACCCTTCTTGACACTTGCGTGTTGCTCATGCAGTATCCCCCTTTGTCTATTTAAAGCCCCACGTTGAAAATGAAGAAAGGACAGAGAGAGAAGTGCTAGAGAGAAAAAGGAGTCTAGATAAAGAAGATAGTCCAGAGAGGCAGAAAGCTTGGAGGAACAAAAAAGCTATAGGAACTTCACCCAACCAAATTCTTGAAGCCAGCTTAGCTACCACATTTTCCTTTTCTTCAAAAGCTGCGAATAGTCGAATTCACTTTACCATCTCGAGAAATACTCTGTCTTGCACTCTATCAATTCAAAAGTCAAAACGCCAAAGAATTATTGAAGTCAACGAGTAGGTTAGGAACTCAAGACGTCCCCTCTTTTCTCGGAAAAGGGTGTCTAATTTTCCTTTTCCCCTCTCACATCTTGAATCAAACAGTATTCCACTCCGCACATCCCCTACACACCAACAATTTCTACACCCACTCACACCTTCATTTTGCTTTTGTTTCTTTAGTATTTCGTTTACCTGATCCTAAAAAGCCTAAAAAGACGGTTATTGTGGTCTCTAGTCCAATGGCTCATAAAAACATTTTCACACCAAAAAAGTATTGAAACCCAATCCAACTATTCCAAATATGCAATTCAAGTTCAAATAAGAAATATTCAGCAGGAAAGAAAGAAAAAACTAACAAACAAACAACTAATTAGAACCCAATTAAACTACCTAAAAAAGTGGATTGAACAGCTTCTGTAGCAAACCACAATTGTAGGACAACTTTCACTTGGGGGATCTAATATTTCACGATTGGCGTTTGAGAAGTTCAATTCAATTTACTTCTAACCGCAAAAAGTAATCTAAGAATTAATATGCAATCCTACAGCAAACAGAGGGTTTAAGGAAAGAAGTTACCCAATTTGGAAAGTTAAACTTTACACCGTAACCGCTCCCCAGCAACTGCGCCAAAAACTTGGTTGTTATCCAACTACGTAGCTGAATGTTCTCTCAAGTGCAAGAGATCATAAATAATAAACTCGGTGAGTTCGAGGTCGAATCCACAAGGAGCAAAAATAGAGGTGTATAAAAATTACTCTCAAATTAAGAAAAGATAATAAAAATTCTAAAAGAAGTGATTAATCTAACTAATGGATGGGTTGGATTGGATCAATGTTTAAGTGTGTTTAATCAATAGAGGTTGGATTATATCAATGTTTGAGTGTGTTTAATACATAGAAATCAAAGCAATAAGGCATCAAAAGTCTATATGTGTCTTATACTTCATTAATGTGTACGATAAAGTATTACTTAACTAGAAATGATCACTATGGTCCATCTAATCGGAAGATATCGCAATTAGAAGACAAATTCACGTTGGAAATCAATGGATTAGATGTCACGCCCTGAAAATCGGAACCCGAGTACAACGACCCAAAGCCCGAGTTTCAGGGTGTGAATATAAAATTCGAGCATAGTTTTTTTGAGATTCCATTCCACACATTGCATAACTAAAATAAATTCCAAATATAAAGTTTCTTTTCCACTAATGTCTTATTACATCGAATTTTACAAAATAAATTGACTACGGTTGGTGCCTGAGTAGTACGTAACCATCTGAATACTCTACTCTACCTACGTCCTTTTCTTCTTGAAAACTTGCAAGAACTGTGGTGATTTTGGTGAGCTAAAAGCCCAGTGAGGTAATTTCCATCACAGGTAATATTCCAGTTAATAAGAGATAGGATGTGAATCATCAACGGATAGAATTGTATGAAATATATGAAGATGAGGTTATGATTGATACACTTTATGATTTATTATAAATGGAACATGATTATCATGATGTCATGTATGTTGTGATACGTGTGAGAGCAATAAACGGCTAGGAACTCGCTGCCACTGAACATTAGGAACCTATCGCAAATCAACCATGCTCACCTAACCGGTACAGCGAGGCGGCAAATCAACCATGCACGCCAGTGGGCAAATCAACCATGCACCACTGATCCAACCAGCAAATCAACCATGCTCAATAAGTGAAACGACCAGAACTCGCTGCCACTGAACATTAGGAACCTGTCGCAAATCAACCATGCTCACCTAACCGATACAACGAGGCGGCAAATCAACCATGCACGCCAGGAGTCAAATCAACCATGCTCCTGTTATGTCGCAGTGTATACATGTATGTATATGTCATGAGTTATGGAAGCACTTCTTTAAGCATACAATACATATAAAACTCAAGTCCAATCACCCCATGCATGTGTTATCTTCATTCAAGTAATTCTTTATCTTCATTTAGTTATTGTCAATCGAGGAATTTGAGAAGGTCATCGCGTAAGGTTTAGTATTAACGAATAACTAAGATTGTTCCAAGAGTTATGTATTGTACATTATCTAAACCTAAGTTGTTGTCGATTAGTAAGTTTAAGAGTAATGTCAGTGGAATCTTGAGAATATTACGTGTACCTCACCTGTATGAAATCCTAAGTTGAATCGTTATGGAATTTTGACATGTGCATTAAAAAAGAAAACTTGATAAGATTAATTCCATAAGAAAAAGAAATTGGTAGGTGAACTTTAAGGATAAGGATAGAAGACGTATGGATCCCTTATCTAGAATTAAATATACGATTCTAAGTTTAATTTAGAAAGAAATCGAGGGATGAATCGTTACCTACGAACCATGTTGAAGGATGACGTGGAAATTGAAAATCATACTTAGAGACAAACAAATTTAAAGGAAGAAGTATTAACTGAAAATTTCTATGATGAATCACTCACCTTGTAACGTTCCTTAAACTTGAAACGAATTGATTCCTGGACTGAGTTGATTCGGCGAGTTGACTCGCTGGGTTAGAATCTTCTTCTTCTTTCTCCCTCTATCTTCTTTTCCTTCTTCTTCTTCTTTCTTTCCTCTTCCTTCTTATTCTTTCTCTTTCTTTCTTTCTTTATTTCTTCTTCCTTCTGCTTCTTCTTTCTTCTTTCTTTCTCCTTCTTTCTCTTTTTTTGTTTTTCTTTCTTCTTCTCCTTTTCTTCTTCTTTCTTCTTTTTTTTTTCCCTTCTTTTCTCCTTCTTCTTCTTCTTCTTCTTCCTTCTTCTTTTTTTTTTTTTGACTGGGATTCTGCCGCAGCAACAACAGCAACAGCAGCAGCATGGGAGCTCTCTCTCTCACTCTCTCTCTCTCTCTTCCTCTCACAAACAACTCTCTCTTGGTTGGACACCTGTGAAGATGGAGACGCATCTAAGGAGGTCTTTTAAAGACTCCCAAAGTCGGTGGGTTGGTGCGGGAAACTCCAGACCGATTTTGGTGTTGGCACCGCCTGGCACTCATCTCGCCCGATTTTTTGTGCTTAATCACATTTAGACCGTTCAAATAGTAGGTGGGGTCCATGAAAACAATCCCCTAAAATTTCAGGGGCACATGCGTAGGATCGGTCTTGATCTTGAGCGTTTTATTTCGTTAAGCTCTAGAGATAAGAGGATTGTGCGGTCCACTTTAGCTTTTACTTAAAAAAAGGGGTTCTCCCCCTAGTAGTCCCAAGAGGGGGCTACCTAATGAACAGGGTGGATTTCTAGATGGGGTCCACCGTGATGGACGGTGTGGGCCAACTGGGTCAAGTCGCGCAGACGCTGTTGCAGCGGACGTTGTAACAGCGTCCGGAAGAAGAAGTCTCTCTCTGTTTTTTATATATATATTAGGTGCGTTGCCCGTCTACACCAACACCACTGTTACTCACACAAGTGGGGTCCACATACGACAGATCAAGGCAATTTTCTCCGTCCAAAAGGTCAACGATGCAATTCCATCCATTGACACAAAAATGAGGCAGATCCAAGTTGAGGTGGGCCACTTATAGTCAAATTTCTGATTAGGGCATTTGTGGGATGATCTGACGGATGAAATTCGACATGTACAGTTAAAATGTGCTATAAAACTCATATATTAATTTTTTTGTGAAAGTGAATGTCAAAAATTATTATACTTAAAAATGGTGGTGTAACTTAAGTTTGACTGATGGCATTTTCGTAATTATTGTAAATTTACGAGTTTTGTGAAATCTAACACTTCTACACTATTCTATGGTTTATTCTAAGCAACTTTAATACAGGGACCCTACTAAAATTCCCTGCGGATTATTTAATATTAATTTATCAATATTAAAGTTATTTAATTTATTAAATAATTAACTAAATTATAACTTAAATGATTCTAAAATTCTAGAGTGTTATAAGCATACCTGATGAGTTTCATAGGGTTGGAAAATCAATGATCTAAGAAACTACTTGGTGACGGACAAGATGTTTGGATCAGATTTATGGATAGACATGTGTACAGGACGGTGTGAAGATCGTACAGTGAATTTACGTTGATCGTATAATTCGAAATCGAAGTGGACGGTTAGATCATTCAATCTAGCAACGATAAATCCTTTTAATGGACAATCTATTGACTTAACTAAGTATACTAAGTTTTTCAGAGGTCTGAAATGTGTCAGAATACGTATAAAAGTGTGACGTGTGTGTATGCGTATGAACGAAGCGGCCTAAAATTTAAATTCTAATGTGTGAACTATAACACTCGTGTACCTACTCGTGTACTAAATTTTTGAGGTAGTACATTAGAGATCCATCCCATAGTGCATTATGAAATTCATATTCTTAAGCGTTAGGGATTATAAGCATTAGAGATCCTTGAGATCGCCAATAAAATAATGTGAGAGGCTAAAAATATCTCCAATTTAGGATTTCGTAGATCAAATCTAGGATTAAACAATACTCATGCAAAAGATTACATGAGAATTAAAAACCCTAAATTAGTTCCATGAAATTCATGAAAACTGAATTTCTTTTATCGTTCAGTACATAAATCCATCACACACATCAACTCAACAGTCCACACATGCTTTCCTTCTGGCCTTGGCTAGAAGGGTTTAGAATATTACCATAATTAAAGAAGAAGAATTAAAAAAGAAGAAGAAAACATAATTAAACTAAAAGAAATCAACTTAAAACTAAGCACCTTACAAGTTTTTAAAGTAAATCCAAGCAAACTTCAATGTAAATCTTTAAATCTTCAATATAGAAAACTCTAAAATCTTAAAATTCTCAGTATATAAAGAGAAAAAGAGGTTCTATGAGAGAGATGAGAGCCTCTTCTCTTTAAAATCAGATTGGAAAGATGCCCTAAAACTCTTCACAACCATCTATTTATAGTTTAGTTTGGATTCAAGTAACAGTACTGATTTTGCTACACTTCATGTGACTAAACCGACGATCAGATTGCTCTGAAAATTTATATGGGACTTCATCATCAAATGCCTCATCATTAAGTGAACCTCATAATGGAAGGGTTAGATTGCCAATATCACATCTGAAGTGGGCCCCACGATCAGATCAGTGGACACCTCCTAGATTCATAGTTTTAACACCTTCTGAACTAGTTATTCTTGCATCCTTCATTCCGGTGTGTACAAACATCGAAATTGTCTCAAAATTGATACCTCAATAGAACTTTGTCCCCCTCTACATGATAGATGGTTTGGATTGGCTTAATTCATTCCAAAATTTGGTGCACACACCTCGCAATCTGGACCTTTTTTTATTCGCGCGGGTAGAATATCCCGAACACTTTGACTTGTTTTCGATTCTGCAACCAATCTACACATCCAATTGACCTGATTCCAGCTGAGTTTTTAAAAAAAATGATTTTGTACTAGATGCATGGCTTGGATTCTTCATTTGAGCACTGGTGGACTACTATGATGGATTCCAAAGCTAAGTTGGTGTTGAATGGACATTTTGTGTTCATTAGGTTAATGTGATCAATTTAGAACTTCGATCGATGTGAAACCACTGCCATTTGTTAGATAATTTGATGATCTTCAAAGTGTACAGAGGTTTTTTCAAATTGCATTAAAAAGGTGGTCCAAAAGTGTGTTGTACAGTAGATAGCGTGCGCTGCCCGTTTGGAATTGAAAGCCTCTATGAACCATTCATCTTCAATCAGCTGCCACAATCAATCCGTAATTAGGAATATTTAAGTGAAACTTTTTTTTTTCTCCGGCATTGAGCTGATCTTTGACATGGATAAAATAGATTCTTTAGATTCATCAAGATAAGCCCCATGATGATTTACGCTCCTAAGAACATGCAATGCACATCACCTTCAATCCATTGATCCAAGCCGTCTAACCTCAATCCAATCTTATAAGAAGTGTCTTTAGCCCTTCTCTCATCATCCTAAACCATCCTAGACACAAGTAGCCCACCAACAACCTATAAAACACGAAAAGTCACTATGTAAACATAGTTTACAAGTTATAGAGTGATCCAACCATTAAACACATTTACTACACTAAATCTAAGTATTTTGCTTGATTTCTAGCCTAATGATGGTCGGAATGGGGCCTAAATATGTAATATTTATGGTCACATCAGATGATGGACGAAGTGGATTTCACTTCTGATGAAAGTGGGCCCCTTTTTATTAGTGAGTTTGCACTAACAATTGGTGCACATGTTGTACACCGAATTGGGTGGATCAGTCAACATCTATTGACTCGATCAAAACTAAAACCGAGAGAAAATCTTCTCTCCCTCCGTTCGATCAAACAAACGCTGTCCATTTTCAAGATCGTGCGGCCCACTTTCGAACAGTAGTCCGGCTGATCCAATCCGTTCATATGGTTTGGCAATGGGAGTCTAACAAACCCCAGGTATTTCATTGAAGGTATTGTTGTATGGAGTACACAGTTAGAAGCCAAAAATAGCTGTGGGTAACTGATTTTGTGTTTCCAGACCTTTTAAAACCTGACCACTGAGACTAATGTGGCCCACCTTGCTTCGATCCAAACTGACTATCAGTTTCTAGCATTAATTTTAATTAGAAACCAATTGATATCAGGTGTGGACGCTCATGTGTGTAACCATTGTTTCACATATAAGTTGCGTTATGCGGGTGGCGGGTCCGAAAGTGAAAATATTCTGCTTTCTTTTTCTCTTAACTCTGTTTCTTTCCTTATTAACTTCGATCCGTGACAATGGATTCAAGCAAATTTGAGTCATTCATAACCCTTAGTTGCAAGCTATCCTAACCGTACGTCTATTGATGTTTATCTAGATTAGGGTTGAGAATGTCATCATATAAATAGAATTTTTCTTCCATTTTCTCCCTTCTTGCATATAGAAACCTTAAATCTCATGCTAACCATATAAACACATCCGTTAGAATGAGTTGGAGCTGAAATCTCAGAGTTTCCTAAGCGCCTCGAAATGATTCTACACTATCCATAGCTGTCGGATTGAAGGAAAACCGTAAGATTGACGTTTCACTATTAGAAGCCAAGTCTTCTTCTCCGGTGGTGTTGGTGTTGCTGTTGCTGAGGTCATTACTGGGCTGCATTCATAGAGTTCCTGCTGCTGAGGTATAGGTAAGATGATCAGGCATTTCATCTTTCTGTTACATCTATGATCAACCCGGTTTGCTATCGAGTGGTAAACCGAGTCAAACTTGTTCTATGTCTAGTTCATATTAGTTGATAGAAGCTGTTCATGATCCGAGGAATGTCAGATTTAATTAAGCTATTTAGGATTGATCATGATCATATATCCTTGCTATTGAAGTTCAATATGGTTGAAACTAATGGTATTGTGCTGAGTTGACTCAACAAAACTCACCGAGTCAGTTCGAGGTGTGGCCCACGTGAGTTGTAGCTCTGGTTGATTCTCTAGCTACAGAGCCTGGCAAGCTGACATGATGGACAGAGTGGATTTCACTTTTACATCATGATGGCCCCAAGAGCTTCGGTCTTTCAAACGCTGCAATAGTTCCGGTAGTAAACGTGAATTTTTCAATTGAAAAAAGGTTACTTTAAACTATTTTAAAAAAACACACTCTCTTGTACATATAGGAAGCCCCTTGCGTGGAATTTTACTGCTAAAACCTTGAACAAAATTGCCATTATCTACCAAACAATGGTCCCGGCCCTGGTACTTGACCACCATTTTCACTGGTTCACCCATTCGTTGGCCAGACATCCTGCCATGCATGTCGAGAGGATACTTCGGACACGTGAAGGCATCAATGGTGGAATTTTCGATCACCCTCTACTTTGAGTGTATCGCTCTTGAGTATTGGATCTGCCTATTTTGGCTCCTGGCCTTCCTTGAGGTCATGAATCTGATAGACGGAGTGGATATTGCAAAAGAAAAATAGATGGGCCTCACGAAGGCATCAACGGTACTCAATGCCAACAGTACCCACTGTTTTGTGCGGCGGATGGCCTACCTAAGTGTTAGATACGCCTACGTTTTGAGCTATTGACCTTCCAGCAGGTCGTGAATCTGATGAAAGGAGTGGATGTTGCAAAGCATAGTAGGTGCTGCCCATGAAGGCATCACACATTGTTTCATGACGGATGGCCCATTCAAGTGTTGGATCTGCATACGTGTTAGCTTCCAGCGTTCCATCAGCTTGCAAATCTGATGGGCGGAGTGGATGTCGTGAAGAAAGGGTATGTGGGACCCACAAAGGCATTAATGGTGGGTGATGCCCTGTTTGATGTGGGGTGGCCCAACTGAGTGTTAGCTCTGCCTACATTTTGAGATCCTGGCCTTCCATCAGCTCAAGAATTTGATGCACGGAGTAGATGTCGCAAAGGTAGAGTAGGTAGGCCCACCAACGTATCAATGGAGGCCATTCCCCACTGTTTTGGTGTGGGGTGACCTAAAAGCGGGCCACATGGCAAGAAACACTGTATTAAACGGGCCCATTGAATTCCCTTTCATTGAAAAAATTGTGGGGCCCAAAATGATGATTTTAAGAAATCCAACCCGTCCACCATATTAGCCACATAATTTTAGGGGTTGGGCCCAAAACTTAGTCAAATCCAACACTCAAGAGGGCGACACTGAAGAAAAGAGTCATACTGAATGCTGACCATTGAGCTCTCTGGCTAAAGGGATGTGGGCGCAGATGTTTTAAAATATCCAACCCCTCCACCATGTTAGCCACATAAATCTCAAAGGTGGGCCCATTATCAGGCAGATCCAATATTCAAGTGGGCTACACGACAAGAAACAGTTGGTATTTAACGTGGACAGTTGAATTCCCTCTAGCTGAAAAGGTCGTGGGATCCATTGTGATGTTTTGGAGAAATCAAACCCATCTACCATTTTAGCCAATTTTAGGGGGTGGGCAAGTAGATCCAATACTTAAGTGGGCCACATTGCAGGAAAAAATCGATATTGAACGTTGATAGTTGAACTCTCCCTCTCAGGCTGAGAAAGTCATGTGGACCACCTGATTTTTTTTTAGAAATCAAACCCATCCGCCATTTTAGCCACATAAATTTAGAGATGTGCCCAAATATCAGCATCCCCACTGACCTCATGGCCAGTTTGGATGGCATATGAACATCATGGTGGACTCCTGAGAGGTTTCAACATTTGGTAATTCCCTCCCCACTGATCTGATCACTTGAGTTTTGGATATGCAGATTTTTAGGCTCACCCACTAACATTAGTTGGAAAAAACGGATGGACGGTTCTAAAAAACATCACGGTTGGCCTGGGCATCATTATTCCCACTGTTTATGGTGCAATGGTACACTTGAACTTTCCATAAGCCTCATTTTGTGGTTCAACGGTGGATATCATTATCCCCACTGTTGCATGTGGTGTGGTCCACTTGAGCTTTTGATATACTTCAATTTTGAGCTCATGCCCTAAAATGAGTTGGCAAAGTTGACTGACGGTGTGGATAAAACACATACGTCATGGTGGTCACCACAGCATCTCACCAAGAATACGGTGGTGTTGGGTCACCACCCTATCCCTTCCGGCCGGGCTCGGATTAGGTACTACCCCCACCAGGACGCTGAGGAGACTGACGGGGTGCGTGGCACCTCATCATTGGTCAAGAGGAGAGCCGATAAGGTGAGACGCCGGCCTCATCTAAGCTGGTGCGGCCCTTACCGTGGGTTCCCATGGGGCCCACCTTGATGTATGTATTAAGTATCCACGCCGTCCATCCATTTTTCCAGATCATTTTAGGTCATTATCCCAAAATTGAAGCAGATCCAATTATCAGGTGGATCATACCATAAGAAACAGTAGTTATTGTCCCTTAATGGGCCACAGAAGCTTTGGATCAATCTGATATTTGTTTTTCCGCTTAATCCATGCTTATGTGACATTATCAACAGATTGGATGGTAAATAAACACTAAGGAAACATTAAAGTATGCTCTAAGAAGTTTTTAATTGTAGGATGCTCAATCACCACTGTTTCTCATGGTATGGTCCACCTGATTATTGGATCTGCTTCATTTTTGGGATAGTGGCCTAAAAGTATCTGGAAAAACGGATGGACGGCATGGATAGATAATATATACATCAAGGTGGGTCCCACGGTAAACCCACGGTAAGGGCCGCACCGTCTTAGGTGAGGCCGGGGTCTCACCTAATCCGCTCTAGGTGGAGAGCCGGTCGGGCCCGCACCAATGTGACGTTCCATCCCTTCCTACACTGGACGTTGGGTTATCACCAAATCCCTTCATACACCGGACGTGGATGGCTGGTGACCCCTACACGACCCAGCTTGGGTGGAGAAAAGTTCTATGGGCCCTACCACTATGTATTTAATTTATCCATGCCATCGGTCCATTTTGTTAGCTCATTTTAGGTCAGATCCAAAGCTTAAGTAGACCACACCACAGGAAAACTGTAGAGATTGAACACCTACTATCAAGAAATAGTGGAGATTGAGCACCTACCATTATGGGCCAGGTTGGCAAGCGGGCTTCCAGGCTTGGGCTGGAGTTTCAAGACTGAGGACCGGGCTTGAGCTAAAAAATCCAACCCGTTTCAGATTCAAGCCAGGCGTGGAGAAAGACAGCCCAGCCCAGCCCAGCCCAGCCCAACCCACTATGGTTTTATTTTTTTAATATTATTTATAAAGGCTCCATTACTCATCTAAAATTCAAACCCCTTAACCGGATTCCAGAAATCCTCTTTAGTATCTTGCCAATCTTCATGCAATCCCTCTATCTGAGTCCCTCGTTGAGGTGAAGAATAACAGAAGCTTCAACGAAGGCAACCACAACCGAAGCCGCGCTATGGTCTTTCCTTCCTATAAGATGCCTCCTCTCTCTTTCGTTTAATTTCTTCATTCCCAAAATACCTCTCTCATCTCACTCTCTCCTCTTTGCACAAAACCAGGCACCAAAATGTTAGACGATGTGAACTCCGACGAAGTTTTTGATCAAGTTGATATTTGTGTTTTCCCTTCATCTAGGGATTTGTGACTTTATAAACATGTTAGATGGCAAATACACATTGTGGTGGGCCCTTAAAGGAGTTTTTAGTAACAGGTGTTCAATCCCCACTATTTTCTATTGTCCAGTCCACTCGAGCTTTGAATCTGCCTCATTTTTTGTGCTCATGCCCTAAAATGAGCCGGCAAAATGGAAGGACGGTGTGGATATGCACGCATACTTCATGGTGGGCTCATAGAGCTTTTCCACCATCTAGTTGGGGTGGTGCAGGGGTCACCGCCTAATCCCCGTCCACTATCCATGGCCCATCTTTGAAAGTGGCAGCGCCGTGAGATGCATTTTCTTTTGCTTGGGTCATTTCACTGTCCTCATTTTTATTTATATTTGGTGTCAGCTGGATGCGGATTCCCACCTATTGGGGCGGATGCACAAACTTCAGCATCTCACAACCTCAACCGACTTAAATTATGAAATAGTACCATGGAAAACCAAACAAGCAATCACACCACACGAGACATAAGCACTTTTTCCGTAGAAAATCATAAAACAGAGGTAAAAACCATGAACCTCATCCAGACAAACAATTCACTATGTAATGAATGTTATACAGCAATCACGAGCTTATAACACGCTCGAATCCAGTTTTCTTTACCCTTGGGTGGATTACAACTACAGAAAACAAGACAGAGATCTCACCGATCTGAGGAACTTGAAGAAGCTACTAATGAACCAACATCGTGGATGGATCGTCACGAACAAAGCCTCTTTCACTCTTCGATCTTCCTCACTCTCTTTTCTTCTCTTCTTCCTTTCTTTTTCTTTCTCTTGCTCTAGAATGTGTAACAATTGCTTAGATTAACCCTAATACCGCACAAACACACTTATGTAGTGTTTGAATTAGAATTAGAAACAAACTGCGCAAAAAAGGAAACTGTATAAAACAGTCCACGTACACTGTCACTTTCTTGACCCGACTCTGTCGAGCACCCAACAATGCCAAAAATTGTCCAGCGAGCTTCAGAGAAAAATACCACCAAGTATTGGTTGCCTGAACTCCACCTTCGATCACCCGATCTGGGCCCTAGTCGCCCAATCACCAACTGTCGGTCACATGAACCTGTTCAAAACAGTCCAGAGACTGACTGATTATATTCGAGGAGTTTCAGTTGCTCGACCTAGTCTGGTCAGGCGCCTGATAACCCTTGAGCTGCACTCTGTCCTCTGCTCCTAAGGAGGAACACCACATCAAATCTCCTCCTTCCGACTCAAGAGGAGGGCTTCATCATCTTTAAGCCCGTCAGGCTTCTACAAGCCTTAAACCCGCCCTTGGCCAACGCCTTTGTCATCGTCTTTGACCCATTATCATCCATATAGATTTTCTCAAGCTTTATCACCATGTTCTTTAATATATCAATATTGATCCATTGATACTGAACCTCTATGTGCTTTGACTTTGAATGTTGGCTTGGATTCTTGCTCAAGTGTATTGTACTCTGGCTATCGATATAGACCATGTATTTATCCTACTTCAAGATAAATTCCTGTAAGAACCTCTTCATCCAAATAATCTCCTTTTATGCCTCTATGACTGCGATGTACTCGACTTCTGTCGTAGACAATGCTACACATTTTTGTAGCTTGCTCTGTCATGAGACCGCTCTCTTTGTAAATGTGAACATGTACCCCAATGTAGACTTCCTAGAGTCTGTGTCACCTTCTATGTCTGCGTCTATGTAACCCTTTAATACAGGTTTTCCTTCACTGAAGCATAGGCTCAACTTCAAAGAGCCCCTCAGATACCTTAGTATCTACTTCACTGTTGCCCAGTGCTCTTTGCCAGGATTGACAAGATATCGGCTCACTACACTGACTGCATATGTTATGTCTAGGCGTGTACACACCATAACATACATCAAACTTCCTACCGCTGAAGCATAGGGTATCTTCTGCATCTTTTCTACTTCTTCATTGGTCTTGGGACACTGCCTGTTGCTCAATTTGAAGTAACCATGGAGTAGAGAATTGACCGACTTCGCTATCTTCATGTTAAACATTTTTAGGACCTTTTCAACGTACCGCTCTTGCAATAACCAAAGCTTCCTGGCGCTTCTGTCACAGGTGATTTCCATTCTTAGAATCTGTCTGGTCGGGCCCAAGTCTTCCATTACAAAATAGTTGCACAACTCCTACTTTAGCCTGTCAATCTTTTTAATGTCCTTTCCCATGATGAGCATGTCATCAACATATAGAAAAAGAATGAGAAAGTCACCATTTGAGAACCTTCGCCTAAACACACAGTAGTCTGAATTCATTCTATCGTACCTATGCTTCAACATGAACAAGTCAAACTTCTTGTACCATTGCCTTAAAGCTTTTTCATCCCATAGAAGCTCTTCTTTAGCTTATACACCATATGCCCCTTGCCCTTGATTTTAAACCCCTCTGACGATTACTTCATGTATATCTCCTATTCTAGATCCCCATAGAGTAATGTTGTTTTAACATTTAGTTGTTCCATCTCCAGGTCCATACTTACAGCCAAACCAAGCAACACCCGTATGGATGTCATCTTCACCACCAGTGAGAATATCTCATTGAAATCAACCCCCTTTTTCTTTCCAAATCCTTTTACTACCAATCTAGCCTTGAACCTTGGATGTGAATTCTTCTGCTCTACCTTCTTTCTGAACACCCACTTGTTGCTGAAAACTTTCTTGTTCTTAAGCAATTTCACCAACTGATACGTGTTGTTCTTATGCAAGGATTCCATCTCCTCTTGCATATCTTTTAATAACTCTGTGTTATACACGTCGGATAGGGCCTCAGTATAATCCTCTGGTTCGTCGCTTTCGAAAAGTATAACGTACTCATGGGTTGAGTACCTCTTAGACGTTTGTGTCTCCCTAGATGATCTCCTTACCTGTGGCTTAATAGCTGGATTAAGTAAGGGCTGCTCCCCTGATTCATTTGTTGTAGGGATGCCTTTGTCCCTTGCACCATTCTGCATTCCCCCGTCATTAGACACCACAAGATCGGAGTAATCAGATTCGTATCTTTTAGTTCACCTGAACTAGGCTGGATCTTCTCGGCTTTTTTAATGTCTTCAACACATTAGCCTTCAAAGAAAACCACATCTCTACTTCTGACTATCTTCTTCTCAATTGGATCCTATAATATATAAATGAACTTCTCGTCTTTATACCCCAGAAACACACAATACCTGATCTTCGTATCGAGCTTGGACCTCTCATCTATGGTAACATGGATGGATACTTGGCATTCAAATACTCTGAGATGACAGTTTGATACATCATGTCCTGTTCATATCTTCTCAAGAATCTCTCCATTCAATGGGGCTGAATGAGACATATTTATCAAATACACCATTATGTGCATTGCCACTCCCCAAAATGTTTTCGGCAATTTGGCATGGAAAAGCTTACACCTGATTCTCTTTACAATGGTGCGATTCATACGATCTGCTACACCATTGTGCTGGGGGTCTTGGGCACCGCCTGTTCATGCCGTATACCTAGGGTCTTACAATATTCATGAAATGCCCTGATGTATTCACCTTCATTGTCAATGCGAATGCACTTTAATAGTTTACATATCCCACGCTTAACCATGGTCTGAAAATTTTTAAACACCTTAAAGACCCGATCTTTAATTTTTAATGCATAAACCCAAACACTCCTAGATGCATCATCTATAAATGTAACAAAGTACAATGCCCCACCCAAGGTTCTTATTCTCATCGGACCACATATATTAGAATAACCAAATATAAAACATTTAATTTATTCACGTGGAAAACAGTTTTAACAAATGAAACTCTATGTTGTTTTCTTAATAAACAATTAATACAGGTTTTTAGAGGTATTCCTATCATGTCTGGGAGGAGGTTCTACTTTGCTAATAGTTGAAGCCCTTTCTCGCTTATGTAGCCTAGTCGCATATGCCACACGTCCATCAATGAGTCTTTTATTGCGTTCGATTCACCCTTGCAGATGCTTACACCTGTCTTGTATATGTTACAACACTTCTTCCCTCTTTCCATGACCAAAGAACCCTTGATGAGCTTCCAGCGCCCATCAATAAAGTGACTCCCATAGCCATCATCATCCAACCTTCCCATCAACAACAAGTTGAAGCGAAGTTCAGAGATATGCCTCACATATTTTAGTGTAGCCCACATCGGTCTTTACATGTATATACCAATCCCCACTATCTTGGACATATTAAAATTCTCCATCTTCATAGTACTAAAGTCACCTGACTTGTAACTTATAAAAAACTCCCTGCATGGAGTAGTGTGATATAACGCTGTTAAGTCAATCACCCAATCGGTGTCCTAACTCGTAGCAGTGAGATAGTTGTCGTGTTTAGTCGAAAGTATAACAACCATGTTGCCATCCGAGGCAACCGTAGTAAATTATGACTTTTCTTCCTTCTTCCCTTTACCTTTCTTATCCTTCTTTTCCTTACGACATTCGTTCTTGTAGTGGCACTTCTTGCCACAATTCCAACATTTCACTTATTTCCTTGATATAAACTTACTTTTGAATTTGTCACAATTATTACTGCCCTTCCTTTACTTTCCTTTCCCCCATTCTTTTGATACGAGGTCCTGTTGTTGAGACGACCCCTGTGACTTCCTTCTTGTCTCCTAATTGCGAAGACAACTTGTGACTTAGTCCATGAACACCTTTCCCTCGAGTGCAAAGTTACTCAGAGACAAGATCAATGTCTCCCAACTATTAGGCAACGAGTGAAGCATTAACAAGGCTTGTAGTTCATCGTCCATGACTATCTTCATGGCGGAGAGTTGGTTCGCTATGCTACTCACATCATTCATGTGCTTAGCCACAAAACTGTTTTCCCTATACTTCAGGTTTATAAGTCTTCTGATCAAGAAGATTTTATTGTTGATTGTTTTCCTCTCACACAGCCTTATGAGTTTTTGCCATAGGCTAGCAACATAGGTTTCATAGACACGTGGCAGAATACAATGTCATCCAACGACTGTTTAATAAACCTACTGCCTTTCAGTCCATCTTCTTCTATTCTTCATCGGACATATTCACCGGTTTCGTTATTTCACGTATGATCGGTGAATACAGTTCTTTACAATAAAGTAGAACTTCCATCTTAGCCTACTAGATGAGTTAGTTAGACTCATTGAGGTTGATCATTCTTGATAAGCCACTCTCTATAATTCACACAATCCCACTGTCCGTTCTACACAACATGCTAGACTCTCTGATACCACTTTTGTTGGGGTGAATGCACAAACTTCAAGATCTCTGAACCTCAACTAACTTGAATTATGGAATATTAATGCAGAAAACCAAACAAGCAATCACACCACATGAGACACAAGAACTTTTTGCATGGAAATCCCTCAAACTGAGGTAAAACCCACAGGACCCTGTCCAGACAAATAATCCGCTATGTAATGAACGTTACACAATGATCATGAGCTTATACAATGCTCGAATATGGTTTTCTTCACCCTTAGGCAGATTACAAACTAAAGAGGAAAAAATAAGAGAGATTTCACCGATCTAAAGAACTTGAAGAAGATACGAATGAACTGATGTCGCAGATGGATCATCACGAATACGGCCTCTTTCACTCTTTGATCTTCCTAACTCTCTTTTATTCTCCTCTTCCTTTTCTTTCTCTCTCTCTCTTACATTAGAACGTGTAACAATTACTTAGATTAACCCTAATCTCACATAAACACACTTATATAATGTTTGAACTAGAATTAGAAGAAACTGTTGAAAACAGTAAACTGTATAAAACAGTCTGCGCAAATCGTCGATCGTCTGACTCAGCCCCGTCGAGCACCCGACAATGCCAAATTTGTCCAGAGAGCTCTAGAGAAAATACCACCAAGTTTTGGCCACCCGAACTCCACCTTCGGTCACCCGATTTGAGCCTCGGTCACTTGATCACCAACTGTCGGTCGCTCGAAGTTGTTCGAAACAATCCAAACACCAACTGGTCATATTCGGGGAATTTTGGTTGCCTGACCCAGTCTGGTTGAGCGCCCAACGATCCTCAAGCTACACTCTCTCCTCTGCTCCTAAGGAGGAACACCCCATCACCGCCCACCTCGGTGGTGTGTTCACGTCACCAAGTTATGTGGCCCCACCATGATGTATGTCTTATATCCACTTCGCCCATCCATTTTACGAGATCATTTTAGGGCATGAGCCAAAAATAGGCAAATGCAAAGTTCAAATGGGCCACACCACATAAAGCAGTTGGGACAATGATTCCCACCATTAAAACCTTCCTAGGGCCCAACATGAATTTTATTTTCCATCTAACTTATTCATAAGGTCACATAAACCTGAACGAAGGGAAAAAAATAAATATGATATTGATCCTTAATCCCTGTGACCCCAAAGAAGTTTTTCAATGGTAGAGGTTCAATCCCCACTGCTTTCTAAGTTTGTTCCACTTGAGCTTTTGATCGGCCTCCTTTTGGTTTCATGCCCTAAAATGGTCTCGCCAAATGAACATCAGACAATTTGATATCATACATCTATGGTGCCCAAAGAAGTTGGTGATGTCGACAGTCGCCGAGGTCGATGATATGTGGCTACAGTTGTACACGAGCCGAATCGAATCGAGATTGATCCAGCTTGGCTCGGCTCGGCTTGGTCATCGAGCCCAATTGGACAGCTCGGCTTGATTTGGATGAGCTTTCGAGTCAAATTTGAGCTAGTCCGAGCTAATCCGAGCTCAAGCTTTCGAGTCTAAATTCAAGCTTGATAAAAAAATTTTGTGACCCCAAGAAGTTTTTAATGGTATGACCTCAATCCCCACTGTTTTCTTTGGTGAGGCACACTTGAGCTTTGGATATGCTTCTTTCTTTAGCTTATCCCCTTGAATGGTCTCTCCAAATGGATGGAAGGCATGGATGTAATATATGCGTCATGGTGGGGCCCATGGTGGGGCCCATGGTGGGGCCTCTTTATAACGCCCGAGAGGGCTTCCACCTCTTCGTGGACGTACGGTGGTCAGAGGGGCATTTCCGACCAAACGTTTTGCAATTTCTCATGAAAAGGCCAAAAAGATGGGCCTTATGAAAAATTGGACTTCTAGTAAAAATAGCCACACCTGGGGGCGATTGCAATAAAACTTCCTACAAGGAATCAAAAGCAGACTATTGGGTAACTTAGTATGCGTACGAAGTAAAATCTATGGGGCCCGCTATGATTAATTATGTACATCATCCACTCCATCCATCTATTTTACGCGATAATATTAGGGCTTGAGCCCAAAAATGAAGCATATCCAAATTTCAAGTGGACAACACCACAGGAAACAGTGTGAATTGAATGTTTACTGTTGAAAAATTCTTGGAGGCCACATAAGTTCCGGATCAAGATGATATTTGTATTTTCCCTTCATCCATTTTGTGGGAGCTTATGAATAAATTGGATGACAAATAGACATCACTATGGGGCCTTAGGAAGTTTTCAATGGTGGGAGTTCAACCGCCAATGTTTTCCTATGGTGTGGTCCACCTAAGACTTAGAACTGCCTCGTTTTTTTCTCTCATTACCTAAAATAATTATAAAAATTGAATGAATGCTAAGGATAAAACACATACATTTATGGTGGGGCCCACATAGCACCGTCCGGTAACCACGTGGCTACTGTCAGCGTCTGTTGGCAATCCGCGTGAGTGGATCAAGTGCGACCCCAAGACACACTATGTACGGTGATGTCCTAATTATGGGCCCACGCCGAGGTATGTACTGTATATCCACGCTGCCCATCTGTATTTTCATATCATTTTAGGGCATGGCCAAAAAATTAAGCAATAAGGTAAATATATTTTATGGTTTTAACATTGTCCACAATTGAAACCTTTCTAGAGCTCACTTGCCATTCAGACCTATCTCATTCATGAGGTTCATGATCTAAAATGAGCATACAAAACAAATGGATGGCTTGGATCAAATATATAAGCAACTACCTTAGAAACTCTTTTTCATGCGGTCCCAAATAGCGGGTAAATTTGTGAAAATGAGTGCCCTGAAAAGCAAAACGGTCATTTTCAATCCTTAACTTGTTTCCGTCTACCACCGTCAGCTAAGCGGCTTTCTCACAAACTTTTCAAAAAGGTGCATTACTTTAAATAACTTAAAAGTAGGCGGGTTTACAAAAACAGAAGGCAGACATGTTTTCCTAAAAAAAAAAAAGAAAACTCTGGACAGTGGGCCCGCCAGTGATCGGGCTTTTGGAAATCTTAGTTCGAAAGATCCATTGAAAACACTATCCATCCATTTTAAAAGATCATTTTAGGGTATGATCTGAAAAATGAAGCAGATCCAAATCTTAGGTGGACCATACCACAGGAACAGTCGTAATTAATTCCCCACCATTGAAAACTTTCATGGGGCTACCGGAATGTTTATTTGCCATCTAACCTGTTGATAAGGTCACAAAGACCTTGATGAAGAGAGCACACAAGTATCAGCTTCAACCAAAACTTTTGTGGCTCACGAGAAATTTTTAATGATCGATTACTACTGTTTCTCGTATTATGGTCCACCTAAGATTTGGATCTGCTTCAATTTTGGGATGATGCCCTAAAATGAGTTTTCAAAATGGATGAACAATGTGGATATAAGGAAAATGCATCATGGTGGGCCCCATGGTCAGGGATCCCACCCACTTTAGTGTTGGGATAGGAGGGCCCACAGCGGAAGCAAAGCCGTAGACAAACAGAAAATTCAATCAAACAAGCCACACAATGCAATCACAATGCATACAATCACTCACACATAGACAATCGGATTTTTACGTGGAAAAACCCATCACGGGTAAAAAACCATGGCACAAAACGACACAAATCCACTATAAACTCAGAAGTTACAAGAGATGGAACCCAAGACCCAAAACCCAAGCTCACGAGAGAAATTCGAAGCTTACCCAAGAAGAAACCCTCTTCTTCCAGCTCTTTCTCTCACCTAGAAGCTCCCTCAATCCCCTTTGCAACCTTGGTCCCCCCTAATCCCGAAAATACACCTTAAATAGGAAGAAATCCGGATTTAGAAACCTCTTGCGCAAAGAAACCGCGCAAATTCGTGTTGCACTAGGACACTGTTGACCGGTCGGACACCCCTACCGACCGGTCGGCCGACCGGTCGGATGGACTATTTTTGTCATAGCAGCAACGCTGCTTGGGTCTCCACTGTGGCTGGCCGGTCGGACACCCCCTCCGACCGGCCGGTGGCCTCTGCAGAATCATGATTTGAGGCGTCCGTTCTCAACAAACTCCACCACGACTCAAATCACCATGCACCTCTTGGCCACGCACAATCTCCACCTCTACTTCGTCATCATTATAATCACGTAGCTTCTCTTGCCCCATCGACTCTATCCTTGTATCTTCACACGCTGTTCACTCTCCAAGTGTAGGGTTGCGAAGTAGTAATAATTCGGAAAGATCGAGTATCGTTCCCACAGAGATTTATGAATGGGTATTCTCAGAATTTAACTAAAACAACTAATAATTAAGATCCTATTAAGCACTAAAGCTGGAAAATAGTGATTTGGGTTTAAACAGTGAATGTGTAAGGTAATATCAATCTAAAAAGGCACTAGAGCACCAAGGATCCACTTTTGATAAGTTTCAATGCATCAACACAACTAGGTCTCTCATAACTCAATCGGAATCGAATTCATATCTCTATCCGATGGGAATATAGAGCGGTTGAATCAACAATTATCCAAAACAGTTGCTTATTCATTGATTCGATTCCCACAACAATGCTCAGGCCTTGGGCACACTCAATTGTGTAGGCCAGGCCTCTTTCCAATCTAATTGAGATTCATAACCATAGCTTTCATCAAATCCTGTCACTAGACTTGATTACAACTAATAATTAGAACTCTAATTAAATCAAAATCAATCAGCAAACAGCTATTTCAGATTATAATAAAAAGATAAGAACTTTAGTTGAGTGAGTTCCCACATGAAAATCGGGCCATTGTACACAAGGCAATCAAAGGGTCTACCATGCCCGGAGTCGATGATAGATCAATGAACTACACAAGCATAAATAATGCTCATAAGATAAATTACTAAGTTAGGATCACTAAGAATCACATGAGCCCAGAGTCATCAAGAGATCAAAGTAAAAACCCAACTAGAACTTGATTCAAACTCGCATTAACTAAAATTCATTAATTAAATCATAAAAAGGAAACCTAGGTTGCATCAATCCATCAAAAACAAATCAAAAGCTTCACCTCTTAGCCATAGCTAAGTGGTTTTAGTTCATCTCTAACATCCTTGAACTAGAAGCCTCAAAAACATAAAAAACTACTAAAACAGGAAGAAAATTAAGAAAACTCGAAGTAGAATCCGTCCCCCAAGCAATCCCCACGTCTTAGCATGCCTTGGTATGAAGAGGAGAAGTCCCTTTTATAGATTGGCGCGGAAGATTCCAGATTTAACAAGGAGTTACGCAATTGCGCAGAGAATTTCGGAGCTTCATGCACACGCTGTTGCACTGACGACCGGTCGCACGACCGGTCTCAAAACTGCATAATCTGTCCAGAGAGTTTTTATGTTTCTAGACTAGTCTCGACCTGTCTGGCGACCGGTCTTGCGACCGGTTTAAGATGAGAAAAACAGTCCAAAATATACACTGTCGACCTGTCTGTCGACCGGTCTACAGACAGGTCTAAGAACAGAAGTTCAGTTTTTCTTCTTTATCTCTTCTCTTTCTTTCTTGCTTCTTTCTTCCACCTTTTGGTACTTGTTACATTGATCTTCAATGCATATAAAGTGACTCTTTTAACCATGAATTGGTGAAGTCTCCTTCTCATTCCTACAATCACAAATCCATGCATTAGATTAGTCTTTAAATCATGAAACGCATGCATAATGAGTGATGAATTGGGGTTAGAATATACACAATTAAGAGCTCAACACACGCCTTGTTGCTCTTCCCATGTGGCCTCTTATTCTCTTGCCACACTTGAGCAACCGTGGATCCCGCTGCCAATACCGCAGATCCACTATGAATAGTGCTCCCGATCACCTTGTAAAGATTACCGCACCTCCGTGCCTTGATCATCACGCGTGCTACCTTCACCACTTTACAATACCGATCGCAGCCGATGAACCTGCACCCTTTCGCCTCGAGTGCACCAAGAGATATCACATTTCTCTTCATCTCAGGGACATGCTTCACACTTTCAAGGATCCGTTCGACTCCATCGAACATCTTAATGCACACCGAACCAATCCCTACCACATTGCAAGCGTAGCCATCGCCCACAAACACCGATCCACCATCATACTCCTTGTATGACATGAATGAGCTTCGGTCAGGACATACATGACATGATGCCCCTGAATCCAAGAGCCACTCTCCACCAAGAGGCTCTATGCCAGATACAGTCAATACATCACAACCGTCCCACCGTCCTCTATAGTATTGGTTCCTTCCCTAGAAGAACCTCCAGATCTCTCTTGCCTTTTCTCAAGATTCGAACAATTCCTTTTCACATGTCCTTCTTCCCCACAATTCCAGCATCTCACCTTGTGCCTCCACTTGCCTTTTGATTTAGATCTCGATGAAGGAGATCCTCCACCCCGCTCAGAATTTTTCCCACTCATAACCAGTGCCTCATCAGTAGATGGACCCACGGCGGCACTTTTCCTTCTCAGCGCCTTCGCCTGAAGGGCTGAGATAACGGTTTATACGCCAATAGTCTCCTTACCTGCGCACAAAGAGTCCTTGAGTGACTCATATGATTTTGGAAGAGAATTCAACAGGATAAACGCTTGATCCTCGTCCTTCATCGGCTCATATACATCCATCAACTTGCAAATAAGCCTATTGAAATTGCTGATGTGGCTCTCGACATCGGCCCCCTCCGTCATCCTCAAGTTGTACAATTGAAGCTTCAAGTATATGCGATTTTCAAGAGATTTCTTCGCATAGATATTCTTCAACTTCGCCCATGTTTTAACCGCAGTTTTCTCTTTCATAACGTTATACAGGAACTCATCTGTCAAGCACAACTAGATTGAGACATTGGCCTTTTTAGCGATCTTATTCCACTCTCCTTCTTTCATATCTTCTGGTCGCTCTCCAAGGAGCGTATCTTGCAATCCTTGCTGAACTAGAAGGCCTTTCATCTCCACCTTCCAAAGTTCAAAATTGTTTTTCCCGAATACTTCTCTATGTCGAACCTCATGCTCGATGCCATGCACTTGTCTCAGATTCGAATTTCTGCTACACCCCAACGATCGCTCTGATACCAATTGTTGGGATAGGAGGGCCCGCAATGGAAGCAAAGCTGTAGACAAACAGAAAATTCAATCAAACAAGCCACACAATGCAATCACAATGCATGCAATCACCCACATATAGACAATCGGATTTTTACATGGAAAAACCCCTCACGGGTAAAATCCATGGCACAAAGCGACACAAATCCACTATAAACTCAGAAGTTACAAGAGATGAAACCCAAGACCCAAAACCCAAGCCCACAAGAGAAATCCCAAGCTTACCCAAGAAGAAACCCTCTTCTTCAAGCTCTTTCTCTCACCTAGAAGCTCCCTCAATACCCTTTGCAACCTTGGTCCCCTCTAATTCCGAAAATACACCTTAAATAGGAAGAAATCCGGATTTAGAAACCTCTTGTGCAAAGAAACCGCGCAAATCCGTGTTGCACTAGGACACTACCGACCGGTCGGACACCCCTACTGACCGGTCGGCCGACCGGTCGGATGGCCTATTTTTGTCACAGCAGCAATGCTGCTTGGGTCTCTATTGTGGCCGGCCGGTCGGACACCCCCACCGACTGGCCGGTGGCCTCTGCAGAATCATGATTTGAGGCATCCGTTCTCAACACTTAGTTGATCCGGGGATCCATTGAAGCTGTGACCGATATAACCTGGCTGATGGAGAAGCTAATCCATTCATAGGGGGCCATAAGTAAGCATTGAGTGAAAATGAATTGATTGATCTCTTTAGACATGCAAATCATTTCGTACATGGTCTCGTGGTTTCTCTTCAAATCAGATGGCTTTCCACGTAAATAAATAAAATAAAATAAAATAAAATAAAAAAAAAAAAAAATTGGTGTCTTTTGCATTTTTATGTTTGATGATTTGTTTGATTGTGTTTGAAGTGATTACCATCTATTAAATATTTTGAAGTTTTAATCTCATTGATTTTCACATAAAAAGAAAAGGTGCGTAGTTTCCTAACAACGACCACAAAATGTGTCATTCTATGTTGTAAAGACTCATGGAACAAATCAAAGTATTTCATTCCATGATAAAAAGTAATTTTAAATAGATTTATTTCATCTTCTACTATAATCTACTTTTAAGTACATCAAATAGCTCTGAATGAGCGACCACAGACGTGAAATGCATCCCCTGAAATCCATAGTTTTCTTACTAAGCGACTTGGAATGACTTGTCTGGTTCTGAGTCGAGTCAGGACTCAGGTAAAAGAAACTAGAGGGGCTGACTCATCTGACTAGACTAGGTTAAGTTCATCAGACTCACACGTGTAGGAAATCCACACTGGATCCTTCAAAAGAAACTAAAACAAGCGTGAAAATTTTTAACGATTGCTGTCGGAGCAGATCTTTCATTTCAGCAAACCTTTTTCTCACTTGAAAAACTAACCGTCCATCATAGCTTGCTACAGGAACACACAATTAACGCCCATTACCCAGCAATTCAAGCAGATGTTCAAATAAAAGGAGCATAGTTTTTACCAAGATAGTCACATTTTCTTTTCCTTCTCCTTCTCCCTCTCTCTCTCTCTCTCTCTCTCTCTTTTAAATTAAAAGAGTATCGCATTTTCTACTCTTAAGATGGTTTGTTGTGAAATCTCCTTTGAAATGTACTGGAAAAATAATAACAATACTAAATAAATAAATATTGTGAAGTTTTTTCGATTGGGCTTGTCCAAGGACTTTCAAGATGAATGGTCTGGATCCTCATGTCGTAGCTTAAAAAGCCTTCCTGACATTTATCAACTTGCTTAAAGAAGAAATCCATGCAATAGGCCTCCTCAAAGGTAACGGAGGCGTGCAAAAGTTTCTTGGGCTTGTTGGGATAGGAGGGCCGGCAGAGGAAGCAAAGCTGAACACAAGCAACAAATTCAATCAAACAAGCCACACAATGCAATTACAATGCATGCAATCACCCACACATAGACAATCCGAATTTAACGTGGAAAAACCCCTCACAGGTAAAAAACCAGGGCACAAAGCGACACCAATCCACTATAATATCAGAAGTTACAAGAGATGGAACCCAAGACCCGAAACCCAAGCCCACAAGAGAAATCCCAAGCTTAACAAAGAAGAAAACCCTATTCTTCAAGCACTTTTCTCTCACCTAGAAGCTCCCCTCAATCCCCTTTGCAACCTTCGAAACCTCTAATCCCGTATCTATACCTTAAATAGGAAGAAAAACGGATTTAGAAACCTCTTGCGTGCAAACCGCGCAAGAAACTGTGTTGTACAAGGAGACTACCGATCGGTCGGACACCCCTACCGGCCGGTCGACCGACTGGTCGGATGGGCAAAAAAAAGGACAGCAGCAATGCTGCCTTGGTCGTCTGTGTGGCCAGCCGGTTGGACACCCCCACCGACCGGCCGGTGGCCTCTGTGAAACATAGATTTGAGGCGTCCATTTCCAACAAACTCCACCATGACTCAAATCACCATGCACCTCCTGGCCACGCACAATCTCCACCTCTACTTCGTCATCATTATAGTCTCGTCGCTTTTCATGCCCCATCAACCTCATCCTTGCATCTTCACACGCCTTGTTGCTCTTTCCATGTGGCCCTTTTTCTCTTGCCACATTCGAACAACCGTGGATCCCGTTGCCGATCTCACAGCTCCACCATGAATTGTGCTCCCGATCACCTTGTAAAGATTATCGCACCTCCGTGCCTTGATCATCACGCGTGTTCCCTTCACCACTTTACAATACCGATCACAGCCGATGAACCTGCACCCTTTCGCCTCGAGTGCACCAAGAGATATCACATTCATCTTCATCTCAAGGACATGCTTCACACTTTCAAGGATCCGTTCGACTCCATCGAACATCCTAATGCTCACCGAACCAATCCCCACCACATTGCGAGCGAAGCCATCGCCTACAAACACCGATCCACCATCATACTCCTTGTATGACATGAATGAACTTCGGTCAGGACATACATGACATGATACCCCTGAATCCAAGAGCCACTCTCCACCAATAGGCTCTATGCTAGATACAGTTAATACATTACAACCGTCACCACCGTCCTCTATAGTATTGGTTCCTTCCCTAGAAGAATCTCTAGATTTCTCCTCCCTTTTCCCAGGATTCGAGCAATCCCTTTTCACATGTCCTTCTTCCCCACAATTCCAGCATCTCACCATGTGCCTCCACTTGCCTTTTGATTTAGATATCGATGAAGGAGATCCTCCACCTTGTTCAGAATTCCTCCCCCTCATAACCAGTGCCTCATCAGTAGAGGGACCCACGCCGCCGCTTTTTCTTCTCATCACCTTCGCCTGAAGGGCTGAGATAACGGTTTCTACACCAATAGTCTCCCTACCTGAGTACAAAGAGTCCTTGAGCGACTCATATGATTCTGGAAGAGAATTCAACAGGATAAACTCTTGATCTTCGTCCTTCATCAGCTCATTTACATCCATCAACTTGCAAATAAGCCTATTGAAATTGCTGATGTGGCTCTCAACATCGGCCCCCTCCGTCATCCTCAAGTTGTACAACTGAAGCTTCAAGTATATGCAATTTTTAAGAGATTTCTTCGCATAGATATTCTCCAACTTCGCCCATGTTTTAACCGCAGTTTTCTCTTTCATGACATTATACAGGACCTCATCTATCAGGCACAACTGGATTGAGACATTGGTCTTTTCATCGATCTTTTTCCACTCTCCTTCTTTCATATCTTCTGGTCACTCTCCAAGGAGCGCATCTTGCAATCCTTGCTGAACTAGAAGGCCTTTCATCTTCACCTTCCAAAGTTAAAAATTGTTTTTCCCCGAATACTTCTCTATGTCGAACCTCATGTCCGATGCCATGCTCTTGTCTCAGATTTGAATTTCTGCTACACCCCAACGATCGCTCTGATACCAGTTGTTGGGATAGGAGGGCCAAAGCCGAACACAAGCAACAAATTCAATCAAACAAGCTACACAATGCAATCACAATGCATGCAATCATCCACACATAGACAATCCGAATTTAACTTGGAAAAACCCCTCACGGATAAAAAACCAGGGCAAAAAGCGACATCAATCCACTATAGTATCAGAAGTTACAAGAGATGGAACCCAAGACCTAAAACCCAAGCCCACAAGAGAAATCCCAAGCTTACCTAAGAAGAAAACCCTCTTCTTCAAGTTTTTTTCTCTCACCTAGAAGCTCCCTCAATCCCCTTTACAACCTTCGAAACCTCTAATCCCGTATCTGCACCTTAAATAGGAAGAAAAATGGATTTAGAAACCTCTTGCGCTCAAACCACGCAAGAAACCGTGTTGTACAAGGAGACTGCCGACCGGTCGGACACCCCTACCGGCCGATCGGCCGACCGGTCGGATGGGCAAAAAAACAGGACAGCAGCAATGCTGCCTTGGTCGTCTGTGTGGCCGGCCGGTCGGACACCCCCACCGACCGGCCGGTGGCCTCTGTGAAACATAGATTTGAGGCGTCCGTTTCCAACAGGGCTGGATGCGGATTGACCCACAAGTGCATAGGCGAAAGGCAGCCTTACTGCAAGACCCACCCATCGAGCAGGGATGAAAGTCAGGCTCAGTGATCTGACAAACAAAATGGAATGGCCGTCCCTCAATGGGTAAAATTTACTCTAGGGACAACAGGTTAATCTTTCCCCAAAAAAAATTGCTCAAATACATCTATAACATATTGCAATAACATACATAAACTGTGGGACTTGAGCTTTTGAACGTAAGTCATCTTTCAATGATCAAATTATTTATATGACAAGTCTCTCTTTGTATGGTGGAAGACTACAGATAGAAGCTCCCTGTTGGATTTCCTCAACCCATTGAGAATTTGGCTTCTACTTTCATGTTTGAACATGAACACGATTTGAGCATGGTGGCATTTAAGAGTAACCTTATCAAATAAACCAATTGGATCATTGAAAAATGCCCAAATCCATGACTAGAGTCCTGACATATCTTATTGTAATAAGTCGGGGATGTATTCTAGCGAACATCAAAACTTGGTTCGGGTAAAATGAACCCATTCATCATTATTGCTTTTCGCTTCTTGTATGAAAGTGCTGTTTAAAAAATAAAAATAAAAATCTGCAGAAAAAGTAAAGAAAAGCCCATCCATCATTATGTCCCATGTAGTACTACCCCACCCCGCCAGTGATCGGGCTTTTCGCTCACATACCCACCATTGACGAGCGGGTTGGTTGCCAATTCAGCAACCCTGGATTGTGGAGAGTTGAACCTAGGTTTCCCTAGGCAAAAACTGCCCCTCTTACCACTAATCTAGGTTATTATCTTTTAGAAAGTTTTTATATATAGTTTACTTTTTGAAAACAAAATATTTTATTTTTGAAGTTTAGTTTCCTTATAAAAACACAATTGTAGAAGCGGTCACTCTTCTCTATGGTGAGGTACACAATACAAGTGATGTTGGGGCCAGGCTAGTCCATCTAGAGGCGGGCTTGGCTTGCATGACCGAGATCAAGCAGAGGAAGGAACAAATGACGCGGTTCTGGCCAGGCTAGTCCATCTAATGACGGGTTGCCACATGACATACCAGATGAGGTGTACAGTGATGTTAGCTATGACGACAGGCCCTGGTGTGGACGGTGATGTTACCTATAAGGATGGGACCCATGTGGTACCTAAAATGTGCACTTTCGGATAATCCCTTGTATTTTTTCAAGGTTCGAAGATCGAGGGAGGTTAAGTTTATGAAATGGAGGGGCCAACGGGCACCATTTCAAGATTGGGCTGCATATGAGGAAGGACACTAGCGGGAATAGAGCATGAGCTGGAACTGGGGTGCCGAATACCGGCCAACACTATCCTAGCATGTGTTAGCGTAGTGCCATTATTAATCAAACTAATTTAGTGCAAAATATCACAAAATTTCATAATATTTGGTACAACCTGTTGGGGTTAGGAGCCCCGCAGCGGAAGCAATCAAAGTAGGCGAGGAACACACCTCAATGACAATCAACAAGCAAATCATCACACACAAGAAGGCAATCGATTTTTACGTGGAAAAATCCCTCACGGGTAAAAAACCACGGCATAAAGCGACACAAATCCACTATAATATAAGAAGTTAGAAGAGATAGAAGAAACACAACCTGGATCACAGCCCACAAGAGAAATCCCAAGCTACCCAAAACTAATTCTCACATGAGAAGGACAAATACAGCCCTTTCCCTCAACCCAGAGAACTCCAAGCTTCCTCCTAGCTCTTTCTCTTACTCTAGAACCCTCTCAATCCATTGGCCCATTGGCGGCAACCCTAATCTCGGATTACATCCCCTTAAATAGGAGAAAATCTTTATTAGAAACTCCTTGCGCAAAAACCACGCAAGAAACTCAATCCAAAAAGGAAACTGCCGACCGGTCGACAGGCCGACCGGATGCCCAAAAAATCCTCCAGCAGTTGCTGTCTTGGCTCCATCATGATCGACCGGTCGGACGACCGGTCCGTGGCCTCCATGCATGAAATTTGAGGCGTCCAATCCCAACAAACTTTACCACGACTCAAATCTTCATGCAACACCTTGCCACACACCATCTTCAATCTTTACTCCGTAATCATCATAGCTCCACCGCTTCTCATGCCTCATCGACTTCATCCTTGCACCTTCACCACCCACTCGCTCATGTGACCCTTGTGCGCATGCCACACATGAGCAACCATGGATCCCGTTGCCGATCCCACAGCCCCACCATGAATAGTGCTCCTGATCAAACCCAATCGCAATCGATAAACCTAATTGAGATATTAGCGTACCGATCCACCTTCTTCCTCTCTACTTCTTTCATAGATACCGATCGCTTTTCATATTTTTCTTTCACGAAATCCTTCTCTATATCGAATCTCATGCTAGAAGACGCCATAGATGCCTCTCCTCAAATTCTCTCTGCCTCCTTTCCAACTTTTATCTCTGATACCACTTGTTGAGGTTAGGAGCCCCATAGCTGAAGCAATCAAAGCAGGCGAGGAACACACTTCAATGGCAATCAACAAGCAAATCATCACACACAAAAAGACAATCCGATTTTTACATGGAAAAACCCCTCACGGGTAAAAAACCATGGCACAAAGCGACACAAATCTACTATGATATCAGAAGTTACAAGAGATAGAAGAAACACAACCTGGATCACAGCCCACAAGAGAAATCCCAAGCTACCCAAAGCTAATTCTCACATGAGAAGGACAAACACAACCATTTTTCTCAACCCAGAGAACTCCAAACTTCCTCATAGCTCTTTCTCTTGCTCTAGAACCCTCTCAATCCCTTAGCCCATTGGCGGCAACCCTAATCTCGGATTACATCCCCTTAAATGGGAAAAAACTGAGATTAGAAACTCCTTGCGCAAAAACTGCGCAAGAAACCCAATCCAAAAAGGAAACTGCCGGCCGGATGCTCAAAAAATCCTCCAGCAGTTGCTGTCTTGGCTCCATCGTGACCGACCGGTCGTCCAACCGGTCGGTGGCCTCCATGCATGGAATTTGAGGCATCCAATCCCAACACAACCAAGCACAACCTTAATTAAAAATTTAGAAATAGCATTTAGCTTATATTGCCAAATATGTACCTTGTGCCTCGTGCTTCAAGTGGGTGAACATTGTGCTCTGCTACACACTATTCGTTATTTAAAATATTGATCATCCTTTTTAGAATCCAGATGAATAGTAATGGAAAACATAATCATTATAGTTATCCATCTCCATGCCATGTATTCTTGGTATCCAAGCAAGCCTTAATATTCAGAAGACCGATAATTTTTTAATGCATGGATATATATAAAAAATTGACATGCTTATGCAGTTTCTCGTTTTTAGTTAATTCTGCGGATGGTAATGGATCTTAAAATCAATGCCTAAATGGTTGCAAGCCTAAGCAAAGATGCATTCGATCATAAAAGCAGCATACCCAGCTTCATGCTTTGCTCCTGAGTTCCAGCTAGATGACCTGCAGAGGAACGTTGGTTAAGCATCAAGAGAGACCTTACCACAATTGTTACTGTTTTTTCTATTGGTTAAAAGAAGCTTATTCGTTGAAATGGAATTTCAATTAGGGACTTATTTAACAGTATGGTGAAGCAGGATGGTTGATACTTAGGCACACTAGTATTGTAGTCGTGCCATACTTCAAGCATACTGTCTGAATTGCAAGACCTACCATGAATAGGCCATCACCACAAAATCAAATGAACTGAACCATCAAGAATTCGGATTAGCAGACAGTGCTAGCATTGTTCAATTAAGACCATTGTTCATTTTTCATATCAACCATCAATTAAATGTCCACCAATCATTTAGTTAGGAAATCAAATCAGTGCACCGTTGAATTTCGAATCCATTTAATTACATCCTGCAACTCGTTGATTGTAATCAACCATGTAATAGACCTCCTGCTACAATCCGAAGATTGTACACCCATGTGCAAGTAGCGAAGTAGTAAAATACTCGGTAAGACCGAAGTCGATCCACAGGGATTGGGGTTAAGAAAACTTAGAAGAATTAGTTTAGGTGTGAGAGATGGAGTCTGAATTATCTACGAGAGTGGAGCAAGTTGTGTGTGGTGAAAGACAGAAATAGAAAAGGGGCTAAGGCATTAGGGATCCACCTTTGATTTATCCACAAGGTTTGATTCATTTGTCCAACTATAACTCAATTGGAATCGAATAAAGATCCATTCTAATCGGAAGATAAAACTGTTAAATCACTTGCATATTTCATAAAAGATGGTGATCTAAACCGATTGATTTGACCAGAAAGCGCTCGTTAGTTGATCGCAGGGAATTTCAAGCATCCACTGTGCCCGGAGTCGAGAATGGATCAAAGAATTGTACAGATCAACAACTTAGCCAACAAGTCAACCGATAAGATCACAATTCATACGATCAAATGCATACTTAGAAGATAGGAGGCTTTGATTGACCGATCCAACCATTAAGATCTCGTCTATCGATCGCAGGGAATCCAAAGCATCCAATGTGCCTGGAGTCTACAATGGATCAAGAAATTTTACAGATCGATGACTTTACCTGCACTAGCTCGATGACCGTAGGGAATCCAAAGCATCCAACGTGCCTGGAGTCGATGATGGATCAAGGGACTTTATCGATCATGAACTAGCTAATTGGTGAGTAAGGGATCCCAAGCATCTAACGTGCCCGAAGTCGACGATGGATCAATGGGCTTACACAACAATAGCGTCTGCCGAGGTGGATGACCGAACCAATCAACCAAAGAGAACTTCAACATTTACACCACACAATGTTGAACCAAAAGAACCAAAGCTTGCAAATTTCTTCAAAGGCTTCACCCCTAGCCTTAGCTAGAGGTTTAGCCAACCATGCTACAATGGAAGACTAAAACTTCTAAAACTACTCTACACTACAAAAGAAAGAAAGAAAACTAAAGAAGAGAAGAGAGGAGTTGTAGAGAATGGGATTTGAGGGATGGGATGATGAGAATGAGAAGGGATTGCATCCTTTTATAGACTCTTGAGAGGCTCCCAAGCCTAGGTGGCACTCCAAACCCAAAGCAGATTTTTATTTAGGTTCGGGAATGGAGTTAGAGTTGGAGTGCCCAAAGCAAGCTTTTCTTTTAGGTTTGGGCTTGGAGTTAAGCTTGGAATGTGTAGACACCCCACCTTCGGCTACACTGTTGGTAGAGATAGCTGGATGAATGGAGAACCATACCCCCAAATCCCTAGTCCAAACTCAGCCAAACTCACCCTTGTAAGCCCCAATCTATAGCCCAACTCAAGCCTGAACCCAGTCAACCCACCCCTAAACATCAGCCTGAAAAACCCCCCATAAAAAAACCAGTCAATAAATCCTAAAAAAGTCAAACTCACTGAGTCAACCCGTTGAGTCAACCCGCTAAGTCAACCCGTCGAGTTAAAACACCGAGTTAACCCGCCGAGCCAAATCACCGAGTTGACCCGCTAAGTCAACTCACCGAGTTGACCCGCTGAGTCAAAACAGCAGCCCCGAGAAATGACCGTACCACGCGCTGGAAACCGAGGAGCGTCTGTACGGGCAGCCCCTAGGGGGCCGCCCAAAATCATTTACGCAATCTGCCACTACCCACTACTATAAATACCCCTAGCCTCTTCCCATTTCAGCATCCATCCCTCCGAAGCCATCCAGCCTGAGTGCGATCTGTCCCTCTACCCCTTAGCCCATTCCTCCACTAAGGAGAGCCCGAGTGAGGAGATCCTAGCCCTGGTCCAGCTCAGCCTGACCACTGGTCCAAGTCTCCCAAGCCATCCAAGTCTTGATCCAGCCACTCGAAGCCAACCCTTGCGACACCTCCGTCCATCTAGCTCTTCCTTACCAGCATCATCTCATTCGCATCTAGCATAAGTGCAACATTTACTTTTCTTCCAACCCCCCTGCTTCACTGCAAGCACTTTGACTATTCAAACACACAGCATGCATCTCGCATAAAGCACCTGTTAGTTCGAGCGTATGCTCTAGGCTTGCCTGTTAGTGGAACCTGCCCATCAGAAACTCTTACTGTTCAGACCTGCATTCATGTACATATCACTACGAGCACTTTGATTATTCAAACACACAGCATGCATCCCGCATAAAGCACCTGTCAGTTCGAGCGTATGCTCTAGGCTTGCTTGTTAGTGGAACCTGCCCATCAGAAACTCTTACTGTTCAGACCTGCATTCATGCATCATGTCATCTATGAGAATGTATGGGGATTAAAACAGACTTTCAAGTGTTAGTTCGATTCTGTGAAGTAGAGACCGTACTTCGGTACGGGCAGTGTGTGGGGTGCTTAACCTCTTCCCACCCTGTCACGGTGATCCCTTACCTCGAATCTCTGGTCGCAGATCAATAGGAGTCATTTTAGAGGAAGGAATCTTCGGATCCCCTTCTCTAACGTTTCTACGGGGTCTAGCCGACTGTAAATTCGAAGTAACTGGCTAGTGGCGACTCTGGTCTTATATAAACTCATTTAAACACATCCAGCTTAACACAACAACCAAACAAAGCCCTCGAGAACGAGGCAAGCCAGTGGCACAAACGGTGATTCGCACTCACGAATCCTCTTCTTCTTTTCTCGAAAGGAAAGGGACGAGAACGTCGTGTGGGGGTGCGGAACGGCGAGGGTCCACAGAATGGCGACTCCACTGGGGATGAGCTAGTCCCACTAGTCGTGATCCGAGTTGAAAAACAGAATCCTTCCCGTACTTGAAAGTCACTAATCCTCATACAATCTCATCTGCATAGCATTCTACCCAAAAAAAAAAAAGAAAAAAGAAAATTTCAAAACCCAAAAGAGTAGAGTATAGTCCTCACCATTGCGCCTCCTCGGGCTCAACGTGTTCGGAAGCAACTTCCCTTCCGCAGCATAATCCGCACTCGGGCTCAGCAAGCCATGTCCGACCACGAAGAAGAAACTCATCTCTTCCCTGCTCTTGAGATGACCGAAGCGCAACCTCCAGTGCAACAGCCAATTGAGAATACGCCAATCATACAAGAATTGGCACAAGGAATGAGAGCAATGCAAGAAATGCTCTTGCAATTCATGCAAGCACAAGCCACCGCAGCAGCCAACAATCAGGTTGGCCCAGTTCAGCAATCTCAGCAGCCATGCCGGGTCCTTCCGGCCTCCAGTTCAAATCAAGCACAACCATCGGAGTCTGCCCAAGACTACTGACAGCAGCCGTCTCAGCCCTTCGCTATGGGGCATCCTCCTCAATACCTCCCCTCGACGACAGGGCCATCTCAGAGCACTCCTGTCGCAGGGACTTCCAGTCAGCTTCCAGTCAATCTTGCAAACAACAGTCTCAGTAGATCTCAGCATGTCCCCACCGAGGGGACCCCTTTTCAATTTCAGCACATCCCCGCCGATGGGATTTCAATTCAATTTCTAGCAACAGGGACAGCACTGGCGAATGCCCACAACGGGGGTCAGTATCAAGCCCACATCAATCAGCGGACAGTGGCGAATACCCAACAAGAGGGTCACTTCCCAGCATCTCAGCCTCCTGCAAACAGGAGCACTTTTCAATTCCATTACATCCCCGTCGATGGGATCCCAGTTAATTTTCAGCAATCTTCAATTCAGCAAACTCCAGTTAATTTTCAGCAATCTTCAATTCAGCAATCTCCAGTTAATTTCCAGCAAGTTCCAGTTCAACCTTCAGTACAGTCTCCAATTCAGTTACAGTCCTTTCAAGCACAAGTTCATCCGAATCCAGTTCAATCATCAAATCAACTTCAGCAACCCGCGATTACTTTTCAGCAAACCCATAGGGTCGAAGACATCGACCACTATGCCAAAGAAGAACATGCCTTACTCCAAGAGGCACCAGTCGCTCAAACAGATCATTCAAGACTGGACGAGTTGCGGGAGCAGTTCCAGATCTTGCAAAATCAGCTTCAGCAACAACAAGGAATCGATTTACCTTCGACCAAGTTCAGAGACTTGTGTCCTTTCCCAGATGCTCAAGTACCTCAAAACTTTGAGGTACCAAAATTCAAAAGATACGATGGCAGCGGTTGTCCCACAGCACATCTCAAGGCCTTCTGTGGAGAGCTGAGTGCAATCTCAGGAAATGAAGGGGCCCTCATTCGTTTGTTCCAAAAATCTCTGAAGGGCGATGCCCTAGATTGGTACACTTCATTGGACTGCCACCGCATCAGGACATGGGAACAACTTTCCCAGGCTTTCGTCGACAGATTCGTGTACAATCTCAATATAGCACCCAGAAGAGCCAACCTCGCAGCTCTCAGGCAAAGGAGTGATGAAACACTATCAGCCTATGTGGGACATTGGTGAGCTATGGCAGCCAGAATGCAGACACCTATCGACGACGAAGAACAAATCTCCATGATTGTTCATTCAACATATCCAGGCATATCCGGATATCTCATCTCGCATCCATACGCGAATTTCTCACAGTTGATCCGTGCTGGAGAGCAAGTCGAAGCAAGAATCCGTGCCGGGACAATCTCCCCATGGACTCATCAAGCCACTTCAGTCAAAAGGAACAGAGTGGAAGGAAGACCCATCGGATATGGGAACGAAAACCGCAGCGGTTCTCCTCCCCACTCGACAGAGGTAAACAACATCAGCACCACTGCTCAGGGTAATCAATACGCTCCCCCACGAGGACATCAACAGCATCAGCAGAATCAGGTTCAGCACCAACCTCTGAGGTATCAACCACGACCAAATCCGCAACCACAGCCACAACAACCTCGACAACAGCAACAGTTCAGAGGGAATGGTCAATACTCATACCAGAACAGGCAGAATTACAGGGAGCTCAGGAAGTTCACTCCACTTACTCAGCCACTTAGTCAAGTCATGACTATGCTGGTACAAAAGCAGTTACTCACTCTGATGACACCTAGGCCTCCTCCTCATCCTCTGCCTCTAAACTACCGAGAAAATGAGTACTGTGCCTACCATCAAGGGCGTGGCCACACCACTGATCGATGCTTTACTTTGAAGAATGCCATACAAGATCTGATCGACGACCGAAAGATCGTCATTTCGGTCCCTGGAACTCCTGCAGCAGCTCCCTCCAACATTCTTCAGAATCCTCTGCCTCAACATCAGACGGACCCCAGTTCGTCTCGAGGCCCCACTGTTAACAGCATAGAAGAAGGAGAGCGCCTCGATCGTTTCTTCTCCCCTATCCAGTCCATTCATGCCTACACTTATGGGCCAATAAATCCTCCTCCGATCATGCAAGGGGCAAGTCTCTTTCCTCCTTCAATCTCTGAGCCAGTAGTACTCGAAGGAACACTTCCATATGATGTGCCAGTTGTGCAAAGGGCATCCTACAGCCCTTCATGTTGGGAGCCAGTCATTCTGGAAGGAGCACAACATACATCGAGCCCACATACGAGCCTGTCATCTTGCAAGGGGCAACTCCAGTTCAAGAACAATCCAATCCGCAATGGAGGGATTATACTCATCAGCAGCAAGAGCCCATTGTCTTGGAAGGAGTTCCTCCAGTTGAGCCAGTCATATTGCAAGGGGCAAATCCCGGAGGCGTGTCAATCACACTACGGCAGCTGGGACGAACAGAGAAACCTCCTGCCATATCAAGAGGACCAGTATTCATTCCATGGGAGCCTCCTGCTCCAGGAACGGTCAAGCTAGGACCGCAACCTTATGTGATCTATGAAGACAAGCCTCAATATTACCCCTTCAGCACAGGCAACAATGTAGTTCTCAAGGCAAAAGCTCCATACGAGGAAGATCTGGTACCCACACCAGCATTGTTGCAAGAACCGGTGGTCTTAGAAGGCAAAGGTGAGAAAAATTATAAGGAGGTCCCATGGCACTATCCAGAATGTGCGGAAGTGGGAAACATGAATCCCAATGGGCGTTGCATCCGAAGAGATAATCAAAATAGAGGAGATCCCAAAGGCGCTCTCTCAGGCCTCGGCAACAAAAATGAAGCCGCATACGATGTGGCGACTCAGCTCAAGTCAATCCCTGGATAAATCTCAGTATGGGAGCTACTCTGCACATCTCGCATACACCAAGAAATGTTTGCCAAAACCTTGAGCGATGCTCATGTCTCCTTCGATACGGCACCAGAGATGATAGCATTGATGATTGGATAGCTCCTGGCTCCACGTGCCATCACCTTCACTGATAATGAGTTGCCTCCAGAAGGACGCGATCATGGGCGATCCCTCAACATAGCTTTACGGTACAAAGACCTCTGTGTCCCGCTGGTCCTTATAGATAATGGCTCAAGCTTAAACGTCTGCCCGCTCAAGACCGCGGAACGTCTGGGAATCAGTCCTTCTTCATTCCGACCCAGCACCATATGCGTCAGAGCATTCGACAACACCCGCCGATCAGTGGAAGGGGAGGTCGACATAGAGGTACAGATAGGTCCGGAAGTCTCCACCATCACATTCCAAATTCTGGATATATCAGCCTCTTTCAACATGTTGCTCGGACGACCCTGGCTGCATAAGGTTGGAGCTGTGCCATCAACCCTGCATCAACGAGTGAAATACATCTGTGGAAATCAAGTGATCTCTATCCATGCAGAGAAGGAGCTCATCATTCCTTCCAATGCTGCTGCCACTGAACCAGACATCCCGGTCATCGATATCCAGCACTCTGAGGAAGACATCCCGTTTCACAGTTTCGAATTCGAGACTATGAACTCTATCGCCAATCCAGAACCGATAAGGGTGGACAGTGTCGTTTCACTGGCAGAACGTCTGAGCCTCAAATACCGAATGAAGAATCATTTCAAGGCCAGAAAGGTACCGCTGATATATAACCAACGCAAATGGGGACTCGGATACAGGTCAATCTTCATGGACAAAGGAAGGAAGAAATTTCGGTGCTCACCCATCCAGTTCGTCAAGCCAGGAGAACCTTGCAAAGATCCAGGAGGGAATCAACCAACTGCACTACACAAAGGCCTCTCGATGAGCCTAGCTTGGGCCACATGGCCCCCCATTCGATGGGATCAGATTCTCGAACCGTCTAAACCTCCAGAGGAAGAAGAAAATGATGAAGATGAAGAAGAAAGTCAAATACAGCAGCTTCAGGACCAGGTTACTCTGATACCTGCTCCCAACTAGGGGCACAACCTGCCCACTTCAGCATCAATCAACCAGAGGCACAACCTGCCCACTTCAATTCCAGCCAGTCAGGGGCACAACTTGCCCATCTCAGCATCAATCAGCAAGGGACACGACTCGCCCATATCAACACCATCAATCATCAGCCAGGGGCAGAAGCAGCCCATCCATTGGACTAAGAAAAGGAAATGGCCAGCCCTGGATTGGTCCGATTCCCAGATTTTGAACTTGTGTCTCACTACGGAACCAGACGAACTGCAATGCGAGGTGAGTGATCCGGGAGGGACTGAGTATCGCTCAGATCTCGAACCCGACCAGCAAGAAATCATGGTCATTGGGCCAGACTGTGATTCTTCGCCCGAATCATCAGCCCCCACCTCTTCAGGGGAGGAAGTGTGGGGTCCTGAATGGTCATCCGTTCCCCTTAACTTTTGAATCAGCCAAAGAGCCATCTGAGGGCTCTGGCTTCCAAAAAAAAAAGCCTGTTTAAGCAGCGATCGGAATATTTGGAACAAGTTGGGATTAATCATGGTCTGCAATGCCCACTTGTTCAAAGTCCCGTGAATTCCAAAAACCCAAAAAAATAAAAAAACTTTCAAAAGCCAAAAACATCTAGCATTTCCATTTCAGAAAATTCTCAAAAACCAAAAAACATTTCTTTTCCTGCATCCAATAGTGTGCCAAGTTCGTCTAAAGAGTCGCATAAGTTGAAGTCGAAACATATGACTTCGACATCGAATTAGACTTCGAGCTCATGGGTCTGGACGAAGCTCGAGATGAGGAAGATGATGATCTGGCTCTCGAACTAGAGGATCTCCTCAAAAAGTTCGAATCCAAAGCCAATGTTGTAGTCGATGATTTCGAGATAGTAAACTTGGGGACACCTGAGATCCCTAGGGAAGTACGCATTGGAAAATCGTTGCCACCCGAGATGAAACAGAAAATGATAGAGTTCCTAGCCCCAAGATTGTCCAACTTCGCGTTCTCATATGAAGACATCCCCGGGCTCGATGAAGAGCTCGTTGTACACCATCTGCCAACCAAGGCAGATATGAAGCCAGTGAAACAGATACTTCGAAGAATGAAGCCAGAATGGGCTCTGAAAGTCCGAGATGAAGTCATCAAACAGTACAATGCGGGATTCTTGGTAGTCTCCAACTATCCTGAATGGCTCGCCAACATCATACCAGTACCAAAGAAGGACGGCAAGGTTCGAATGTGCATCGACTTCCGAGATCTCAACAAAGCCAGTCCAAAAGATGACTTCCCTTTGCCACATATCGACACTCTGGTCGACAACACTGCTGGATATAAGATCTTCTCATTCATGGACGGGTTCTGGGGTTACAATCAGATCAAGATGGCAATAGAAGATCGTGAGAAGACATCGTTTATCACTCCCTGGGGAACCTTCTGTTACAGGGTAATGCCGTTCGGACTGAAGAATGTAAGAGCAACATATCAGCGAGCAATGACAGCACTATTCCATAACATGATGAACAAAGAGCTTGAAGTATATGTGGATGATATGATCGTCAAATCTCGTACAATTGAAGGACACTTTGAAGATCTGAAGAAGTTATTCAACAGATTAGAAAAGTACAAGCTCCGCCTCAACCCTCAGAAATGTGTCTTCGGTGCAATGGGAGGTAAGCTCCTCGGCTTTATGGTGAGCGAGGATGGCATCAGGGTCGACGAGACCAAAACCAGAGCAATCATCGAGATGCCCCCTCCTGAAATAGAGAAAGAAATTCGTGGCTTCCTCGGCAGAATTCAATACATCAGTCGCTTCATCGCACAGCTCACACCTACTTGTGAGCCCATTTTTAAGCTCCTTCGGAAGAATGTCCCAAAAGAATGGAATGATGATTGCCAAGTCACCTTCGATCGCATCAAGAAGTATCTCATGATTCCTACAGTCCTAGTGCCACCCACTCCCGGATCACCACTATTGTTATACATCTCGGTAGCTGCAGAAGCCATTGGCTGTGTCCTCAGCCAGCACGACATGACCGGGAAGAAGGAACAAGCACTATATTATTTAAGTCGAAAGTTCACCGACTATGAGACCAAGTATTCCCCGATCGAGAAGACCTACCTCGCCCTAGTCTTGGCAACTCAGCGACTCCGTCAATACATGATTGCATTCCCTATTCTCCTACTCGCTCACATGGATCCACTCAAGTACTTGTTCGAGAAACCGGCACTCACTGGAAGGATAGCTAAATGGTAGCTACTCCTGTCTGAGTTCAACATCACCTATGTCACTTAGAAGGCAATCAAGGGGCAGGCTCTCGCCGATTATCTTGCCGCCCACTCCCTCCTGGATTATCAACCGCTCAAGACATTCTTCCCTGATGAAGATCTCTTGCTTATCGAAGGGGAAGAAAAGTAGAAGAAAGATGAGTGGACATTATTTTTCGATGGCGCAGCAAATTCTAAAGGGAGTGGTATTGGAGCGATCCTCTACTCTCTAGATGATGTCCCTATTCCTATCTTAAGGCGCATAGCATTCGAATGCACCAACAACATGGCAGATTACGAAGCATGCATCGCTGGCTTAAGGGAAGCCATGATCTTGGGCGTCAAGAAGCTATGAGTATTTGGAGACTCATAGCTTATCATCAATCAGACCGATGGCGAATGGAAAACCAAGGACGAGAAGTTGATACCATATCATGTGTATCTTGAAAATTTGATCGAAGAATTTAAAGAAATCACATTCTCATACATACCCAGAGCCAAAAACCAGTTTGCCGATGCTCTCGCCACACTCGTGTCAATGCTCAAGATCCCGAAAGGAGCTTCAGAATGGAGCTCACAGTCGAAATTCAAGAAGAACCTGCTTTTTGCCTGCAAATAGAAGAAGCCAAAGCTGTCCCTGACAAACCCTGGTATGCCAACATCAAGCAATATCTCGAAACCCAGGAGTATCCAGAGTCAGCAACAGTAACAGATCGCCGAACCATCCAGCGTTTGGCCGGCCAGTTCACCATCAGTGGCGAAGTTCTTTACAAGCGATCCTATAATCACATCCTCCTTCGATGCGTCAATGAAACAGAAGCTGCAAAGATCATGGAAGAAATACACGAAGGAATCTGTGGCCCACACATGAACAGGCACATGATGGCAGAGAAGATTTTACGACTCGGCTACTATTAGCTCACCATGGAGACAGACTGTTGCCAGCACGTCAGAAAATGCTTCAAGTGTCAGGAGCATGCGAATCAAATCCATGCTCCCTCATCAGAATTATACAACGTGACCACCCCCTGTCCCTTCTCCATGTGGGGACTCGACATCATTGGTAAGATTAGTCCCAAGGCATCAAACGGTCATGAGTACATACTTGTGGCAGTCGACTACTTCACCAAGTGGGTAGAGGCAGCCTCCTACACTACGATTGTAGCATCTCAGGTGATCAAATTCATGAAGAACAACATCATATACCGGTATGGAATCCCCAATGTTATCATCACAGATAATGGGACCCCGTTCGTCAACAGAAAGATGGATGACTTCCTCAGCAAATTCAAGATCCAACGTCATCGATCAAGCCCCTACCGTCCCCAGATGAATGGTGGGGTAGAAGCCGCAAACAAGACAATCGTCAGGATACTCGAGAAGATGGTCGTGACCTATCAGGAGTGGTCAGATATGCTCCCATATGCACTTTGGGCTTATCAAACGTCTGTAAGGTCTGCTACGGGCGCTACTCCTTTCGAGCTTACTTATGGAATGGAATCAGTTCTACCAGTGGAGGTGGAAATACCATCACTACTGGTGTTACTAGAAAGCAGAATTGAAGAAGGAGAATGGCAACGGGCCAGATTCGATCAGTTGCGGCTAGCAGATGAAAAGCGCATGCGCGCGCTAAGTCATTCCGAGTGTTATCAGAAAAGGATCGCTCGGACTTATAACAAGAGAGTCCGAAAAAGAAGCTTCAAGGTAGGCGACATGGTTATGAAGAAGATTCTACCGTCGCACCTTCCGGATCCCAGAGGAAAGTTCAAACCCTTGTGGGACGGGCCCCTGATTATCAGAGAAGTACTTCCCGGAGGCGCCCTCAAACTCACCAGCATGAGAGGGGTGGACCTTCCTGAGCCAATCAACGCCGACAAAGTGAAGATCTTTCACGGGTACGTCGTTCTGACCTTATCAAGAGTTACTTTAATAGAGCTGAAGTCAAGAGGTCAAAGCTAAGACCTCAGAGAAATCATTTCCGTCCAACAACAAGTGTTTCAAATAAGGGGATTCAAAAGAAAAAGAAAAAAAAAATATAATACAAAAAAAAGAGAAAAAAGAATACAAAAGAAAAAGAAAAAAAAAAAGAAGAAAAGAGAAAGAAAAAGGAAAGCCAAAGCAAGGCACCCAAGAAAAAATCAACCCAAGAAGAAACACAGTCATCCATCCATCCATCTCAGAAGGGTCTTTAGCTAAGACCAACAACTCTATCATCGTAACTTAGGATAAGGGCTGAAAGGCTGCCATCGGCCGGCAACGACGGATTCCCGACCTCTAGCCGCCACAGTTACCAAAGATTCAGAGAAAGAAAAAAGAGAAAAAGAAAATGTGTGCCTAAACGAAGAGGACGGAGTGAAAACCCGAAAGGGCGCTCCGAGTAAAAACAGTGGGCATACAGCGGACTTGGTGAAAACCCGAAAGGGCGCCGAGGGTAAAAACAACATAGCTGCCAAGGGGTAGGCAAGATCAAACACCCGGGACGTGGTGAAAACCCGAAAGGGCGCCACGAGCAAAAATGACGGGAAAAGGCCTGCTGTGGTGAAAACTCGAAAGAGCGCTGCAGGCAAAAATGGCTCAAATAGAAAGAGAAAAATTAAAAGTGCAGGTACCAAGAAATCAGACGGTCCAGATCGGTTCAAGCAGTTACAGTTCAAGAACAAGAAGAAGTGCAGTCAGGAACGAAGAGCTCCATAAATCCCGACAATCTCAGGAGGCAATAGTTTACGTTGCCTACATCTCTAAGGAACCGAAGGGACCTCACAAGTCAAATCTCGAGACATCGGTCAAAGCATTGGCCGAGCCCTAGCTCTGATTCCTATATCCCGACACAAAATCCAGACACACTCACAAGACAACTCATGGCACAATAGATTTTCAAACAATTTTCTCTTTTTCATTAAACGCATCATATTTCTTTCACATATATCACTCATCTCTTTAAAAAAAAATACAAAAAAATGCATCATCATTAATCATATACTATGCAAAAAAGAATGTGCAGGTGGCCAACACAATCAATCTCTACCCTCCTCCTCGGCCACATCAGGTAAGTCCTCTGACTCATAATGAAGTAGTCTCGCTCTCAACTTGCTCACCTCCATACGCAGGTAATGCACCTCATCGCGCTTAAGGGTATGGATCATGGCCTCCTCATCAGATAACCTCTGATCGGCAGCTAATCTCCTCGACATCATCTCACAATGATACCGAAGTGCAGAGATCTCAGACAACAAATGGTCATGAGTGGCCAAAAGGAAACCAGGATCAATGAACGGGCGCTCCTCAAAGGGTTCATATGAACCAGATGAAGAGCCGGCATCTCCAAGGATATCCTGCTCATCCTCATCAGCAGTCTGATACTAGCAAGGGATACGTCGATACAGAGACTGCTCAGCAACCTAGTATGATATGGGGCGGTCGCCATCGGAAAAGCCCGTAGCTCAAAACCAAGCAAATCGACAGTCAAGTAACTCAACCAAGATCCATCGACCCGAGTCCTAAAGTCAGAGGTTCTGGATGGAAGTGCTTGACGCCCGATACCTGTGAAAGTAAAAAGAGGAACATCCTGCTCAAACCCAAACTGCCGCAGGAACCGGACATGGTGGTAAGAAAAGTAAGATCGAAAGCCTACCAGCATCAGAGGAAGGCGGTGTGCATCGCAAAGCACTAGAGGAAGTGAAAGCCAAGATGACTCCCAACGAACATTCCAGTCATAAAGTTCAGCGACCATCTTGCGATACAAAGGCTCGCTCATCCTAGCTGTATGCGGAAGAAACTCCATGATGTGCCGCATAAGGTTTGGGTGACGAGTGTCAGGAAAAGATACAGGAACGGTCAGCGAAAGACGTTCCCATAGCCAAACCTGATCATAAGAAGGAAAAGAAGTTCAGCTAGAGCAAAGCAATTTCTAAAAAGCAAGAAAGAAAAGGTACAAAAAAGATACCTGAAGAAATGCACAGCAGTCGCGAAGGACACGGTGCGGCCCAGGGCACAGTCAGTCAGCCCATTAAACAGCTCGGCCAAGATGAGAGAAATGATCCCCTGCCGTCGGATAGCTCGGCTCATCACCTCAAAAAGCAAAGGAGTCTGGGACCTGCGCCATCCCGAGAACAGCACCCAGCTATCAAGCAGAACATCAGTGCATTTCGAGCAAGGATAGAATCGGCCACACTCCGAGGACCCGAAAAAAGATCATACAGTAAGTCCAAGGAGAACACTACAGCATCCTGGCCGGCAGCTGCAGGTTGAACCAGATAGGGGATCCCAAACCAGTTCTGCGGTGTGGCAGTCTTCGGCGATGTCTTCGGCAAGAAATACTGAGTATAATCCCAAGGTAGGCCCGTCAAGCGTGCAAGCTCCTCCAAAGAAGGTCCCATCTCCATATCGTTGAACGCGAACAAGTTCAACGAAGGGACCCAGTCAATCAAGGCAGCTCCGAGCATCCTCCAATCAATGTCAACTCTAGCCATATGGATCAGACTGCCGAAGCCATAGGACTCCAAATCCCGAATCTCATAAGCTGACAAACTATCAAGCCAAGCGAGCAGCCGTGGCGAGCAAGAAGGACGAGGAAGCAGCTGACAAGTCCTCACTGGTACCCCCTCTAGAACAAAAGGTCCAGAAATCAATGACAGCTCATCGAGGATCGGAAGATCAACGGGCGAAGGAGAAGGAAAAGCTAGAACCTCTACAGACTCGACAACCCCTAACCTGCCCTCAGTAACGACTATGTCTGATATAGTCGCATCACTGTCTGAAACCGCCACGACCTCAGCCGCATGAGAACACTCGCCCACCTCATGAACAGAGTGCGCAAAAGACCGACGATCAGGAGAAGGATGACACCCCCATCAAAAGGACTACCAGTGAAGATCACACCACACATCGTGGCATCCTGGCCAATCTGACCATTGAAAAATGCATCTGAACCATCCAGAAGGGTCCCAGCAACCCCGATCGAGGAATCAACGGTCATATCTGGACCTGCGGCCCTCTCCAACAGGAAATCATGAATCAAATCATCATCCTGTCCAATCAAGGGGATCATCGAGGCATCTACACCGTCCATCATCAGGGGGACATCATCAATGATCACATCAAGTCCACTCAAGCAAGTATGCCGCGCATCTCGGCCCTCATCAATAGCATCCAAACCGTCAAAGGTATCATCTGAACCATCCATCCCATCCAGACATGAGATCAGCCCATCTATATCCATCATGGTCCCATCACCTCCATCAATCACATCATCTAGGTGGCCCACATTCAAGGGGTGCATAGCCTCACCTATGTCCCATCCTCCCATCTCATCCATGACATCCACTCTCCCATAATGAGGGCCCCATTCAAATCTGAAATTTCAGCATGGCTGCCATTAATGGGGCCATTTAAAGCTCCACCAACCACCATCCTTAGCCCCTCATCAATGCCCCCATTCAATGCACCATCTCCACCATCCATTAAAGAAATCCCTCCATCATTAAAGCCTTCAACACTTTCTGAAGTGTGGGACCCACCATGGACAGCCCCCACAGCCCCTAAATCTCCACCGTCCATTGCTTGAGAAAAGACAAACCAAGAAAAAGACAAAAGGAGAAGGGAAGATGAGATAAGGAAGAGATTCATGGCTGAATCGAAGAATCGGGTGCAGGGGTGAGGGAGACAGCAGCCAGGAGAATATACTCACTGTCCGAACCAGAGCCAGCCCAGGTTGCACAAGAGGCGAGCCTTGGGCGGCCCGCTCTAGGCCGCCCGTACGGACGCACTCCCTCTCTCTCCGCGGGATTGGCTCCATGGTTGTTGGTAGGTGAGGCTGACAGTCCACATCAGCAGATGGCACCCTGAGAGCTGCCCAAGGCTCCAATCCCTTCCAGATTTCGATTGAGATTGATCAAGATCATTTTGAAGGTACCCCACCGGTCCAATCACGAAGCACTGCAACCAGAATGGGTCTGATCAAGTCAAAGAGAGGGAAAGATGATCAAGAGAGGGCCACAAGCAATCTGAGCCATTCGAAGACCAGATCAGTATGATCTAAACCATGGAAAAGCTTACATAAGTCATGAAATAGCAAGATCAAAGGTTTGATCATCAAGAAAGAAGGCCAGGTCCAAGATCCGATCATCAAGTGGGCCCACAAGGCCTAATCAAGCAATCTGAACCGTTCAAGTCACCATCCACACCATAAGAAGCCTTCTTAACCTCATAAAACATCAAGAAAAGGTGCTCCAAAGCAAAGCTAAGGTCTAGAGGGGGCCCACAGGGCCAAAATCAAGCAATCTGAACCATTCAAGTCATCATCCATATAGTTAAGAAGTCTAATCTCCCACAAATCATTAAAGAATGAGTCAGAAATCAAAGCATCCAGGCGACATCAAGTAATCTGAGAAGAATTGAGGTTGTATATTCATCCAAAAGATTTCGATACAGAAGAAAGTAAAAGCAAAAAGTTATACATCAAGCAAGCTGAATACACCTCACAAAATCAGGCTACAAGTCGCCAACATAGTCGTCATCGTCCCTCCTCTCGTCCCGCTCTCGACGGTAAAGGTCCATCAAAGGAGCTGTCACTGAGCCTCCAGCGTATCTGCGACGGCCCCCTGGAACATAGAGCGGAGGAAGCAGAGGCCCCTGGCCGTACAACAGATACCACTCATCATAGTCGCGATCCGGGATCGTGAAACGAAACCCGGGCTGGCCCACAAGAGCATCAGCTATCTCATCAGCTGGGATCTGAGCAGCTGGAGGAGGTGCAGAACAAGGGACCCGAGCCACCCCAGTGACCTGCCGAAGCAGCCTCTCACCTAGATACCACTGAAATGATTCAGCATTAGAAAGCATGATACGGAGACATGAAGCATCATATGCCTCTACACGCTGAGGGGTGTAATAGAGAGGGAAGTTGGCATACGGCATCCGAGCGAGCTACAGCAAATGAGGTCACCACGATCAGTTACAGTGCAGCACGAGGGATAAGGAAAGCAAGATACTTACATCGTCAACGGTCAATCCATCTATGTAGGCACGCCAGTTGTCCCCGGAGACTCGAGAGTTCCGCTGACGATTTTGTTGATGCCAGTACATGTGGCCATATAAAAGGGCTCAATGTCATTCCGTATCCTCGGAGTAAGGTGGAGAAAATGGTCATAAAAGCAAGTCTGGGCAAAAGCACACCTAATGATCAGAGAGAGAAAGAAGGTAAATGTCTCCAAGAAAGGTGAATGAAGAAATACCTCGACGACAGGCCAGAAACCGGTGTAGGACCGGCTATTCCGACAGGTCTTATCCAGACCCTGGAAAATATGAGTCAGGATAGCCCCATTCCAATTGTAGGGGTGGTGAAGATCCTCAACCAAGCGAAGAAATTTAGGATCGACCCTCTCATTGGCGTGGCAGAGAAGGAAGGACCCAAAGGCGTAAGTGATCATGGCCCGTGCTTTGTGGAGGGCCTCTAGTTCGGTAGTGGGGGTGACGGAGGCAAAAGTGTTGTAGAACCATCGCATCTTTACTTGATGGCCTTAGAATTCATCCTCGGGTGGGACATCACCGACAAGCCGTAGCCAGTCAGTGGAAGTGATGGGAGCCAGAGAGCCAACCTGGGGAACAACTGCCCCATGAAATGGAAAACCAATTTGCATATAAATATCCAGGGGAGTTATTCCCCATTCACCACAAGGGAGTTGGAAGGTGTGGGTCTCATCCCGCCACCTCTCGCAAAGAGCCGCGAGCATCATGCTGTTGGCACTGTTGTTATGGAAGCGTAAGGTAAGGAGGCCAGCAAAATGAGTGTCAACCAATACTCGTTCAAGCAAAGGCTGTGGATGCTTCACCCAATTATCCCAGTGATCCCTGGTACCTCGACCCTTGATGGTGGGAAGAGGTTGGTGCTCCATAGCCAAGGAACACATATGGTCCCCTCGGCGGATGATGAAGGCAGGATCATTCTCATCAATCACTCGACGTCCTCTGGTACCGTCCGCCATTGAATCCTACAAGCTTGGCAAGGTAAGTCCCTATCCCTTACCCGTTAAAATCCAAATTATCATCCAGGAAACCCATGGGATTGGACTCACATTCAAATGCAAGATCTAAAATCCAACTCCATGTGTTACCTAGGTTATGTGTTGGGCCCATTGAAGAAAGCAAGGCCCACCTTAAAGAAGGTTGCATGGCATGCCTTAGGCAAGAAAAGTCCATCATCCAAGGACACATTTTGGACAACAAATGCACTCAAGTGCCATGAGATCAACAAAGGATAAGAATCCTACTTCACATGAGAAGCTCCTCTTCAAAGTCCATATGTGGCCAAGGATTGATCTACTTTTTATACCAAGGCCATGATTCTCATCTTTTTACACATGTACATGGACAAGTGGGGAATAGGGAGGTGGGCCCCCAAGAGCAACCCAAATGCCTCACCTCAATGGATTGAAGGGAGCACATAGCCCACTTGAAGAACATGAGGACCCATTCATGGGTTAACCATGGGCACCCCTATGTGCACCATCTTGATGAAAGTTTTGACCATGAGAGCACAACATGGCGGTCTGCCCACAAACATATGAATTAAAGAAGCTAATGGTAAACAGTTGATGCACATAGCCCACATGAAGAATCAAAGTTGGAAATGCCCATGTAAGGGCAAGTTTGGGCAACCTATGTGCACCAATTTCTTTACAAAACAAGGGGACCATTTGAGCACAAGAGGGCATGGCTTGATGAGTCACCCAACCATCACGAGAATGGCTAAGAATGATATACATAGCCCACTTGAAGATCAAAATCCAAAATGCCCCAAAGCATGGGACAAAATTGGGCAACTTATGGGTATCATTCTTTCTCACAAATTGAAAGAAAAATCACTCATCTTTGAGAATGATGGTGGATGACCCATTAAGCACCCCAAGAAAAGTTCAAGGAGCTATGGTCGCATGGAGAGCTCACTTGAAGGAGGATCATCCATTTGAGATTGATAACATCTAAGGAAACTCTTGAGGATGACTTTCCTCCCACAAGAAAAAACCATTTGAACTTAGTGAGATTGTTGGAACAACTCACTCATGGGACTTATAGATGATCAAGTAACTCAAGTCCTCCATCCATCAAAAGAAAAAGCATGAAAGAAAAAAATCCTACATGAACAAAGTGTAATGGTGCACACATGGTCCAAAGAAATCCAAATTTCAATGAGGGCCCAAAAGCCCATCCATATGGAAAAATCCTAAGGAACCCACCACACTTTGTACATAAGGATGTACATCATAATCAAGAGATGGTAGAAGATTTGGGCTACTTGCCGATAAAGGCCCAACTAAGAAATCTAGCCCACTTGAGATCCAAGTGAAGAATGGGCTAGTCACTTTTGTCCATACACATGTGAAGAAAGATGGGGCCACCCAAAGTAAGCCCCATGAGCCCAAAACTTGAGATGGGCCCTACCATTCCCATGGGCCCAAACCTTGAAGAGAAAATGGAAAAGAAAAGAAAGCTCCAAAGGAAATGATAAGAAAGAAAAAGTAAGAGGGAGCCCAAAATGAAGCATTGGACCCATCAAATACACCAAGGGCCATGACTTCACTTTGAGCCCATTTGATACACATGAAAAGAGGCTCAACTCCCATAAAGAAAGATAGGATATTTTGCCATGCACACTTGATGGACATGGCAAAATTACCCTTTACATACACATGAAGGGAGTGTGAAAAGAAGAGAAGAAAAAAATGAAATGGAAAGCTTGCAATGTCCTTCTCCATGCACCACCTTTGAAAGAGATTGGGGATCTAGAAAAAGGTCAAGAACACTTGGGCCCACCTTCACTTCTTTTGAAATAGCTACATGAAGAAAAGAAAGGAACCATGAGAAACAATGAAGAAGGAAAAAGACAAAAGAGAAAGGGAGTGGTCTATACCTTTACCACTCACCAAAGAGGGACCACCTTGCTGTCCCAAAACTTCTCTAAGGCCCACCACTTGAGAGAAGCAAAGAACCACAAAAAAGAGAGAGAAAACTTGAAGAAAGAAAGAGTATGAGAGAGAAAAGAGAGATATTGCACGTTGGAGGGGGCAAGGGTGCCCCATGTTATATAGAAAAGGGGGGTGCACCCCTTTACCCGACCCACTGAAGAAACCGGAGGGCAGGGACGGCTTGGGCGGCGCCCAGGGGGCCGTCCTACCTCCCACCTAGGTGAAACGACTTCTCACCTCCTCTCCTTGGGAAGAACTCCTCCTTGGGAAGGGTGGTTGCAAGTGAATCTTGTACCTCCTTGTAAGAATGAAGTGATGGAAGAGAATGGTGAGAAAAAGTAAGAAATCTCACCAAAATCTCATCTTGTGAGAGATTGGTGAGAAATTGGCTTGATGATGTGGAAAAGTTCCATGGAATTTTCAAGGAAAAGAAAGAAAAAGTTGACTTGGTCAAACAGTGATCTCAACCATCCAAGATCATGACCTGATGATCTGAACCATTCCAAGAAGAATCCCAGGAATCTCCGTCCTTGATTACTATTTATTTATACAGTTTTGGTCCGAAGACCTTAAACTACGTCGGGATCAAGATCCCGAGGGACTTTTTAAATAAAAACCGGTAGTAGTCTGGATCGTTCGAATCAAGATCCGCTGATATCGGACATTTTCCAAAAAAAAAAATGTGTTGCCATGTTTTGTACAGTATTTTTGGGTCCGAAGACCTTAAACTACGTCGGGATCAAGATCCCGAGGGACTTTTTAAATAAAAAGCAGTAGTAATCTGGATCATTCGAATCAAGATCCGCTGACACCGGACATTTTCCGAAAACAAAAAAATGTGTTTGCCCTGCTTGTACATATTTTTGGTCCGAAGACCTTAAACTACGTCGGGATCAAGATCCCGAGGGATTTTTAATAAAAATGGGCATCGATCTCGACCATCAAAATCAAAATCGATGACTCAAAACATTTTTCAAAAAATCACAAAAAAAATAGATTACCAGTCTCGCTTTTAAGTTTTGAGTCCGAAGACCTTAAACTACATCGGGATCAATATCCCAAGGGATTTTAATAAAAACCAGCATCGATCCCAACCGTTCAGGCCAAGATCTGATGATCTGGATCATTTCAAAAAATCACAAAAAAGAATGTATGTTCAGCCCGTACAAAAATTGGGTCCGAAGACCTTAAACTACGTCGGGATCAAGATCCCGAGGGATTTTTAATAAAAATGGGCATCGATCTCGACCCTCAAAATTAAAATCGATGACTCAGAATATTTTTCAAAAATCACAAAAAAGAATGTACTTTCAGCATGTACATAAAGTTTTTTTGGTCCGAAGACCTTAAACTACGTCGGGATCAACATCCCGAGAGATTTTTAATAAAAACCGGCATCGACCCAGCCGTTCAAGCCAGGATCAGATGGCCTGGATCATTTCCAAAATACCAAAAAGATTTTTTAAGTTTTTCATAAAAACCAGTATCAATCTCAACCACTTGATTTGAACTCTGGAACCTTTTCAAAAAAATAAAAAAAAATAAAAAATTTTGCCATCAATTTCAACTGCACAAATTCATCCCCAGCGGTCCGAAGACCTAAAACTACACTGGGATTAACTTCTCGAGGGCTTTCTTTCCTAACCTGTTCCAGACATGGCTGACACTTGATCGTACGGGTGTCTGGAATCTTTTAAACAGGTAAGGGCTGAGGCGAGCAGAACTCTGCAATCCTGTTCGTGTTGAACGCACCGTGATAGACAACCTTGATTTGGAAGTCGCTGTTGAACCTAACAGATGTTCCCTGTTCCTAAAATTCATGAAGGGGATTAAGGCTGTTGGGAGGTGGAGCGCACCCTCATGGAATTGTGAGCAACGTAAAGCCCCAAACTGGATTGACTAAGGGAAATGTGAGGATGTGGCTCATTTTGTGGCCGAAGGAGTCCGTCGGACGATACGTGGTCTATGTGCATTGCACATGAGGAACAAGCAACTTTGTGGGTGTGTTGACTGAAAACCCTCAAAATTCCCTCAATCGAAGATGTAAAACTACGGCACTTAACGGTGTGAGACTCGTCTTGCTCGCTGACGTAAAATGGATCGGGTGCCTTACCGGCAGTAGAAGCTGGAAGTGGATGAAAATTCCACACATTTCCTTGCATTTCAGAAAAATCAGAAAATACCAAAACATGGCAAAATCACCTTTAAAAAATCACAAAATATTTCCCTTACTTTCAAACAAAATGTTATAAAAAATCACAAAAATATTTCTCTTGCTTTCAAAGAAAATACTTCGAAAATCACAAAAAATATTTCCTTTGCTTTAAGCCAAATATCCTCAAAATTACAAAAAATATTTCTGTTGTTTTCAATAACTGATGTCTATCCTGACCACTCAGGTAAAGATTCGGACAAAAAATTTACAAAAATCACAAAAATTGTCACTATCCCCAGCACTACACTTCAGGAGTCTCAAACTCTGCTCTCTTCACAGTTTGGGATGACGGATCCGATCGCTCGCAAATTGAAATCTTGACCAAAACTGGCGACCAAACACCGTCTCAATCGTATTTATGCCCAGAAGAACATCTTGAAGTCAGATAACATCCTCGCACATTCTCATTAAGCAAAGAAACAGCATCTTGGGACGATGGACCTGATCGATCACGGGTCGGGATCTTGACCAACCCGCTGACCAAACACCCGTATGAAAAAGGAAAATCCTCAGGGAAGCACAACCCTGGAAGCAATAAGCTCAAAATTCTCTGCATCTCCAGCAAAAGCAAAATCATCAAACTGAAAGAGAATGAGCCAAAGCCATGTATTCATCATGCATCTCCATGCATCAGCATCCATCGCGTCAATCATCATGTTTACCTGCTTTCAAAATAAAGTCGGTTAGCCAAAGACCCCACAGGCATCCCTAGTGGAGGCAGGTGCAGACCAGATTTCCATTTCAAAAAGACAAAAAATATTCCTATTTGCAAATAAAAACCCCACGGAGTATCACTCCCCAGAGTGGGTATCTTTTCAAAAATCCAAAAAAATATTTTCCCAGTAGAGCGTTCTGCTCCAAAACACCAGGAGATCTTACATATCTCTGGGTAGGAGCCGATGCAAAAAATCAAATAAGATCCGATGTCTCGCGGTTTCCCCGGAGACCATCGGATCCAATGCACTCAAAGTACGGATGAATTGAACTCTAGTGTCAGTGCGGTCGTACCACATGCCAAGATACGAAAAGATGAAAGCCAAAAGGCTCGGTCAAAGAAACCATTTGAATTGGTGGAAATGATGAATTGTAACCCAAGTATCAAAATCAGCAGATCGGGTGGAAAGAGTTCACCCGCACATACCTAGGCGTGGATGCCTGAAGTACCTTGACTGAGTCTAAGTTAGCGTAGTAGAATCTCGTAAGACAATCTGACGCAGGGCATCTAACCACTTTGACGGTCAAGCGAAACAAGTACTCCTGGAGTGATCTGGGAAAACATCAAACATCACGCAATTAGTCTCAGGGTCAGTATCCTCGTAAGACTAGCGACACAGAGGCTCTGCTGTACCTTTCCGATGTTAGTACCGATCGGGAATGGAAGGGTTGCGATTGGGTACCCAGGTTGCAGCGCATGCAGGGACAATCGCAACGTTTTCTCCAAACTCCCGCGGTATGTGCGAGTTATCAATCTCCAAACAATCAACTGACTAAGATACAAAGGACAACAAAGATTTCAGACCACAATCAAGGAAAGAATGAATTGCAAACCAAGCATCGAAACCAGCAGATCGAGTGGAAAGAGTCCACCCGCACATACCTAGGCGGGGATGCCTGAAGTACCTTGACTGAGTCCAAGTCGGCGTAGTAGAATCCCGTAAGACTACATGACGCAGGGCATCTAACCACTTTGACAGTCAAGCGAAACAAGTACTCCTGGAGTGATCAGGGAAAACATCAAACATATAATCAATCCCAGGGTCAGTATCCTCATAAGACTAGCGACGCAGAGGCTCTGCTGTACCTTTCTGATGTTAGTGCCGATCGGGAATGGAAGGGTTGCGATTGGGTACCCAGGTTGCAGCAAACTGCAGGGACAATCGCAATGTTTTCTCCAAACTTCCGCGGTATGTGCGAGTGATCGATTTTCAGACGATCAACTGGCACATATGCAAAGGCAAGCAAAGATTTCAGACCATGATCCATGAATGACCGGGTCAGAAGTGGGGTGTCCACTCGCTTTGGCATTCGGTTGCACGCAACCTCTGCCAAAGAGGGGCATCTGTAGACACCCCACCTGCGGCTACACTGTTGGTAGAGATAGCTGGATGAATGGAGAACCATACCCCCAAATCCCTAGTCCAAACTCAACCAAACTCACCCTTGTAAGCCCCAATCCATAGCCCAACTCAAGCCTGAACCCACTCAACCCACCCCTAAACATCAGCCTGAAAAACCCCCCAAAAGAAAAATCAGTCAAAAAATCCTAAAAAAGTCAAACTCACTGAGTCAACCCGCTGAGTCAACCCACTGAGTCAACCCGCTGAGTCAACCTATCGAGTCAAAACACCGAGTCAACCCACCGAGTCAAATCACCGAGTTGACCCGCTGAGTCAACTCACCGAGTCAACCCACCGAGTCAAAACAGCAGCCCCGAGAAATGACCGTACCACGCGCTGGAAACCGAGGAGTGTCCGTACGGGAGGCCCCCAGGGGGCCACCTAAAATTATTTACGCAATCTGCCACTGCCCACTGCTATAAATACCCCTAGCCTCTTCCCATTTCAGCATCTATCCCTCCGAAGCCATCTAGCCCGAGTGCGATCTGTCCCTCTACCCCTTAGCCCATTACTCCACCAAGGAGAACCTGAGTGAGGAGATCCTAGCCCTGGTCTAGCTCAGCCTGACCACTGGTCCAAGTCTCCTAAGCCATCCAAGTCTTGATCCAGCCACTCGAAGCCAACCCTTGCGACACCTCCGTCCATCTAGCTCTTCCTTACCAGCATCACTCATTCGCATCTAGCATAAGTGCAACATTTACTTTTCTTCCAACCCCCCTGCTTCACTGCAAGCACTTTGACTATTCAAACACACAGCATGCATCTCGCATAAAGCACTTGTCAGTTCAAGCGTATGCTCTGGGCTTGCCTGTTAGTGGAACCTGCCCATCAGAAACTCTTACTGTTCAGACCTGCATTCATGTACATATCACTACGAGCACTTTGATTATTCAAACACACAGCATGCATCCCGCATAAAGCACCTGTCAGTTCGAGCGTATGCTCTGGGCTTACCTGTTAGTGGAACCTGCCCATCAGAAACTCTTACTGTTCAGACCTGCATTCATGCATCATGTCATCTATGAGAATGTACGAGGATTAAAACAGACTTTCAAGTGTTAGTTCGATTCTGTGAAGTAGAGACCGTACTTCGGTACGGGCAGTGTGTGGGGTGCTTAACTTCTTCCCACCCTGTCACCATGATCCCTTACCACGAATCTCTGGTCGCAGATCAATAGGAGTCATTTTAGAGTAAGGAATTTTCAGATCCCCTTCTCTAACGTTTCTACGGGGTCTAGCCGACTGTAGATTCGAAGTAACTGGCTAGTGGCGACTCTGGTCTTATATAAACTCATTTAAACACATCCAGCTTAACACAACAACCAAACAAAGCCCTCGAGAACGAGGCAAGCCAGTGGCACAAACGGCTATTCGCACTCACACATCCTCTTCTTCTTTTCCCGAAAGGAAAGGGACGAGAACGTCGTGTGGGGGCGCGGAACGGCGAGGATCCACAGAATGACATGTAGGGCTGTAAATGGTCGGGTTCGGGGTGGGTTTAGCCAAAACCAGACCCGCCCATTTACTAAACGGGTCTGGGTCCAAATTTTAGGCCCAGATCCTTTTACTAAATAGGCGGGTCCGAGTCGGGTCCGAGTCAACCCATCAGACCCATTTATAAATGGGTCCGGGTCTGGTAGAGGGAGATCCACCCATACCCATTTATAAATGGGTTGGGTCCAATGGGTCCGAGTCTAGTAGAGGGAGATCCACCCATACCCATTTATAAATGGGTTGGGTCCAATGGGTCCGGGTCTGGATCAAGTATGCAAGCATTTTCCAAGCCTAAAAATCGGGTCTGGACGGGTTTGGGCTGGACGGGTCCCTTGAAACATAGACCAAACCCGCCCACTTACTAAATGGGTTCGGGTCGGGTCTAATATAAAGGAAACCAGACCCAGACCCGTTTAACAACTGGGTCTATTCTTGGACCCAGACCCGCACCATTTAACAAATGGGTTGGGTCTGGGTCGGGTCTAAATGGGTTGGGTCCGGGTACCCCATCGGGTCCACTGACCCATTTACAGCCCTAATGACATGTGGCAAAAAAGTACTCCAAGCCTAGGTGGCACTCCAAACCCAAAGCAGATTTTTTTTAGGTTTAGGAATGGAGTGAGGCTTGGATGATGAGGTGGTACTTCCAAGCCTTACACATGTGTTGGGAAGAGAGCTAGAGAGAGAGAGAGAGAGAGAGAGAGAGAGAGAGCTCCTCTCTTGCACGTTTGGGAGATAGAAGGCTTCTCCATTGTTGGCATGTGAGGTTGCTGGTTGCTGTTTGGAACGCTGCTGGATGGTGATGGAAGCTACTGGACTAGAAGACGTCCACTGCTGGACGTTGATTGTGGGGGCCTTGGACGCTGGTGCTACTCAGGTGGGGCTGATGCACAGTGCAGAGGAGTTCTGGATGGTGGAGATCTAATCTCTACTCCATCTGCTTGATGGCTGAGGTGGCTGAAGCTGGAATGGACGATGGACGGCTGAGCTTGCTGATCAGCTGGACGTTGAAGGATGCTGGTGCTTGGAGCATTGCACGTGCAAGGTGGGGACGCTGGTGGAGATGGGCGTGCTCATCAGGTGAAGGAGTACAGTGCTAGACGGTCTTGCTAGATGGTGAAATGGAGAAAGCTGTCCATTGCTGGACATTCATCAGCTCCACACGTGAAGACTCTGGCCGTTGATTGCTGCCTGGCCGTTCAGATGCAGCACATGTGTGCTGATGATGGATGGTTGGTAGATGATGCAGCTGGACGGTGGGCTTGCTGCACGTGCGACAGGCTACTGAAGGTGGGATGCTGGATGAAGGTTGCTACAGATGGACGACTGAGCTTGGAGATGTCCATTGCTGGACGGTGATGATGGGTTCCACTGAACTGGACAGATGGACGGCTTCACTTTGCTGGTCGTTGATCAGCTGATCATGGACGTTGGAGATGAAGGTGGGTAGCAGTTGATGGGTGGTCTTGATTGGTGGACGGTTGAGATGGAGAATGTTGATGGCCAATCACAGCTGAGATTTCCACATGTGTGGCTGTTTGGACAACCATTGGATGATAGGATGCACATGCTCGGCTACTTGACAGCCATTGGGTGGCTGTAGTTTGGACGTCCAGCATCTGGTGGTCATTGGATGAAGGTTGGACAGCTGGTGGAAATGGTTGGATCAGCATCAGCTGTGTGGTCCACCTTGGACGCTTCTTGCTGGACCATCCATCATCACTTGATGGTGCTGATTACACACGTGTGGGTTGGAAGACGTCCACCTTTACTGGATGGCTGATGATGGAGATGAAGGAAGGCTGGGAGTGGACAGTCCAGATGATGATGAGATCTGGATGAACGGCTGCTGCTGGAGATTGCAGGACGGACGTCCACTGTTGTTGCACGTGCAAGGTGGGGATGTTGGTGGAGCTTGTGGGACATCCACTGGATGGACGTTGCTCTGCTGGATGCGGCACGTGTGACTGAAGGTGGGGTCCACAGCGTTGCTGGGCTGATGGACGTCCAATCCTGCTGGACGGTTGCTGGATTGCAGATGGGGTCCACATAAGTTGGATGCTGCACACATGTGATGTGGAATGTCTGATGGTGGATGATCCTTGCTGTTGCAGACGCTGGTGTGAGTTGGGGTCCACCTTGTTGATCTGGCACGTGTGAACTGTGGGGTCCACTGGATTGAGACGGTCCAATGGCTGGACATTAAAAGGTGTTGGAGTGCACATGTGCAGATGGACGGCTCAGATGAATGTTGGGGACAGAATCTCCATCAGTTGGTTCCCGGATGGTGGAAAGGCTTCACAGCTAGACATGGCCATTGATGGTGAGATTGACACCATCCTTTAATTGATGTTGGTCAACGGTTGGCCCCGCATTGTGGACATCCAATCTTGACCGTCCAAACTGTAGAACATGATGGTCTTTCGATCTTTACGGTTCGACTTCCTTCAGGATTGCTACATACTTTATCTTGATCACTTTAGGGCTTTTAATCGCCCTGATTGGCTCGAATCTTGTCCAACCTCTCTTGATCACCTGAACATAATTGACCGGAAAATTAATGATAACATTATAAATAATCAGGGTTAATTATACAAAATTAGGTGCTCATCACCTCCATTCAATTAGAACCTACAACACATTAATTGTAATCAACCATGTAATAGACTAGTAGATGGTGCTAGATGGTAACTAAACAATGTAATAGTCTATTACATTGTCTATTACATTGCACCCATGGGAGTGTTGTGCTCCCATTGCCAGTCCCAAGCCTGGATAAAGGAGCATTGTGTCAGGGAGGTCTAATAATCCATCTATTTTTCTACTTAGAATAATTGCTGGAGAAATATAGGGAGAGGAAAAAGGAAATCATGGACTTAGGGAAAGATTACAATAGGGTCCCTGGAGTTTCGGGTGGTGAGAAAGAAAGAATTTCAAGAAGGATATATATATATATATATATATATATATATATATATATATATATATATATATATATATCACTATTGAAGAAGGAAAGATAAATTTCTATTCAATCACGATTGCCTTTCTAACAGAGGTCCTACAGTGAGATCTTTAGTAAAATGAACTTTCTTCATAGAGATTATATCGAATTATCTTCAGAACTTATACTACTATTCTTTTAGAAGAACTCCGAGGCCTGGAGTTACGTACAAACAGGTTAATCATACGTATGAGGGAGAGGTAATAAATGCAAGCGAGTTTCCAATTACTGTAGGCTTGCTCCAAGGGTTGGCATTGAGCTTGTACCTTTTCGCATTAGCTATGAACAAGTTAGCGAGGGATTTGCATGATGAGATCACATGTTGTATGTTATTTGCAAATGACATAGTTTTGATTGATAAGACAAGGGAGAGCACAAACACAATGCTAGAATTACTGAGGGGTGCTTCAGAATCTAAAGGATTTAAAACTAGTCAAACTAAAACATAGTATATTGAGTGCAATTTTAGTAACAATAGGTGTGGAAACAATGAATTAGTTAAGATTGTTGACCAAGACGTTCCTAAGAAAGACATCAGTTGAAGCTTTAGAAGTTCTTAACCTCCATGCGAGATATCATGTGGAAAGATCGAAGAACCAATACGATTCCGATCGTAGATCTCAATTTCCTGTAAGATCATGATTGATCCTGAGCAAAAAGAGATGGGAGTATGCTGAGATTTTCAATCCTAAGATGCCATGTCACCAAGGAAGAAAGCCTAATCAGAGAGGTTCTAAAAGTGAAAGGACTGCTAAGGGCAAATGTCTTTTGATTGAGAGAAGTTCTAAGCAAGTCAAATACTCTGCTAGGAGTATTTGATGAAGAAAGCCATCTAATCTGCGTCCCAAAAGTACAAAGGTTTCTCAAGCTGAGCAGAGATTGGATCTCGAGTGCAAATGCAGAAGGTAGCTTGTTTGCAAGACTCACCCATCAAGTATGAACAAAAGTCAGCCTTAGTGATCCAATAGCACCGAGGGGAATGGTCGTCTCTCAAGAGATAAAAGTTACTCTAGGGGTAATAGGCTAACCTCTCCTAAAGAAATTTGTTCAAATATATCCAACGTATTGCAATGAAATACAATACACACATTAGGAGTTGATCCTTTGAATGTGGGTCATTTTCAGTTATCCAACTGTTTATAAGACAGGTCTCATTATACAAGAGAAAGACAACAAATAGACGTCATCTTTCAATGACCCAAATAGTTTATAAGACATGTCTTATTATAAGAGGGAAAGACAACACATAGGATCTTACAAGTGGATTACATCAACCCTTTAAAATTTTGGCTTTTCAACTTTGATGTTTGAGCATGAATTGTTACCATCACTTTTTGCACAAATAATGGGTTGAAATATTCAATCTGGGAGTTGTTTTGGTTGTCACTGCATTCAAGGTTTGTCCCACATCGGTTGGGAGGGGGGCGGGCTTTGTCTTCGTATATACTGGGGTCACTCCACCTAACAGGTTAGCCTGTTTGGGTGCTACACTACAAAAAATAAATAGTTTGGGTCATTAAAAAAAGGCCTAAATCCAATGGCTAGAGTCCTAACACATCTTATTATAATAAGTTGGGATATATTCGAGTGAATCTCAAAACTTAGTGAAAAGTATATTCCCATAACTAGTGAAGAAAGAAAAAGAACCAACAAGAAGCTTATGGAAATCGTATGGCTACAACTTGGGTTCAGGTCAACTCGAACCCAATTGACAACCTAAGTTCGGGTTGGGTGGGGTCGGGTTGTCAAGTTCCTTCGGTTGGGTTAAGGTTGAAAAACACCAACTCATTTTGGAATTGGGTTGGGTTGGGTTTGAGTTGAGCAAATTCAAATAGGTTTGGGAATGAGCACATGAACTTGGATCAGGTTGTGTTGGATAGTCATGTCTAGGTTAAGTATAGAGGAGTTTGGGTTGTATTCGGGTTGGGCACCTTAGGTTGGAATTCAGGTTAGAACTTGGATCATGTTGAGATTCGGTTCCAACCGTTGCTTGTGGCATGGCCCACTTGGACTTCGGATCCGCCTGAGAACCTAAACCCTGGCTTATAGTAGTCCCACAAGACAGATGGCCGAGTTGGATGGCAAATAAACATTATAGTGGGCCCTAGGAAGTTTTTTATGGTGGATGTTCAATTGATATGGTTTTCCTGTGGTGTGGTCCACTTGAGATTTATATTTGCCTCATTTTTTGTCTAATGCCCTTATTTGAGCTTTCAAAACAGATGGACCGTGTGGATATAAAACACATACATCATAGATGCACAACACATGCATGGAGGCGGGTGACGCACACTTTCACCTCTTTTCCCTTCCGTAGAAAAGGTTCCCTATACCATTTCCATTAATCCCAATTCCAGCCAAACAGGATTAGTGAAAATGAATTAAAATCGAATGGCTGGAACTTACCATCAAACACACCAGTTAAAATCGGATTCTGTTGGAATCCAAATTTTAAGTTGGAAACGAGTTTCCAGATGCCAACCAGGCCCTAAGTGCCCGTCAAAGTCCAGGAGGCGGCAGTTTTTGGATATTTGCAAAGCATAAGATTGTAGAAAAATGATATGCTTTTAATTTAAATATTTTAAAATCGAGTGGTTACAGGTCGATCCTAAAGAAGGGGGCGGTTATGGGGGCGTGGCTTCGCTACATCCCCTGATCTACCGAGTTGAGTGGGACCCACCATGATGTATATACGTTATCCATGACGTCCATTTGTTTTGAAAACTTATTTTAGGGCACTGTCCAAAAAATGAAGTAGATCCAAATCTTACGTGGCCCATAAAAGAGGAAACAATGGTAATCGTCCTTTAGAAACTTTTCATGGGCCACAAAAGTTTTGGATCAAGCTAATATTTGTGTGGTCTCTTCATCCAAGTCTTTGTGACCTTATCAACAAGTTGGATGGAAAAAAACATTCCGGTGGCCTTATGAAGTTTTTAGCTACGAGATTTTCGAAATCTAGTCCTTCTACAACATTTATGGGATTATTCTAAGTAACTTTTGTAAAGAGTCCCCTATCGGATCTCTTACGGATGGTCTGTTGTCTTCAAAACAAGTAAACGCTTAATATTTTAGTTGAAATAAAATTAATTTAAATTTTAAAAAATTTATAAAAAAATCTTGAAAATTCAGGGCATTACAATCCGCCCCCTTTAAAATCAAACTTCGTCCCCGAAGTTTCCTAGGAGTCGATTGTGGGCAACTTTCCTCTATTCCTCCGTATCTTTAGCTAATGTGATCCTACTCCGGGTTAGTTGCGATTACGCTCCACACCCTTAAAAATAAAGTCTGCCATAGAGGTTGATTTCTAAATCTCTAATCTGGCATGCTTCCACTGCGCACTCTGATTCCTAGATGGTTCTCTATATATCAATGGGTCATTTAAACTAATCAATCATCTAATGCCTTGATATTTCTCGGGTCTGAGAGTACTACTAAAATAAAAATAAAATATCTAGGAGGATGATTAGGTTAGATAATTATCAAGGATGTTTAATCACTAATGTGACAATTATCGAGAGTTTTAAGGATAAATCTGAGTTGATTAGGTTGGCATGATCGAATGGTCAAGTAGAAGAGTAGATAAACAAGCTCGTGGCTACGAAGATGAGATATCCTCGACGGTCGTTGAACGACTAAAGAAGCGACGTAAGACGAGATTAGGAATACCGTAGTTCAACGTGTGGTAAGGTCTAGAGGACGTAGTTTCCATGTCCTAAGGTTGTTTACATGTTTACTTCACTCAAGTTATCACAAAAGAAACATACATACACACGTCTCGAGAGAATGCACAAATGTCCCCAAGTGAAGCCATAGACGCGGTTCACATATTGTCAGCATCACGAGTGAATGGTTGAAGTAGATTGGGATCCGATACTTAGATCTTCTACTCACATTCGAGCATTGAGTTCGTTAGTATCCATTCGAAATTCCAAGTGTCGATCATCGGGATTTGAATTTGGACCTAATTGTTTACACAGTGTGTCAGGTACGGCTTGTCCTTTCGTGTGGCTGATTAGTTTAACATCGTGAGGGCCTTCATGTACTCTCCCAAAATGTGTATAAAGAAATTATCAACAAGATCATATAAAGTCACATCCATCAATACAACAAATCAAAACCTTACGAGGTTCTATCTACTTTCGTCGCTAAACATGGTTAGAGATCTATGTGGGGGTCGTTAAGTGGCGTTATATGGTTGTGATAATTTACCTAAGGTACTGAGTTGGGCCGAAAATTTGTAGGGACATATAGTCAAATGTCAAGGAACACTCTTAAGGGTGTAGGCTTACAAAAACTAAACCTAATCAAAGGGGGTTCTAGGGTTTCAACGCTAAGGGAACTAGGGTGGCGCCGAATCATGAATGCAGGACCTGCAAGTGCTCTTAGAATTCTCTCTCAAACCGGACATCGGTTCCTCTTGAAATTTGGTAAGTAAGCTGTAGGTTAGGCGTGAAATAACTTTGATTTTTCTCAGGACAAAATTCCTATGATAACATGTGTTTTGACCCTAATCAAATCCGAAAATGTAGCAGGTCAGCAAGGTTTTATGCAGGATTTTAGCTACTTTAAGAATTTTTCTTATTTATCCATCCATCAGATTGTTTAAAATCTTAAGGGGGTTCTGGGGAATGAGTTAGGAGTCTTTAAAAAAATTCAAGAAAATTTTCTGAGTCTAAAAGTACAATTTGCCAGGACAGTATTACTGTTAGGTTGAAATTTTTGGCCTAGCCATGAAAATTCAAAATAAAATTGCTAACCGTAAAATTTTAGGGAAATAATTACAAAATTCAGTGACACGCTGAACTAAATATGGAGAATGGATGAGAGCCCCAATATACAAGAAAAAGTTGGAATGCTCTTCCCAAAAACCTTAAAATTTTCAGACTTCTACGTTTATCGACTATCCTAACAATCTCAAGTGGCCTAAGTATGGATCTCTACATTCATAACATCACATATAATCATTCATAGTTGTTACTAAGTTAATTTATTACTAATTTCAGGGGCCTAAGTCCTAGGGTGAATTCATTATGTGATGGGTTTGGCTTCATGCCTAGAGGTCTCATTTATGCTCTAATACCAACTTGTAATGCCCCAAAATTTCGGCTCTCGTGGACAACACAATGGGCCGAGTTCGTGGATGTTAACCTGAATATATTACGGACATATTCCCACGCACTTGTCTTAATTTCACGTATTCATGGCATTCATAGCATAATGAATGGAATAAAAGCTAAAATCCTTAACTTTCTATTCTAAGTTCTCAAACGTAATATATTATAATCATACTAAACATAACATTCTACTTTCTGGTCTCCATGGGAGACTTAACTCAAGTTACATGAAAACAAATCTACTTTACAAAGACAATAAACATAACCCATCTTCAAGCCGCTTCGGCTTCATCGTCCGCCATTAGCCACCATGAAACTTCATACACTTCAATCTGTACGTAGAGTTCATCTAATGGATCGTCACTTGCACAATCTGGTGGTGTTTTGAAACACCGTCCCAGGAGGGAGTGAGTTGCTTACAATGAACTCAGTGAGGGTTACCCCTTAAGATTAGCACAATAATATCCAAATATAATCATACCCAACCAAAACACACATGAGAAAATCTTATTTAATGTAATGCATGATATGCATACTTTGGTTAAGGCACCCTGACTCAATGAGACAGGAATACACCCACTCCCACTAGTCACTACTCACCAGAGGTTTTGATCATGGGACGGACCTTAGTCACTCTTCCAGTGACCCCAAAAAAACCCAACTAGTGAAACGGGCCTCATGCACACTTCCACTAGATAGCGAGAGAGAAACGGGCCTTATGCACACTTTCTCTAATGCTCGAGGGGCTGACCCACCAAGTCGGGTCCAGTGAATGCAGTTTCACCTTCAATTAAGTAGGTTTAGCATCCAACCAATTAAACGATGTTCACGACTAATGACCACTCCTTACCCAATTAGTTCAAAGAAGCTCAGGGTCACTATGAAGGGCTTATCACTCAGCATAGGCCGACAGCTCAGGCTTAGTGTCCCATACCACCAACCTTGGCTCATGAAACTTCTCATATACATCAATCACATTCCCCAAAGGGTCTATCACAAGTAATATATCAAACAAGGATCCCTTGGAACGTATCCAACAATGCACACGGTAGTATCAAACTCAACATCATGACATATACAACCAACAACGCATCCACGGTAATGCTAACACTTAATCCTCAACGTCAAGGCATATCATTCTTTAATACACATTGTGATGTCAATTCTTACTACAACCAATAAGGCATATTCATCCAAAAATATTCACATGATAATGCCAACATAACAAGCCCTCATACAGGCTTCATCTCTTAACATCAAATGGTTATATCAGCACGAGGTTAAGGGGTGTTCATTAATGTAACAACCATATACAGAATCTTGAATCATACAACAAATCAATCATCATGTTTATTATGAGCATATAATAAGCATAAATTAAGCATAGTCTCCACCTAAGCATATACATCATTATGGTTTCTTTTCCAAACACTTAAGCGTAAATCATAGTTCACATACATCATAATTTAGCGTACACATCAAGGAATATCATACTGAAAATGGCCCCCCACAACTGACATACCACACAATTAAATGGATTGGATTGTCAATGATATATGGATGATCTAATAAATGGTTGAAAATCTTAATGGACAGATGGATTAGTTGAATGAATGGACTGATCAATATAGAAATGCATGCTTATTTCAATTGACGGCTCGATGAATGATTGGATGTCTGAATGTATCGATGAATAGTCTGGATTTCCTTAAAAAAATAAAAGAAAATTATAGCAATAAAATTAACTGAGGTCATTACAAATGCCAACCGCACTTTGTGGGACAGAATGTTGGGGTAATTTTTCCCAACCCATCTACCTGTTTTCAAGATTGGGGCACACCTGTTTTAACTTAATGACTGATTAGACCTCGTGCAGACCCGCATGCGCAGGATTCTTATTACACACATGTGTGCACTTGGCAAAGATCTTAATTTCTTTTCATGGTGCTTACGGTTGGGCAAATACATTTTTTTACCCTCATTACTAGGTCTGGAAGCATGCTTTCGTAAATATACTAGTTAAAGGTATTTGTTTTGGAAAATTAGCAATTGTGAGAAATTTTCAGATAAAAACCCCTAGATAATTTCCTTCTTTAAAAAGTACCACCAAGGAATTTTGGTCCCTCAAGGCACTATTTGGTAAAATCTAAACCCAACAGGGATTTTGCTGTAAGAGTCGCTAATACATTTCACAGTGATAATTGCTGTCTGTCTGCACAACAAGGGTCATGCATTGCGAAAGATAAAATTACTCCCCTCTTTTCTTTTTTTCTCAATTAACTCCCCCTAATTAGCCAAGTAGAGTAGGTGGTTGAAAGCATGAAGTTTTGATACTTTTGGAGATTATAATTGGATAATATATAAGCACTTAGAAATTACTTAGAAATTCCATACACAGCATATGTAATTCAAACTAAATCATATAAATTACGGCCTCTGGCTTGGATGTTTAATAAACCAAAAATGCACTTCTTTAGTCATTGGACAATTAAATTGGTGGACATTTATCAGAGGTTAAAAATGAAATTTCAATAGTCCCAATTCAATGCCCGTGCTTAAAATTCAGTTCCGTTTCTCAATCGAGCCGAGTTCAGACCGCATACAACAATCCATCAGTCCAGGGAGGACTATTTTGGTTCATCACATGCCTTTGCTGACCTTGGGCTGGACTATTTTGGCTCGTCACAGGCCCGAGCTAGGCTCAGGCCTCTATTGAACAATGTGGGCCAAGCTTTAACATAGCTTGGCCCAGCCTTAATGCAGCCCATTGACACCACCTAATTAGAATCGGATCTGTAGTTTAGTGGAACTAATTTGAGTTAATTTATGCCACGTATATGATTTCTGAGTACCTGCGTGCTTGAGCGTGATACACTACCAGAGCATCAAATGACTCCCCATCACCTCTTAGTAGTTGAGTGCTTGAGAGTTTGGTCCTAAAGGTTTTCTAACTCGACATGCATTTTTTCTGCTCTGCATAAAATAGGCGTTGCAGAGTATTACCATTCGTTTCCATTATTTCCATGGGGTTGGCAATGGGCCGGGTCTACCCATGGAACGACTAGCCCAACATGCTTCTAGCTAAGCCAAAGTTTGACCATGTCGGGTCATCAGTGAGGCTCAATCCATAAAATCAGTCCAGTAAAGTAAATGGGTTGCACTCAGGTTTAACCCTTCCCAACCCAATCCACCCATACAGGATGACCCGATCGGTGACCCATGAAAAATCATTCATATGAAGTTTCCATCGATGAACTACCTAAGGGACTAGTTGGATCGAATGTTAATTGCATCTTAAACATGGGTTGGGTCGAATAGTCGGGCCCAACCAGACTACAATTAAAAAGGTTGATTTGGGTCAGGCATGGGCTCAGTAAATTTTAAGTGCCAGTCCAAGTAGAAATGGGTAACAGGTCAGGCTTGGGCCAGATTTCTCGGCACATTTGGAAAGTGGACAAGCTTGGGCCCCAATCTAAGCATTGTGAAGGGCTAAATCCGGCCAGATTTCTTGGCCCATGCGTTGTCAAATGAAGAAATATGTTATTCTATGATGCAAATGCTTATAGAACAAATCAAAATTTTACATAGATTTTATGCCAACTTTTACTTGTCTACTTTTGTCTACTTTTAAGTATGCCAACTTTTACTTGTCTACTTTTGTCTACTTTTAAGTACATCAAATAGGTCTGATTGAGCGACCACAGACATGAAATGCATCTCTTAAAATCCATGGTTTTCTAACTCAGCAAGTTGGAATGACTCGTCCAGTTCTGAGTCGAGTCCGGACTCAGGTGAGAGTTGGGCCATTTCAGGGACACTAGAGGGGCTGACACATCCGACTCAACTCAGATAAGTCCCATCAGATTCGGACAATTCGGCAATCCAAGCTTCAAATCCTTCAAAAGAAGATAAAGCAACTGTGAAAATTATCAACAACTGCTGTCCAAACGATCTTTCATTTCAGCACACCATTTTCTCACCATGAACGAAAGTAAGGTCGGATCCAATATATTCGCTTAAAAATACTAACCGTCTGTCATAAGTTGCTGCAGGAACACATATTTGAAGCCCATTACTCAGCAATAATTAAATAATATGTTCAAATAAAAGGAGCATCGCTTTGACTAAGAGTGTCAAATTTTATTTTATTTTTCTTTTGAAAGGTAAGAATGTCACAATTTCTACTCTTAATGTGGTCCTGTCTTTTGAAATCTCCTTTGAAATGTAAAATAAAAAATAAAAATCATTGTGAAGGTTTTGCCATGTGACTCTTCTAAGTGGACTTTCAAGATGAATGGTCTGGATTACCATGTGGTGGGTTGAAATATTCATTTCGACAGTTGTTTTGGGTATCACGGCATTCAAGAGTAGCCTTATCAAATCAACGGTTTAGGTCATTGAAAAAGGCCAAAATGCAATTACTAGAGTCCTGACGCGTCTTATTGTAACAAGTTTGGATATATCAACCGAACCTCAAAACTCAATGAAAAGTATATTCCCATGACAACTGAAGAAAGAAAAGGAACCACCAAGGAGGTTATGAACAGGGTACGGCTGCAGCTTGGGTTGGGGTTGACCCGAACCCAATTGAACCAACCAAGTTTGGGTTGGGTTGGCTAGGTCCTCCGGTTGGGTGAGGGTTAGAAAACACGAACCTGATTGAAATTGGTTTGTGTTCCAGTTGAGTGAATTGGGATCCGGTTAGGGTCAGATTGGAAATGATCGCACAAACATGGTTCAGGTTGTGTCGAGAGGTTGTGTTAGTATATATAGGAATTCATGGGTTGGAATCAGGTCGGGCACTGTGGGTTAGAATTCGGGACAGGTCAGGTTGCAAATTGTGTTCTCTTGAGGTCGGGTTGGGCTCGGGTTGACCCAACCTACCCTAATTGTACCCTAGTAAAGGGTGTGATTGGTTGCAGTAAATTTCATAAAATATCATTTAGGGGAGGATATGCCCCAAGTCAATTTATTGTATGAAAGTTGGCCCCATGGCTGAGTGATCTACACCTTAGATGTGATGTAACCTATTGTGAATGGGAGATTCTCCAATACTTTTCCTAATAAGTGTGATGTAACCTATTGTGAATGGGAGATTCTCCAATACTTTTCCTAATAAGGCATACCAAGTGTCACGCCCTAAAATCTGGCACCCAGGTAAATCCGACCCGATCCTGTACTCGAAAACATGACTTATATGTTATATGTTTAGATTTCATAATTTACATATACATAACCATGTGATTCTCATTTATATGATTATCTATCCAAAAATTAAACAAATAAATATTTATTTAAAGAAGAATAAAATATTAATGTCCTGATTATTAAAGATCTTCACCAAATTTATGTCTCAACACATACCAATACCATACTATCATATTACAACTTATTATTCATTACATATTTATTCATGAAGCTTTAAAGAAACTAGAAATAAATCTAAATATAAAAGCAAATCTCTTTAAGCGCCTCCATGAAATCTTGTTCCTGAAATTTTAAAATCCCAACAGAGTAAGTTGCAAAGCCCAGTAAGTAATCTTAAGATAAGTTTCAAAATGTAACATTACATTTCTTAATAAAACGTACAAAAAAAAAAAAAAACACAATAACTATTCATGTGAAGCAAAAAGATGAAGAAAATAAGATTTTTCAATGTTAATTCGTAAAAAAATATATATGAATGAATGGAATTAACTTATGCCATGATCAACAACAGTAAGTGCAGTTATTATGTTTTGTAGGTTACTATTGTAGATCATGGCATAAGTTGATTCCATTCAGTTTAAGCTTTTTGGTATATTTTTTACTTATAGAGATTTTCATATTTATGAATTTATTAGTAAATCTTTGAAATTAACTCTTTGTCAAGTACTGAAAAAAGGGGGAAGAAATATCAAAGTCCTACCAAAACAAGTTGAATGTTGTTTTGTAGGTTCTTTTTGTTATAGGGATTGATGAAGTTAGGGAGAGCATTAATGCAAGTGTTTATATGTCTCGTTTGTATAAGAGTTGTAAATCTTTGTAATTGACATTTAATTTTTTTAAAGTTGTTTCAGGATGTCATTGGTATGGACCATGATAGGGTCTAGGTTAGTTTTGTCATGTAATTGACAAGGGGGGAGATTGTTAGTGCCTCAATTTGTCAATGATGTGAGCTAGGGAGTCTTGAATCGGTTGAGCCTCCTTTGGAAGACAATTGAAGACCGAAGACTTGTTGCATCATGGCTTGAAGACACAAAGTAAATATGAGATGCCTTGGTAAACCTAACCCTAAATCCATTTAGTTCCAAAACATCTTATCATCTAGATGACTTAATCTTAAAAGGTAAACCTTGAGTCATTTTTCCAAGCCTTAGGAGCCTTAAATAAACATGTAAAGATACGCTTTAAAGAGGTGTAAAGCTGCCGTCAATCAGAAAATTAAAAAAAAAAAAAACAAGAACTGTCGATCATTCCTCGATCTAATCAATAGACTGTCTATCGATATTGATCGATCGAAAGTGTCTAGAAACGTCTATCAAGTTTCTGCCCTTAAATCGAATTAAGATCGATCGAGCGAAGGATTCTCGATCAATCGAAGATAGCCATTAAAGATTCATTGGAGCTTTTTCTCTATATAAACAACATCCGAATCTTTGCAAAAATGATAGTTTTAGGAGATTTAAAGACCCTAATGTATTCTACCTTCCAAATACTTCTAGGTTATCTCCCAAAGAGATTCATTCCTTCCTCCTTATGATTTATTACTCAAAAGAGCATTCTAAAGCTCCATTTGAAGAAGAACATGATATTTTAGATTTTCTATAGAATTGACATCATTCCTTATAGGTAAACCCATTGTCTATCATCTTTTAAGATGCCCATCTAGGTGAATCTTCAAATTGGGCCCAACTAAGCCATTTAGTTGTAGGAGATTTAATCAAACCCTCTCTCATTACCTTGGTAGCCTCATTTATATATCAAGCCCAAGGTAACCTATTCATCGAATTGGAAGAAGATCGACTTCAAAGATTGGGAGAGCATAAGAGATCAAGCGAATTCAAGAAGTGAAGACGCATCTCAAGTAAGGCACATCAACGGGACTCAATCTGAGAAGTAAGGTTGTTAATTGTTAAAGTCCACATACTTAGAATTGATTATAGAGTTTGTAAGCTAAATTCAAATAGGTTTTTGTATAGGATCAAGGTTATTGGTGAGCCTATAGAAAACGAAATAAGTTTCTAAGGGAGCCACTGACATGAATGGAAACATGTTCTACCAACATGGGTAAGTACATGTAGGTCTTTGTGTAGGACCGCCACCAATATGGGTGTGTATGTATCCACCGACACGGGTGTGTACATGTAGGTTAGTGGTGAACATCGACAACCATTGTAAAGGTTAGGGGTGAACTTATTGAAAACTCCTAAGATAGTGAAATCTGGTACACTCGAGTAGAGTGTGTCTGCTGGGAGTGAAGTGGGCAATTAGTCTAACTACTGTATATCCATGTGTTTATGATTGTGATTTGTACACATTTCTATGTATGCTTATAAGTTTAATTAGTTGAATTATATGAATTCTCGAATGGATTGTACGCTATACATGATTGCACACGCACACGCACGCATAATATCACTATCTCTATCACATAGACTAGTCGTTTAGTTTGTTGTATTCTTGTAGTCTATGAGAATTGGACTCTTGTGCCTTAATTACATCGCATGGGTAAATCAATTTAATTAGGCAAAGAATTTTAAGTGGTCATATTCAACCTCCTCCAGGACTTACCAGTAATTTTAATCTCCGTAAGTTTTCACATAGCATGGTGTCATTTAGACAACTGATGCAATTTCATGTAAAATTCTCCCCATCACCAGTTGCGTCACCAAAGAGCCTAAAAATCAGTTCCATTTATGATTCAACCATGTGATTGGAACCCCAAGTGAATCACGAATGGGTATGATTTTTGGACATGGACCTAAATATTTGTATGGAATCTAATTACTAGATTGCCATTTGTAATTCGACCATGAGATTGGAATCTTAAGTGAATCACGAATGGGTATGATTTTTTGGACACGGACCTAAATATTTTTGTGGAATCTAATGACTAGATTGGATTTCATATGATTATCAAGGTGGGCTCCGTAAAAATCAAGGGTGGGCATTCGTCTCTAAATTGTTTCCTTTGGTGTGCCACATTAAAATTACAAATTAGCTTGATTTTTTGCCTTTGGGCCTCATATGGTACTAAATATCTAATAGTCAGAGTGGATCTTATGTAAACATCACAGTGGGCTCAATCAAAATTAAAAGCAGAGTCCTATGCAAGTCATTTTTTCTCCTAATAATCTCTCTATAGTTACATAGGGATGCACAGGACTTTGAGTTTTAGCAGGACCTACTGTAATGTTTATGTAAAATCTACTCTGACCATTAGATGTGTATTCCTATGTTAGACCCCGATCTAAAAAATTAAGATGACTTGTAATTCAAATGGGCCGCGCCAAAGGAAAAAGTTAGGAGTGAGACGTTTGACCTTGATTTATATAGGGCCCACCATGATGATTATATGAAATACACTCTAGCCATTAGATGCCACACGAGTATTTAGACATGTGGCCTAAAAGTCAGGCCCATTTGTGGTTCAGGTGGGCTATATCAAGGGAAATCATTTGGAGGGTGATCATTGTCCTGTATTATGCTTCGAGTCATGTGGCCAACCTGAATCATGGATGGAGGTAATTTTTAGGCCCAGGACTGAACATGAGGTGACTGACTTTTTTTTTTTTTTTTTTTTTTTTTTTTCTTGAAGCATCCATTTGGAAGACCAGATGAGGTGACTCACCTAGTGGTCAGGATGGATTGCATATAAACATCACAGCGGGCCCACCTATCCAGCCGTTTTATTTGCTTGGCACCCGACTGACATTAAAAATTAAGATGTAACTGAAGGTAGAAAGATTAGAAGGTAGAAAGATTAACGAGGTAAGTGTTTGAAGGGAACGGATTAGCTGTTACCAGGTGTTACCCTAACCGTGTGGGGCCCACCTTAAATGTATTTTTTTATATCCACGCGGTCCATCTGTTTTTCCATCTCATTTTAGAATGAGATCCCAAACCTTAAGAGGATCCAAATCTCAAGCGGACCATACCACTAAAAACATTAATGAATGACCATTAAAAACCTTTTTGTGATCCACAAATTTTTTTGATGAAGCTGATATTTGGATTTGCCGTTTCCAGTTTAAATAAACATTACAAAAACCTTACTACGGACCGTTTGGAATTTTTATTGGTGAGGGACTCGATGATCACCACTGTATCCTGTAGTATGATCCACCTAATATTTGGATCTGCTTAATTTTTGGGACCGGGTCCTAAAATAGGCAGGAGAAACGGATGGAAGGCGTGGATATACAACAAATCATCAAGGTGGCCCACGAGGTAATGGTAACACCCACTAATCCATTCCCGTGTTTGACAACCTTTTCAGAAAAACTTACTGGAATATAAATTTAATATCAAATTGGTAATTCTTTGTAAAATTCTTTAAAGCATAGACATACCAAAGAAGAAATCGAGAAAGACCATTGAAGAAAGTGCGTGTTGGGAGGAGCGGATTAGGTGCGGTCTGACCCTCACCCAAGACAGTGCGGCCCTTACTATGGGCCCACCTTGATGCATGTTATTCTACATCCATGCCTTCTATCTGTTTTTCAAGATCATCTTAGGCCATGATCTTAAAAGTGAAGTAGATCCAAATCTGGTGGTCCACACCATGGGAAATAGTGGTAATTGGCTACTAACAAGTTATAATCAGCCACAAAAGCTTCAGATCAAAATAATATTTGTTTTTTCCCTTAATCCAATTTGTGAGACCTTATCAGTAGGTTGGATGGCAAATAAACATTAGGAAAACATTACGGTGGACCTTATGAAGTTTTTAATGGTAGAATGTTCAATCACCACTGTTTCCTATTACATGGTCCACCTGAGACTTGGATACACTTCATTTTCGGGCTAACGTTCTAAAATTATCCGAAAAAAATGGATGGATATAGTGGATGTAGAATACTTGATAGGCTGGCCGCACCTACCCCTAACAGGACATAACTAGAGATGGATGGTCCTGGCAAGGGGTATATGTGTTTTATCCAGTTGTACATCTATTATTTTATTATTATTTTTTTTTTACACTTTCATTTTAAGGCATGAGCCCAAAAAGAGGCAGATGGAAGGCTCAAGTGGACCACACCATATGAAGCAGTGGGGATTGAATGGCTATTGTTGAAAGCTTTCTGGGAGCCACAAAAGTTATGGATCAAGCCAATCCCTATATACATATATATGTGACCTTGTGAACGGATGGCAAATAAACATCATAGTGGGCCTATGAAGGTTTCAACGGTGGGCATCATTGTCACCACTGCTTCCTATGGTGTGGTCCACTTGAACCTTCTAACTGCCTCCTTTTCCGATCATGCCCTGAAATGATCTGACAAAATTGATAGTATGGCGTGGATAAAATACATACACACCACGGTCGGCCCCACAGAGCCCCTGCCAGGACCGTCCGTCTCTTGATTGTGTAGTATCCCATCTGCGTCCGTGTGTGTGTGTGAGAGAGAGAGGGAGAGAGAGGTACATACAATTTCTCATTGGAAGCTTTCGGATGGATCATTTGATAACTGATTGCACCATTTTGGTCCCATAAGTCATGACAGCTCATCACTGACGAATTTCCCATCAACACGGCCAACACGAAAAATACCAGAGATGTGCTGGACCTTGAAGTGGTCCTCTCCTCCCTTCCTTACTCTGTCCATGAATTCTTCTGCCATTTCCAGGAAACTAATTTCTTGAAGAGCAACAAGGTGCTGAAACCCGTCCGGGAGCATCTTTAAATTTGGACAATTAAAAATCTGGAGTTTTTGTAAGCATGGCATGGTACCCTCCTCTATTCTGTTCCACTCTTCCAATGCTTCCATATTAAATAATCCCATATATATGAGCTTAGGAAATCCTCCGAGCGTACAGCCAATCCGCTTCCCCATATAAGCATTCGCTAGAAGAAGGGACACCAAATTGGGTAATTGACCAAGGGCGGTGAGTGGGTCGCTTATTAATTGGGTCCCTTCAAATATGATCTCCCGTACGCAGTTGAGAAAGCCGATCCAAACGGGCAACTCCTTCATCACCCCTTCTAAACGTAGTTTCTCAAGATACTGAGGACACCTCGACACTGTTTGTAACTGGAGCTGTTCATTCTCTTCAAGAGATTTTATTTGGAGGGCGCGCAGTTGTTGCAACTGACTAATGGAATTGCATAGTTGTGCACAACATTCTTCCTTAACATCACCAATGGTTAATTTCCTAAGTTGGATTAAGTGACCCAATTCTCTTGAAAATCTATCATCTACGGACGCACCTGATAATGTTTGGAGGCGAGGTAAGTTGATTTCGCATCCTGGCATCTTAAGGTATGGGACAAAGAGAAGATGCCTCAATTGCAACAGCATCTCTATTCCAGTCGGCAAGCATTTCAAATGGGATTTCCTGACATCCAATGTCTGTAAGTTATGCAATCTTTTCATTGAAGTCGGCAGAATCTCGATCTGTGTCCTCCTCAGGCTTAAATACCGTAAGTGAAATAGGCCACCCACTTCGTCTGGTAGATTCTTGACTTGAATGCCATCGAGATCTAGTACTCTCAGCAGCTTAAAATCTAATAACATTCTGCTTAAGGAGGAAGAAGGAAAGTCATTTACATTACATACAGAGACTGACCGAGGATTCAACCTGACCTTGCTAGATAGAATGCGTATCTCACAGTTTTGAATTGATATATGGAGTTGCCTTCCTTCCACGTTGTTGTCTTGGTTTGTTACGATTGTCCCGAACCCTTCCTTCTTAAACATGTAGATAGCGATGTCGCGCAAGAGATCATGCACTCGACACCCTATCAACTCCCCCGTAGCCCAGTCGGTGATGGGCTGGAGCAGGTTTCTGTTAATGAGCTGAGCAAAGTATTCACTTGAGACCTCCTCCAGTGTCTTCCGCGGATTCTCCTCGATGAAGCCTTCAGCCACCCACATACGGATCAGTTTCTTTCTCTTGATTTTATGATCCTCAGGGAACATACCACACCACAAGAAACAGTACTTGAGGTGAGGAGGTAGATAGCGGTAGCTCATCAACAGGGCTTTGTTCAGTCTCGCAAGATCTTCGTTGTGGCTCAATTCCCAGTCAGGATTTTCGAGTACATCCTTCCATTCAGAAGCAATCGTGCTCTTCTTCGACATTAGGCCGCCTATCACCACGATTGCAAGTGGTAAACCTTGGCATCTTTCGACCAGGGCTTCTCCTGCTCCGATCAAGTGCGGTGGGCAAGTCCCTTTCAGGTCTCTGTCCCGAAAGGCCTTTCTGCAGAAGAGCTCCCAAGCCAAATCACGAGATAATGGCTTGAGTTTTTGTACATAGCATCTCTCACCCACTGGCAACGCTACGTTTTCAATGCGAGTCGTGAAGATGACCTTGCCTCCACCCTCAAGAGGCAGAGCATGCTTCACACCATCCCAAACATCAATATCCCACACATCATCGAGGACAAGCACATACCTTCTTCCTTCTAGGTAGTTATAAATAGTCTCCCGCAGTGGTCCTTCAGCCATCGTCTCCATGCTGTTTGGAGGTGACTCATTTCCGCTTTTGTAAAATCTTTCGAGCATTTCTCTCAAAATAATCTCTACTTTGAATTGCTGAGAGACGTAAACCCATGCATGGCATTCGAAACCCACCTTTGCAGTTTTGTATGCTTTCTTCGCAAGGGTTGTCTTTCCCGAACCACCCATCCCTACGATGGAGATGATGGTACGTGGTTGCTGCATCTGCTCTTCTGTAAGCAAGTTCATAAGCCACTGCGACACATCCTCAAAACCCATGATATCTGGTTCTTCAACCCAAGGAGCGGCGACTCCAGGATCCAGATGCCCATCATCCACAAAATTTGAAGCCGTCTCCTGTGCACTTTGGAAACGGTAGTTTTCCCTCCTCTCTTTAATCTCTTTCACCTTTCTTCTGATCGTTTGAACTTCGGTGCCGAATTGCCGTCGAGCTTTCCAGCGGCTGATGAAGCAGGCTTGAAAGGCAAGGCAGCCCATGTGACCGTCACGCAGACGGCGTTGCATCTCCGTCTGGATCAAGTACTCATCAACCGCATCTTCAGCATCAAAGGCTAAGCGTCTCACTTGGGTGACCCAAGCCTCGACACCTTCATCCCTCTCTCCTCTTCGTTCGGCGTCTTTCAAGAAGGCTTTTATGGATTGGAGCTCATCCCTTATCCACACAACGCCGTCACGAGCTTCAGAGAGGAGCGTCAGTTCCTGCGTGAGCTGCCCGTCCAATTTTTGAAGGAAAAAGGTAAGAAGTACCTCAGCCATTGCTACTCTCTTGTTCTGCCTCCCGTCAGAGAGAAGGAAAACTTCCCGTTCTTTTAGATTCCGGATAGAGAGAACTCCAATTCGGCCATCTTATAAAAAACCGAAAGAAAATGCTAAGCTGCTTTAGCTTATGTTTGGCATCTTACGTTAACCTCTCCTTGCCGTCTCTCCGACAAAATTCAGATCCAGCGACAAGGGCTGAGACGAATCACGTGTAAGAAGAGGAGAAGGAGGAGGAGGAGAAGGGAGTGGGGGGAGAGAAGAGTGTTGCGTGGGAGAGGGGGTTGAGGGGGTGGGAGACCGGGGGTTGTGACAGTGAGGTTTCAGAGATATCTCGGGCTGTATTTAGAGAACGCGGATGATACCCGACCGCAGGGAGAAACTAGGTGTGACCCACTGTGATATTTGTGTGAAATCCAACCGTCCATCCATTTTATCAGCTCAACATATTAGCACACCGCTGAAATGTTTTTTTTTTTTTTTGAAAGGTAGCGGTTGAAATGTCCAATACGCGAATTCGTGGATTAAGTGAGTCCCGATATACGTTCAACCTGTGGCTACTGGACAATGTTCAGGGTCCCGTCCATGATGTATGTGTTTTATGCATGCCGTCCATCTATAAGTTTTTCAGATCATTTTACTGACTTGATCCAAAAATAAGGAAGATTCAATTCCCAAGTGGACCACACCATAAGAATTTTAAACGCCCACCATTAAAACTTCCTAGGGTTAATGTAATTTTTATTGGCAATTATCCCACCTGGTGATTGCGTCACACAGACTACATCAGCTTCTTCCGAAGCTTTTGGTGGTCCCCAAAATGTTTTTACTAGTCACCACTGTTTCATGTGGTGTGGTCCAATTGAGATTTGAATGTGCTTCATTTTTGGGCTGACGGGAAAAATAGATGGACCACACAGCACCGTCCATTGGCTACCGTGACAGCACGAGTAGAACGGATTGCGTGTGCCCCAGGGCACATAGAGATACACCTGTGACAGGGCTGCGTGGGCCACAGAGATGTGCCTGATCACAAATCCTATCGGCCATCTGTTTTTAAAGACCACATTGATAAAAATCTAAAATTCAGGCATATCCAAAACTTACTGTGGACCAACCACGTATATAAAAAAGTGGGGATTGAATGCCTGGGAGTGACTAGGGATAATATTTGTTCCTACAATTGATCGGAGTGGTCATAGACATATTAACGGTTTGGATGGCATATAAAGATCATGGTCAGGGGTCATAGATATATTAACTGTTTGGATGGTGTATAAAGATCATGATCTGCACCAGGAAGGTTTCAGCTGTAGATATTTCTATTTCCACTGTATCGTTTGTGGTAGCCGACCTGAATTTTGAATCTTCCTGATATTTAGCATCCTACCCTATTTTGGTTTTTGAAAACAAATGGCGGGAGTGGATTTGTCATGAACATCTTTTTGGACCTACATCCCCGGGCACAAGTATATGTAGGTGCCGGATGCACATGCAATTCGCTCTCCGTCAGTAACGGAGCCAATTGGGGCACGGACCCGGATCAATGGTACTGCATATCCTCTCTGTACATCTGTTTTTAAATATTCTCATAAGACAAGAATATAAAAATCAGACAAATCCAAGACTATCGTGGACCATACGGCACGGAAAAGTGGGGATTGAATATAGCCGCCTTACAGAAGTTTTGTACAAGGATGATATTTGATCCTACGGTTTATGTAATAATTCTTTGAATGGTTTGGATGTCATATAGGGCTGTAAATGGTCAAGTTCGCGATGAGTTTAGCCAAAATCAGACCCGCCCATTTACTAAACAGGTCTGGGTCCAAATTTTAGACCCAAACCCTTTTACTAAATGGGCGGGTCCGGGTCAGGTCTGAGTCAACCCATCAGACCCATTTATAAATGGGTCCGGGTCTAGTAGAGGGAGATCCACCCAGACTCATTTATAAATGGGTCGGGTCTAATGGGTCCGAGTCTGGATCAAGTATGCAAGCATTTTAACAGGGTTAAAATCAGGTCTGGGCTGGACAAGTCCCTTGAAACATAGACTAAACCCGCCCACTTACTAAATGGGTTCCGGTCGGGTCGGGTCGGGCCTAATATAAAGGAAACCAGACCCAGACCCGTTTAGCAATTGGGTCTATTCTTGGACCTAGACCCGTACAATTTAACAAATGGGTCGGGTCAGGGTCGGGTCTAAATGGGTTGGGTCCGGGTACCCATCGGGTCTACTGACCCATTTACAGCCCTAATGTCATATAACCATCATGGTCAGCTCTAGCAACGTTTCATCACAGACGTAGCTGTTTCCATTGTTTTGTTGTTGTGGCCTGCCTGAGTTTTGGATATGCTTGATTTTTAGAGTATGTCCTATTATGGTCTTTCAAAACAGATGGACAGAGTGGATTTGTCACATACATCTGTGTACCCACACAGCCGGTACGGTTTTGGAGGCTTTGGAAAAGCATGGCTGGTGTGATGTGGGCTCCAACTTGATGCATGTGTTTTATCCGCATCGTTCGTCCATATTTTTATTTTTTTTTTTCAATTAGTTTTGGGGCATGATCCCAAAATGAGACATTCAAATCTCGGGTGGACAACACCATAGGAAAACAATGGTGATTAAACAGATTCAAATCTCAAGTGGACCACACCACAGGAAGACAATAGTGATTAAACACTCACCGTTAGAAACTTTATGGGGGCCAGTGTAATGCTCATTTGCCATTCAACCTCTTGTTTAGGTCCCAAAGACCTGGATGAAGGCAAGCACAAATATCATCTTGATCCAACACTTTTGTGGCTCAAGATATTTTTATGTAGGCGATAAATCACCACTATTTTCACTTGATATTTGGATCGGCCTCAATTTTGTGATCATGCCATTAGGTAAGCTGAGAAAAATGGATGGGGGACGGCAAGATAAAACGTATACATTGTTGTGGGCCCACAGAGCACACAGCGACAACCGTTGGATGCTTTCATTGCACTGTTTTTTTCTTTTTAATTTTTTTTTAATCAGACGTCAGCCATGACGTTTCCTTTGCCTTTCCTTTTTTAATTTGCAATTATTACTATTATTTTTATATTATTCCACGTTACAGTATCGTTGGCATTTTGTCCCTCAGCGTTGTTAGGAACAAATCCGGATCTCTTAATTTAGACATTAGACTATTCGGGCGCGGATTTCCTGCTAAACGCGCAGGAAGTTCCTGCACTGGGAACCAAGGTAGGGTGTACAGTAATGTTTCTTAATAAATCCACTCCGTCCATCTGTTTTGGGAGCTCATTTTAGAACATGAGAACAAAAATGAACCAGATCCAAGACTCAAGTGGGCCTCACTAAAGGAAAAGGTGGTTAGGTAATTTACTACCGTTGAAACCTCCCTAGGTCCACAATGATGTTTATATGACACCCATACTGTTCGTAACGTCACTACTACTGGGATGAACTGGAAACAGAAATATTATCCTGATTCAAAACTCCCGTGGCTCCACAAATATTTCAACTGTGGACGTTCAATCCTCAAGTTTTCAGCCCACTTGAGTCTTGTATCCGGTTCATTTTTTTTCTCATGTCCTAAAATGAGCTCCCAAAATGGATGGACAGGGTGGATTTATCAAAAAAATCACTGTGGGCCCCACTTTGGTTCTCAGTCCAGGAACTTCCTGCGCAAGGCTTTCGCAGCAAATCCGCGTTCAGACTATTCGGGCTCTTTGTGCCCACCTGTGGACTACGTCTGAGTTTTGAAACAGGCTGATTTTTTATAATTTTATTATTTTTCATCTTCCTCTCATTGATTAGTCACACCATTCGCATCCTTTCCCATTGCTCTCTTGGGTGTGGCCCAAATGAGTCATATATTTGGCTGATTTTTTAGTCCCAGAGCCCACGTACTGTGTAGCAAATTTGATGGCCTGAGTGGGTTTCAATTTTACGGTACATGATAGCGCTCCAAAGAGATCTGGTTTTCTTTCCACTGGGTAAGACAAGGGAACATGGCTCTTCCAACTGAAAAAAGGCCTACTTTAAAATTATTTGTAAAATACTCCGTATCTGTTTATATATATGGATACGCAGTAGCCTATGTCACGTCCTAGATCTGGTTCCCAAATCTACTGCTGATAGCTTCCGCAGAACTCGGTTTCCAGTGCTCAGCGTCCATACATCAAGTCCCAAAGGCTGTGTTCCATAAAAAGAATTTAGGAGAAACTTTTTCTAATTAAGAATGATAATAAGAACTCCAAGCAATTGAATACAATGCAGATAAAAGTAAAATACAGGGTATCTCAAAAGCAAAAAACATAGAAACGAGGAGCGATGATCCAAGATTGCCAACTACTGCACTCTAATCCATCTTGAAAAAAATGAGCAAACCCCCCTGAACTTCCATATAAAGCCTAGTAGGGTGAGTTAGAGTGTGTGTGTGTAAATTGTTAACACATAAAACTTCATGAAGGTCATGTTGCACGGCCGAATAATGAGACAATAATGCGCAACCTTACAATCAGACAAGTTAGCAAAATAGCTGAAAAATAGTGTAGCTTAAGTTTATTGGCCAAGCGTGTTGCGCGGTTGCACAACACCAATCACTTACGTGTGACCGCACAAGGTATAAGCTGAGGAAGTATATTGTACCCAAGCGCAACATTATTTTGAATTGCATGAGAAAGTCTTTCATACATGCAAATGGCAACAAATACCTCATCAAACTTCTAATTAAAAAAACTTTTGGAGAATTCAAAACTTTCCTAGAGATCTTATCTGAGTAACTGAAAGGTATCAAGGAAGACTCGTGTAACATCCTTCCTAAGGGTCATGCAATGGTCATAATAGTAACGGAGACACTGAAAGAATTTCACATACATGAACGTAAAAGTGATGCCATCTCTCATAAGAGTTAGGGTTTCTCTCGGGATCATTTATGAAATAAGATAAGCACGTTGCCATTAAATGTGTTAAGCAAGATTTTAGGGAACTCAAATAATACTAAGTGAGTATGCATATGGTATCTCTAGTTCTATCATCTAGGAATAACTAGTTCAAAGTTGCAACTATTAGGAATCCCGATAAGATTTTGAGATAATTACATTAAGGGAAATTTTAAATCGAAATATATATTTCTCTATGCATATGATCTGTGTCTAGCTTGACAGATGTCTTCTTTCTAAAATTATTTTTAACCAAGTGGGAGATTGTTACGAAAAATGTTATGGTTAAAAATATTTTAAATAAAAATAATAGTATATAATATACAAAATGTTTGTAAAAAAGAGTTAGTTTTTTCACCCTTAAAATATAGTCTCATATCGGATTGAAGAGATAAAAAAAAATCTACTTTATTAATAAGGTGTTGAATACCTTAATACTTTGCTTGGTGAGATAGAGGAGTACCGAGATTTTCGCACTGGAACACATACGCGCACGTACACCTGCACGGGCTCGTCTCAGACTCAAACTCAGACTCACATTCGGACTCTAACTTTGAACTCGGTACGAGGGCATGGGCATGTGAGGCAGTGTGGCTATAGAGGCGGAGTGGCACACTTTATATTTCGCACATGCATATCGTGTTGCAGATGGGTCGATCCCTCGTGACCTTAGGTGAACCAGCGTGAGGCAAGTGCAAGTCACAATGCGATAATGGCTAAAGGAGATGGTTTAGGTGACTAGGTTCGGAGTTGAGAAGTGTTGTGGGGAAGAGGTCCGATAGAGACCTCTCTGCCTTATATAGGAGTTCTGGAGCTGTTTAAGAGGCTTGGTGTAATTACTCGGGCAGTAACAGTCCAGAACATGTAGAAACTGCTACACGTGGCTAGCCTAAGAGTCAGGAACATCTAGCCATTATGTCTAAACGGCTAGCATGTAGCTAGCCTACCACATGCAAAAATGGTCAAAATTTGTAAAAAACGGCTAGTTTCTCTCCAACAGTAAAAAAAAAATATATTGTATTAAAGACTTTGGACCATAACGCCCAGCTACCCTTGCCTACATAAACAGGGCTAGGCTGGTTCATTCCATCATCAAAAGCTATCCGTCTGAACCAACAAGCCTAGTTTTTACTCTTCAAGGCAGCATGTTTATATACGAACTATATACTGTTATGACCAAAAGGTCCATACGAACCAGACGAGTGCAATACGTCTAGGCCAACAAAATCAATATTCTCTCTCTCTCTCTCTCTCTCTCTCTCTCTCTCTCTCTCTCTCTCCCCCCCCCCCATTTGGGTTTTTCCTTTTGGTTTTTATCTACTAGCAAATTGTGTTTAAAGAGTTCCACCAGTTCTCTTATATTTGCTAAATGCATGACCTCACACAGGCTCATCGTATCCTGAAAGTTATTCACCTACAACTTGTCAGCAGTCTTGGGTACCTTGAGAGGGGGTGAATAACGCTTTAAGGACCGTGTGTTTATACCCACTTCAGCGTGTCCTTAATCATTATATTTTTCAATTTCCAATTTTCCTCTATTTTCTATAAATTTGTAAGTTGAGATTCACAAATCTCAACAATTATTATCACTCACAAATAAACTGTAGGAACATATATCATTGTGTTTTGTGAGCTGTTGTGATCGCCAATGGGTACCAATGATAAGCTACCACACAGGAATTCCCTATACCTACTATCCGCATTCTTTCTAATTTTGAATGGGAATTGGTTGTGCTGAAGTGGGATTTAGTGGTGATCCTCCAGCCAACGCAACAAGCAACGATTGGTTGGTTCTTTGTGGACACCATTATGCACGCGTTTTATATACGTCATCCATCCAGATTTCTTATTCATTTTAGAGAATAATACTAAAGATGAGGTAGATCCATATCTCAGGTGGACCAAGCCACAAGAAATAGTGGCAATTGAACACTCAAAGTTGTAAACTTTACAGGGCTCAACATGATGTTTATTTGCCATTCAACCTCTTGATTAGGTCACACAGACGTGGATGAAGGGAAAACACAAATATCAGCTTGATTCAAAACTTTTGCGACCCCAAGCTTTTGGGTAAAAATCCCTATTTATAATAGTTTCTTAAAATAAAGAGGTAGATCCGCATGTAACTATTATTCGAAAGATATAGAATCCTTCTCCATGCACTTTCTTCAAATTGGAAAACTAAATCAACATCAGGTCAAGGAAATCAGCAAACACACCCAATTATCTCTCTCCCAAATTGATTGCGTGTGAAAATTCTTAGGGCCCACTATAAATAATTTATGTATTAGATCCACGCTGTCATCAAAGTTCCAATCATTCTAGAGCATGAGTAAAAAAAAAAATAACACAAATCCCAAAGCTCAATTGGACCATGCCACCAAAAGCAGTGGGGACTGAACAAAATATCTTTTAAACCTTCACAGGGCCTCCCATGAGGTTCCAACCTATTCATAAGGTCACATAGACTTGGATGAACGTAAAACACAAATATCAGCATCCTCAGAGCCTAAGTGGGCGGCACACCAAGAAGCCGTGTTAAGGGTCGAGGTTTTCATGTGCTAAGGATCGAGGTTGTCATATGTTAAGAGTTGAGGTTATTAGGGTCGAGATTGTCATGGTCGAGTTTGTCATGTGTTAAGGGTCAAAATTGTTAGGGTTGAGGTTGTTATGTGTAGGTAGTGGGGCTTTGGACACGGTCTACTGGGCTTACCATGGGTATGTGTCAAATCCACAATGTCTATGGCCACCGTTATTATTTTTCCAGTTTTGTGAGTCTTAGATCCGTTTCATTTTTTTCTCATGTCCTAACATGTGCTTGCAAAATGGATGAGCGGAGTGGATTTCTCACAAATCACGGTGGACGCCGCCTATGTTCTTAGCAAAGTTCTTGCGGAAGGCTTTCCCGCGATATTTGTGTCCGTGGGAGGGAAAAGAAGTAGATTGCGTCCTAGGTGGGGCCCACCATGTTGTTTGTGAGAAATCCAACCCATCCATATGTTTTGCAAGTTCATTTTAGGATATGGGACAAAAAATGAAACGGATCCGAGACTCAAGTGGACCACATAAGAAGAAAATAGATCATATTGAACGGAACTGTTATATGTTATCAGATTTTGTGGGCCACATAGAGATCGTGTCAGTATAAGGTTATCATGATCCCATATAACTAGAGGGCTATAGAAAAAATGAATGGATTGGATCTGCCTTCCAATGGGCCTAATGACAACTCCTATATATATTACTTACTACCTTTGGGATTTGAGGCTACATGACTTCTTCTTCACACAAATTCCATACTGTTGCCAAAGCAGGGGCAGTTTGGTCCAAAGGAAAATGAAAAAGGTGATAGAGGACTATGAAGGGGAATTTTGTAATTCACTGGACATGTGGGGAATTATGCCTTATTACAATGCTAGTACCACCAAAATCCCAACTCATGGGTCACTTGATGAGAAAAAGGGAGCGGAATAGGTGCACCCCAGCTTCACCCAAGACCTTGCAGCCCTTGCCGTAGGGCCCACCTTAATGTATGTATTTTATATCCATGCCGTCCATTCTGATTTTCTAGATCATTTTAGTACACGAGCCTGAAAATGAAGCAGATCCAATGCTCAGGTGGACCATACCACAAGAAACAGTACTGGTGATGACCATTTGGATCAAGCTGATATTTATCTCCCTTCATCCGGGTTTACCTGACCTTATCAACAGGTTGGAAGGCAAATAAGCCTTACTATGGAGCATAAGTTTTTAATGGAAGGATGTTCAATCGGATTCAACCTGGCAGCAGCGAGGTGGCTACTGGACAATGTTCAGGTCCCGTCCACGATGTATGTGTTTTATGCATGCCGTCCATCGATATTTTTTAAGATCATTTTACTGACTTGATAAAAAATAAGGAACATCCAATTCCCAAGTGGACCACACCATAAGAATTTTAAACGCCCACCATTAAAAACTTCCTAGGGTTAATGTACTTTTTATTGGCAATCATCCCACCTGGTGAATGGGTCACACAGACTTCATGAACGGTAAACACAAATATCAGCTTCATCCAAAGCTTTCTGTGGTCCCAAAATGTTTTTAATAGTCACCCCTATTTCCTGTGGTGTGGTCCAATTGAGATTTGAATGTGCCTCATTTTTGGGCTCATACCCGAAAATGATGTGGAAAAATAGATGGACCACTTAGATAAAACATACACATTATTGTGGGGAGTCGGACCACACAGCACCGTCCATTGGCTACTGTGACAGCATGAGTAGAGCGGATTGCATGTGCCCCATGGTACAGAGAGGTACACCTATGACAGGGCTGCATGGGGCCACAGAGATGTGCCTGATCACAAATCCACTCGGCCATCTGTTTTTAAAGACCACAATAGGATAAAAATCTAAAAATCAAGCATATCCAAAACTTATTGTGCACCAACCAGGTGTATAAAACAGTGGGGGTTGAATGCCTGAGAGTGACTAGGGATAATATTTGTTCCTACAATTGATCGGAGTGGTCATAGACATATTAATGATTTGGATGGCATATAAAGATCATGGTCAGCGGTCATAGATATATTAATCGTTTGGATGGCATATAAAGATCATGGTCAGTGCCAGGAAGGTTTCAACTGTGGATATTTCTATTTCCACTATATCGTTTGTAGTAGCCGACCTGAGTTTTGAATGTTCTTGATTTTTAGAATCCTATCCTATTGTGGTTTTTGAAAACAGATAGGCGGAGTGGATTTGTCATGAACGTCTCTTTGGACCCACAGCCCCGGGCACAGGTATATGTAGGTGCCGGGTGCACATGCAATTCGCTCTCCGTCAGTAACGAAGCGAATTGGGGCACGGACCCGAATCAATGGTACTGCGGATCCTGTCTGTCCATCTGTTTTTAAATACTACAATAAGACACGATTATAAAAATCAGACAAATCCAAGACTAGTGTGGCCATACGGCACTAAACAGGGGATTGAATATTGCCGCGTTACAGAAGTTTTGTATAAGAATGATATTTGTTCCTACGGTTTATGGTAATAATTCTTTGAATGGTTTGGATGTCATATAACCATCATGGTCAGCTCCAGCAAGGTTTCACAGCAGATGTTGCTGTTTTCACTCTTTTGTTGTTGTGGCCTGCCTGAGTTTTGGATCTGCCTGATTTTTAGAGTTCTTATTATAGTATTTCAAAACAGATGTACAAAGTGGATTTGTCACATACATCTCTGTGTACCCACACAGCCGGCATGGTTTTGGAGGCTTTTGAAAAGCATGGCCGGTGTGATGTAGGCTCCAACTTGATGCATGTGTTTTATTCACACTGTTTGTCCATTTTTTTTGTTTTTTGTTTTTTGTTTTTTTTTTCAATTCATTTTAGGGCATGATCCCAAAATGAGACATTCAAATCTCGGGTGGACCACACCACAGGAAAACAATGGTGATTAAACAGATTCAAATCTCAGGTGGACCACACCACAGGAAGACAATGGTGATTAAACACTCACCGTTAAAAACTTTGCAGAGCCCACTGTAATACTCATTTGCCATTCAACCTCTTGTTCAGGTCACAAAGACCTGGATAAAGGCAAAGTACAAATATCATCTTGATCCAAAACTTTTGTGGCCCAAGATATTTTTTATGGTAGGCGTTAAATCACCACTTTTTCCTATAATGTGGTTCACTTGATATTTGGATTGGCCTCAATTTTGTGATCATGCCATTAGGTAAGTTGAGAAAAATACATGGAGGGATGGCAACATAAAACGCATAAATTATTGTGGGCCCACAGAGCACACAGCGACAACCGTTGGATGCTTTCATTGCACTGTTTTTTTTTTTTTTTTTAATCAGACGTCAGCCATGAAGTTTTCTTTGCCTTTCTTTTTTTTAATTTGCATTATTACTATTATATTTATATTATTCCATGTTACAGTATCGTTGGCATTTTGTCCGTTAGTGTTGCTAGGAATCAAATCCGTATCTTTTAATTTAGACATTAGACTACTGGGGCGCGGATTTCCTGCGAAATGCGCAGGAAGTTCCTGCGCGCTGGGAACCAAGGTGGGGCATACAGTAATGTTTCTTGATAAATCCACCCTGTCCATCCGTTTTGGGAGCTCATTTTAGTACATGAGAACAAAAATGAAGCAGATCCAAGACTCAACTGGGCCTCACTAAAGTAAAAGATGGGTAGATAAATTACTACCGTTGAAACCTCCCTGGGGTCCACAGTGATGTTTATATGACATCCATACCGTTCATAACGTCACTACTACTGGGTTGAGCTGGAAACAGAAATACTTTCCTGATTCGAAACTCCTGTGGCTCCACAAATATTTCAACTGTGGACGTTCAATCCTCACGTTTTCGGCCCACTTGAGTCTTGTATCTGGTTCATTTTTGTTCTCATGTCCTAAAATGAGCTCCCAAAATGGATGGACAGGGTGAATTTATCAAAAAAATCACTGTGGCCCCCCCTTGGTTCTCAGCGCAGGAACTTCCTGTGGCTTTTTGCAGGAAATCGGCGTCCAGACTAATCAGGCTCTTTGTGCCCACCTGTGGACTCCGTCTGAGTTTTGAAACAGGCTGATTTTTTATAATTTTATTATTTTTCATCTTCGTCTCATCCTGATTAGTCGCACCATTCGCATCCTTTCCCATTGTTCTCACGGGTGTGGCCCAAATGAGTCATATATTTGGCTGAATTTTTCTGAGGAGCATATCTGATGGACTGAGTGGGTTTCACTTTTACGGCACATGATAGCGCTCCAAAGAGATCCGGATTTCTTTCCGCTGCGTAAGACAAGGGAACATGGCTCTTCCGACTAGGGCTGTACATCGAGCCGAGTCGAGTCGAGGTGGGCCAAGCTTGGCTTGACTCGTTTGTGCTCTCCTCGAGTTCGAGCTCGAGCTCGATCTCACCCTCGAGCTTACCATTAGAGCTTGCCTTGTTTATGAAAACTTTCGAGGCGAGCTCGAGTCGAGCTAGTGGATTGAGTCGAGGCGAGCTTACCTTGAGTCAAGTCGAGTTTGCTCCCACCTCAATTTATTATATTTTTTGCTACAAAATACAAATTAAAAGTCAACAACATTAAGTTCAAGAAGTCACACATATATTAGGGGAGAATAGTAATAATATTTCTACAGGTGGGACCCCAGCATTTAAATGACCTAGTTTTGATCGATTTTTTCTTTGGTCAGGTCACACACGCATGGAATGCAGACCACTAGTAACATTTTCTGAACATAGATGAACACAATACATGCATAGCTCACTACATTAATGGACTGCCCTGATTATTGTGTGGACCATCTTCATTATGAGGCTCGGCTGATTCATGGATCAGATGCAACACCTCCCTCATAAAATTGCAATCAATAGCTGCATATGGTGTTTGGTCTTACCACAGGCCCTGTTTTATATATGTGTATGGTGTGTGGTCTCACCGTAACACATGTTTTGTGTAGCATGTAAAACACACAACCAGTGTGTGCTCACCATGTTTTGTACTTGAAATTACTCAATCCATCAGGTATGCTCAACAAGGAATGTTCTTACCTGAACAAAATAGTAGGATTAGGAAACCCCCCAATGTGTGAGGGTTTTATATGTCCTAAGCTTGGACCCCAATGTGTATGTGGGGGAGGGGGGAGAGAGAACCAAGAAATAAGAAGATTATGTTTTTTTTATAACAAATATCTATATGAAACGAGTCGAGTCGAGGTCGAGCCGAGTCGAGCTTGAATCGAGTCGAGTTTCGAGTCGAGTCGAGTCGAGTGACCCAGTGGTCGAACTTGACTTGATTTCTGATTCGAGCTCCGAAATGAAGCTTGGCTTGACTTGTTCTACTGAGTCGAGGCGAGCTGAGGCGAGTTTTTTTCGAGTCGAGTCGATCGAGTTTCTCGAGCTGACTCGGCTTGTGACCAGCCCTACTTCCGACTGAAAAAAAGGCCTATTTTAAAATTATTTGTAAAATACCCCATATCTGTTTGTATATATGGATACACAGTAGCCTATGTCACGTCCTAGATCTGGTTCCCAAATCTACTGCTGATAGCTTCCGCAGAACTCGGTTTCCAGCACTCAGCGTCCATACATCAAGTCCCAAAGGCTGTGTTCCATAAAAAGAACTTAGGAGAAACATTTTCTAACCAAGAATGACAATAAGAACTCCAAGCAATTGAATACAATGCAGATAAAAGGAAAATACAGGGTATCTCAAAAGCATAAAATATAGAAGCGAGGAGCGATGATCCAAGATTGCCACCTACTACACTCTAATCCATCTTGAAAAAAATGAGTAAACCCCCCTAAACTTTCATATAAAGCCTAGTAGAGTGAGTCAGTGCGTGTGTGTGTGTAAATTGTTAACGCATAAAACTTCGTGAAGGTTATGTTGCACGACCGAATAATGAGACAGTGATGCGCAACCTTACAATCAGACAAGTTAGCAGAATAACTGAAAAATAGTGTAGCTTAAGTTTATTGGCCAAGCGTGTTGTGCGGTTGCACAACACCAATCACTTACATGACCGCACAAGGTATAAGTCGAGGGAGTATATTGTACCCACGCGCAACATTATTTTGAATTCCATGAGAAAGTCTTTCATACATGCGAATGGCAATAAATACCTCATCAAACTTCTAATTAAAAAAACTTTTGGAGAATTCAAAACTTTCCTAGAGATCTTATCTGAGTAACTGAAAGGTATCAAGGAAGACTCTTGTACCATCCTTCCTGAGAGTCATGCAATGGTCATAATAGTAATGGAGACACTGAAAGAATTTCACATACGTGAACGTAAAAGTGATGCCATCTCTCATAAGAGTTAGGGTTTCTCTCGGGATCATTTATGAAACAAGATAAGCACGTTGCCATTAAATGTGTTAAGCAAGATTTTAGGGAACTCAAATAACACAAAGTGAGTATGCATATGGTATCTCCAGTTCTGTCATCTAGGAATAACTAGTTCAAAGTTGCAACTACTAGGAATCCCGATAAGATTTTGAGATAAGTACACTAAGGGAAGATTTAAATCGAAATATATATTTCTCTATGCATATGATCTGTGTCTAGTTTAACAGATTACTTCTTTCTAAAATTATTTTTAACCAAGTGGGGGATTATTACGAAAAATGTTATGGTTAAAAATATTTTAAATAAAAAAATAATAGTATATAATATACAAAATGTTTGTAAAAAAGAGTTAATGTTTTCACCCTTAAAATATAGTCTCATATTGAATAGAAGAGAAAAAAAAAACTACTTTATTAATAACATGCTGAATACCTTAATACTTTGCTTGGTGAGATAGAGGACTACTGAGATTTTTGCACTGGAACACACGCGCGCACGTACACAGGCACGAGCTCAGTCTTAAACTCAAACTCAGACTTGCATTCAGACTCTAACTTGAACTTGGTACGAGGGCATGGGCATGTAAGGCAGTGTGGTTATAGAGGCGGAGTGGCGGACTTTATATTTCGCACGTGCACATCGTGTTGCAAATGGGTCGATCCCTCGCGACCTTAGGCGAACCAGCGTGAGGCAAGTGCAAGTCACAAAGCAATAATGGCTAAAGGAGATGGTTTAGGTGACTAGGTTCGGAGTTGAGAAGTGTTGTGGGGAAGAGGTTCGATAGAGACCTCTTTGCCTTATATAGGAGTTCTGGAGCTGTTTAAGAGGCTTGGTGTAATTACTCGTGCAGTAACAGTCCGGACCTTGTAGAAACTGCTACACGTGACTAGCCCAACAGTAAAAAAACGTCTAGCCATTATGTCTAAACGGCTAGCATGTAGCTAGTCTAGCACATGCAAAAATGGTAAGAAATTGTAAAAAACGGCTAGTTTCTCTCCAACATCAAAAAAACATTCCATTGTTTTAAAGACTCTAGACCATAACGCCCAGCTACCCTTACCTATATAAACAGGGCTAGGCTGGTTCATTCCATCATCAAATGCAATCCGTCTGAACCAACAAGCCTAGTTTTTACTTTTCAAGGCAGCAGGTTTATATACGAACTATATACTGCTAGGACCAAAAGGTCCATACGAACCAGACGAGTGCAATACGTCTAGCCCAACAAAACCAATACTCTCTCTCTCTCTCTCTCTCTCTCTCTCTCTCTCTCTCTCTCTTCCCATTTGGGTTTTCCTTTTGATTTTTATCTACTAGCAAATTGTGTTTAAAGAGTTCCACCAGTTCTCTTATATTTGCTAAACGTATGACCTCACACAGGCTCGTCGTATCCTGAAAGTTATTCGCCTACAACTTGTCAGTAGTCTTGAGTACCTTGAGAAGGGGCAAATAACGCTTTAAGGACAGTGTGTTTATACCCACTTCAGCCTGTCCTTAATCATTATATTTTTCAATTTCCAATTTTCCTCTATTTTCTGTCAATTTGTAAGTTGCAAACAGTCTTCTTTGGTAAGGGGCAGAGCCTTTGGGTGTCTTTTATGAGGAAATACCAAGCAGACTTCCCCGACGCTGTCGAAACCTCTCATCGCTACGACAAATCCCCGCTTTGGAAAGGCATTTGCCGTCTGTACCCACTGGTCTAGGCTAAGGTGCGTTAGCTTGTGGTTAGAGGTGAGTGTGGCTTCTGGGAGGAAGACTGGACTGGTCTCAGACCTTTCTCTGCGTGGGTGCCTCACCCCATTCCGGTGGAGCTTCGTCACCTAAGATTTCAGGACTATTTGTCCACAGCAGCTGCAGGTGCGTCTATCCCTGCCTTTACCGGTCTGTCCCAATTGATCTTGGATCATATCCATGGGTGAGGGGATTTATACGTCAGATTATGCAGATAGGTACCTCTGGACGAGGAGCCCCACTGGGCATTTTATAGTTAGTTCAGCGTGGACCATCATCAGATCGTCCAGCGGCAGACGGTGGTGGGCTAGGTGGGTTTGGCACCCTGCTGCTCCTCCTAAGATTCTGTTTTCGCTTGGAAAGTGTTGCTCCGTGCAATACCTCTTGATGTCAGTCTGCAACGCAGGGGCGTCCATCTAGCCTTGAAGTGTGAATGCTGTTCTGGTGGCATGGGCATGAATGCTGAGGATCTTAACCATCTGTTCGTGTCTGGGGAGCTGGCAAAGGCGGTTTGGAGTCATTTCAGCAATATCTTCGGAATCACGATCGTCGATGGGCGGTCTGTAGTGAGTAGAGCGGGGCAATGGTGAAGAGACGCCACATTGGGTGATTGTTTATCGTCCCTTAGAGGCATCTCCCTGAGTCTTATCTTCTGGGAGATATGGATTGAAAGGAATGCCCGCCGCTTCGATAACAGTTGTGGGTGCCCCGAAAAAGTCATCCACAGGATCCAGGGGTGGATGAGAGCCCTCTCCCCTCACTTAAGCCCGGTAAAGGAAGATAGATTGAATTCTCAGTTAGCGTTCCAGATTCTTTAGGTTTCGCCTGTGCCCCCAAAGAAGAGGATGTGCGTATCTTGAAATGGATTAGACCTCCTACAGGCTGGGTCAAGGTGAACGTGGATGGGTCCACTATGAATAATCCTGGTCTGTTGGGTGGTGGTGGCTTGTGCCGCGATGCAGAGGTTTTGTGTTTACCTTCTCTTTTGGGTACGGGCATGGGTCAAATGTTCGAGCAGAAGTCAAGGCTTTGGAGGAGGGCTTAGCGTTGTGTATCGAGAGAGGCATTTCCAAAATCCAGTTGGAAAGCGACTCCAAGGCTGTTGTAGTCGCCTTATCTGGAGAGCGCCCCTCAAGCTGGGCCTTTTAGTACTGGTGGGCGAGGATTTCTAACCAGCTAGGCTAGGTTGAGGCGTCGATCCGCTTTGTGCCGATGGAGATGAATGGTGTGGCCAATGGTTTAGCACAGCTTGGGAGTGAGTCTCAAAGGCATAGGGTGTTTTATTCGGTTAGGGACCTTCCCAACGAAATCCGTGGGAACCTATTCATCGACAAAGTGGGTCTGCGGACTCTGTCGAAAAAATGATGAGCGTCTTGGGTTGGGTTGGGTGTTTATGATGCTTATGATAGGTGATCGGCTTCTTCTTTTTGTGATGCCTGGTCGCCCGAATGTGTATTCGGCCTTTTGTGAATAAAATTCTCCAGTTTTTAAAAGAAAAAAGAAAAAAAAAAGTTTAGATTCACAAATCTCAACAATTATTATCACTCACAAATAAACTGTAAGAACATATATCATCGTGTTTTGCGAGCTGTCGTGATCACCAATGGGTACCAATGAGAAACTACGACACAGGAATTCCCTATACCTACTATCCGCATTCTTTCTAATTTTGAATGGGAATTGGTTGTGTTGAAGTGGGATTTAGTGGTGATCCTCTAGCCAACGCAACAAGCAACGACTGGTTGGTTCTTTGTGGACACCATTATGGACGTGTTTTATATAAGTCATCCATCCAGATTTCTTATTCATTTTAGAGAATAATACCAAAGATGAGGCAGATCCATATCTCAGGTGGACCAAGCCACAAGAAACAGTGGCAGTTGAACACTCAACGTTGTAAACTTTATAGGGCTCAACATGATGTTTATTTGCCATTCAACCTCTTGATTAGGTCACACGGACCTGGATGAAGGGAAAACACAAATATCAGCTTGATTCAAAACTTTTGTGGCCCCAAGCTTTCTGGTAAAAATCTCTTTTTATAATAGTTTCTTAAAATAAAGAGGTAGATCCGCATGTAACTAGTATTCGAAAGATATAGAATCGTTCTCCACTTTCTGCAAATTGGAAAACTAAATCAACATCAAGTCAAGGAAATCAGAAAATACACCCAATTATCTCTTCCAAATTGATTGCGTGTGAAACTTCTTAGGGCCCACTATAAATAATTTATGTGTTAGATCCACGTTGTCCATCAAAGTTCCAATCATTCTAGAGCATGAGTAAAAAAAATAACACAAATCCCAAAGCTCAATTGGACCATGCCACTAAAAGCAATGGGGACTGAACAAAATATCTTTTAAACCTTCATAGGGCCTACCGTGAGGTTCTAACCTGTTCATAAGGTCACATAGACTTGGATGAACGTAAAACGCAAATATCAGCATCCTCATATCCTAAGTGGGCGGCACACCAAGAAGCTGTGTTAAGGGTCGAGGTTTTCATGTGCTAAGGGTCGAGGTTGTCATTTGTTAAGAGTTGAGGTTATTGGGGTCAAGGTTGTCATGGTCGAGGTTGTCATGTGTTAAGGGTCAAAATTGTTAGGGTTGAGGTTGTTATGTGTAGTTAGTGGGGCTTTGGACACCGTCTACAGGGCCGACCATAGTTATGTGTCAAATCCACAACGTCTATGGCCACCGTTATTATTTGTCTAGTTTTATGAGTCTTAGATCCGTTTCATTTTTTTCTCATGTCCTAACATGTGCTTGCAAAATGGATGAGCGGGGTGGATTTCTCACAAATCGCAGTGGGCCCCGCCTATGTTCTTAGCAAAGTTCTTGCGGAAGACTTTCCTACGAGATTCGCATCCGCGGGAGGGAGAGGAACCAGATTGCGTCCTAGGTGGGGCCCACCATGATGTTTGTGAGAAATCCACCCCATCCAGATGTTTTGCAAGTTCATTTTAGGATATGGGACAAAAAATGAGACGGATCCAAGACTTAAGTGGACCACATAAGAAGAAAATAGATCATACTGAACGGAACTGTTATATGTTATCAGATTTTGTGGGCCACATAGAGATCGTGTCAGTGTAAGGTTATCATGATCCCATATAACTAGAGGGCTATAGAAAAAATGAATGGATTGGATCTGCTTTCCAATGGGCCTAATGACAACTCCTATCTATGTTACCATGGGATTTGAGGCTGCATGGCTTCTTCTTCACACAAATTCCATACCAAATTCCATACCGTTGCCAAAGCAGTGGCAGTTTGGTCCAAAGGAAAATGAAAAAGGTGATAGAGGACTATGAAGGGGAATTTTGTAATTCACTGGACATGTGGGGAATTATGCCTTATTACAATGCTAGTACCACCAAAATCCCAACTCATGGGTCACTTGATGAGAAAAAGGGAGCGGAATAGGTGCACCCCAGCCTCACCCAAGACCTTGCAGCCCTTGCCGTAGGGCCCACCTTAATGTATGTATTTTATATCCATGCCGTCCATTCTGATTTTCTAGATCATTTTGGTGCACGAGCCTGAAAATGAAGCAGATCCAATTCTCAGGTGGACCATACCATAAGAAACAGTACTTGTGATGCCCATTTGGATCAAGCTGATATTTTTCTCCCTTCATCCAGGTCTACCTGACCTTATCAACAGGTTGGAAGGCAAATAAGCCTTACAATGGAGCATAAGTTTTTAATGGAAGGGCTTTCAATCACCACAATTTATTATAGCATGGTCTACCTGAGATTTGGATCTTCTTCTTTTTGGGCTCGAGCCCCAAAATGATATAAAAAAAGTAAATGGACGGCATGGATATAGATTGCATATATTAAGGGGCCCATAGTAAGGGCAGCACCATCTTGGGCCAGGCCGGGGCTGCACCAAATCTCTATGGGAAGGTAAATACTTAACGACCCTAAATTTTTGGTACACCAACCCTTAGTTCTTTAGTTAAATAGGTAAAGAATTTAATTTTCTGATTAATAAACAAATAAGCCACTTAGTTGCTTTGCGAAGACTCTCTTTGCTATAGGATATGTCAAGGGATTGACACTAGTCTCCATGTGAAAACGAATCTTTTTGCATTTTTCTAGATAATTTAAAATTTAAAATTTGAAAAGAGAGAAAAAAGAGGAGAGGAGGAGAGAGAGAGAGAGAAGGCACACAAGGTTAGTAGTTTATTTTTTTTTATAATCATAGTATTTATTCGTGGTGCCATATGGTGGATAGTGCATATTAATTGAGGAATCATCCTGTGCACATCGATAATTATGTGTGTATGTTTGAGCACAAAAAGCACAAAATATAAATCAAACCAAAACACAAAAACACCACAGATCGTGTTTCCTTCTTGCTTTTGGCATGTGAATGTGTGTCAGGCCCACTATAATGCGCGGGGTCTGATCCACATGGTCTACTTGATTCATGGGGACGATATAAGGTGAAACTCCAAATATCAGTCAGATCAGGTATTCGGGTGGGCTGTATCACATGAAACTATAAATCCTGATTTTCTACAATTGAAAATCAAGTGAAAAAAAAAATTTGAATTCAAGGCCACCGTGGCTTCTAATGAAGCTGATATTTATTATGACCTTTCAATTTTGAAATGGTACACCAATGATCAGGTCAAATTTCATCTAGACCCTTTGTTGGGCCCTAGATGAAATTATTTAGTTTTCAATGGTAGATGTAATTTCAGCTTTTTTGGCCTAGCTGAGTCATGGATCCAGCTTATTTTTGGACTCAAGTCCTAACATGAAGGTGGTAAACTGGTGAACGAAATGGATCTAGCTCACATGAATCATGTGTGGGACATCAAAGAAATTTTTATAAAGATAAAAGACTTTATGACATCCAAACCATTTTTAATAAGGTTTCGGATCGATAATTGATATGGATTCGTGCGTCATCTCAATGTGTGTGAAAGATCCATGCCATTCATTCATCTCTTCAAACCTTATATATCTTAGGGCTAAAAAATCATCCTGAACCAAAATTCAGGTGGACCACAGCTTACAGAATAACGAAAAATGAGCATCCTCTATCAAGCTTCATGCAATCCATATATGTCTTGTATCAATGAGATATTTGGGCCCAATGGATAGACCTTATATATATATATATATATATATATATATATATATATATATATATATATATATATATATATATATATATATATATATATTCCTCTTTTTATGACATTTGGGCCATGGGCCGAGGGCCGAGCATGATGTATATGTTATATCTAGTCCATCCAATGTGTTTGGAGGCCATTTAAAGCCTGTGATGAAATCTTGTGACATATATGAGATATGTATGTCAAGTAAAATACTGGGGCCGTAAGTTGGGTTCTTTTGGTTATAGTGGACCCCACATATCTCGTTCATGGCTAAGATTTTTGCCCAACGGCCACCGGGAGTGTAATAATCATAAGAACGGACAAAATGTTACTAATGTAGTGCTCTAAGCTGCAATGGGACATTTAGACATCCCAAGCTATTGATCTAGACAATTAATAATGTAGAACGCATATTTCATGGGCAACCTTGAGAATATCAACAGTCACCTCATAAATATTAACCATATGACCAATCGCTTTTAAATATTGACAGTCAGGATCATTTACACAAAAATAAGTACAGTCAACAATTCGATCCATCTACTTGTTAGGGGCCATCACGGATTGCTTTTGATTCTAAAAAGACACTTTGTTCAGGCAATCTTACAATGTCATCCATGGCTTGGAGAAACGATGACTATAGAAAATAAGGACAAATTAAGGATGGATTAGATCATCCTATCATTGCTTTTTTTTTTTTTTTTTTATAGTAGCCAATGAAATGTATTATGAACTTAATGACAAATCAGATCAATTGATTGGGCTGTCCAAGTGGGCTGATGTAACTAGTAGCACTTTAACTTGTAATGCCTTGAAAGCACTGGAACATTTCTCAACAATAAATGAGAATATTACAAAATGATCCAGGTCTACCTGACCATATCAACAGGTTGGAAGGCAAATAAGCCTTACAATGGAGCATAAGTTTTTAATGGAAGGGCGTTCAATCACCACAATTTATTATAGCATGGTCTACCTGAGATTTGGATCTTCTTCTTTTTGGGCTCGAGCCCCAAAATGATATAAAAAAAAGTAAATGGACGGCATGGATATAGATTGCATATATTAAGGGGCCCATAGTAAGGGCAGCACCATCTTGGGCCAGGCCGGGGCTGCACCAAATCTTTATGGGAAGGTAAATACTTAACGACCCTAAATTTTTGGTACACCAACCCTTAGTTCTTTAGTTAAATAGGTTAAGAATTTAATTTTCTGATTAATAAACAAATAAGCCGTTTAGTTGCTTTGCGAAGACTCTCTTTGCTATAGGATATGTCAAGGGATTGACACTAGTCTCCATGTGAAAACGAATATTTTTGCTTTTTTATAGATAATTTAAAATTTAAAATTTGAAAAGAGAGAAAAAAGAGGAGAGGAGGAGAGAGAGAGAAGGCACACAAGGTTAGTAGTTTATTTTTTTTTATAATCATAGTATTTATTCGTGGTGCCATATGGTGGATAGTGCATATTAATTGAGGAATCATCCTGTGCACATCGATAATTATGTGTGTATGTTTGAGCACAAAAAGCACAAAATATAAATCAAACCAAAACACAAAAACACCACAGACGTGTTTCCTTCTTGCTTTTGGCATGTGAATTTGTGTCAGGCCCACTATAATGCGCGGGGTCTGATCCACATGGTCTACTTGATTCATGGGGACGATATAAGGTGAAACTCCAAATATCAGTCAGATCAAGTATTCGGGTGGGCTGTATCACATGAAACTATAAATCCTGATTTTCTACAATTGAAAATCAAGTGAAAAAAAAAAATTGAATTCAAGGCCACCGTGGCTTCTAATGAAGCTGATATTTATTATGACCTTTCAATTTTGAAATGGTACACCAATGATCAGGTCAAATTTCATCTAGACCCTTTGTTGGGCCCTAGATGAAATTATTTAGTTTTCAATGGTAGATGTAATTTCAGCTTTTTTGGCCTAGCTGATCATGGATCCAGCTTATTTTTGGACTCAAGTCCTAAAACGAAGGTGGTAAACTGGTGAACGAAATGGATCTAGCTCACATGAATCATGAGTGGGACGTCAAAGAAATTTTTATAAAGATAAAAGACTTTATGACATCCAAACCATTTTTAATAAGGTTTCTGATCGATAATTGATATGGATTCGTAAGTCATCTCAATGTGTGTGAAAGATCCATGCCATTCATTCATCTCTTCAAACCTTATATATCTTAGGGCTAAAAAATCATCCTGAACCAAAATTCAGGTGGACCACAGCTTACATAATAATGAAAAATGAGCATCCTCTATCAAGCTTCATGCAATCCATATGCCTTGTATCAATGAGATATTTGGGCCCAATGGATAAACCTTATATATATATATATATATATATATATATATATATATATATATATATATATATATATATATTCCTCTTTTTATGACATTTGGGCCGTGGGCCGAGGGCCGAGCATGATGTATATGTTATATCTAGTCCATCCAATGTGTTTGGAGGCCATTTAAAGCCTGTGATGAAATCTTGTGACATATATGAGATATGTATGTCAAGTAAAATAGTGGGGCCGTAAGTTGGGTTCTTTTGGTTATAGTGGACCCCACATATCTCGCTCATGGCCAAGATTTTTGCCCAACAACCACCGGGAGTGTAATAATCATAAGAACGGACAAAATGTTACCAATGTAGTGCTCCAAGCTGCAATGGGACATTTAGACATCCCAAGCTATTGATCTAGACAGTTAATAATGTAGAACGCATATTTCATGGGCTACCTTGAGAATATCAACAGTCACCTCATAAATATTAACCATATGACCAATGGCTTTTAAATATTGACGGTCAGGATCATTTACACAAAAATAAGTACAGTCAACAATTTGATCCATCTACTTGTTAGGGGCCATCACGGATTGCTTCTGATTCTAAAAAGACACTTTGTTCAGGCAATCTTACAATGTCATCCATGGCTTGGAGAAACGATGACTATAGAAAATAAGGACAAATTAAGGATGGATTAGATCATCCTATCATTGCTTTTTTTTTTTTTTTTATAGTAGCCAATGAAATGTATTATGAACTTAATGGACAAATCAGATCAATTGATTGGGCTGTCCAAGTGGGCTGATGTAACTAGTAGCACTTTAACTTGTAATGCCTTGAAAGCACTGGAACATTTCTCAACAATAAATGAGAATATTACAAAATGATCCAGGTCTACCTGACCTTATCAACAGGTTGGAAGGCAAATAAGCCTTACAATGGAGCATAAGTTTTTAATGGAAGGGCATTCAATCACCACAATTTATTATAGCATGGTCTACCTGAGATTTGGATCTTCTTCTTTTTGGGCTCGAGCCCCAAAATGATATTAAAAAAAGTAAATGGACGGCATGGATATAGATTGCATATATTAAGGGGCCCATAGTAAGGGCAGCACCATCTTGGCCCAGGCCGGGGCTGCACCAAATCTTTATGGGAAGGTAAATACTTAACGACCCTAAATTTTTGGTACACCAACCCTTAGTTCTTTAGTTAAATAGGTTAAGAATTTAATTTTCTGATTAATAAACAAATAAGCCGCTTAGTTGCTTTGCGAAGACTCTCTTTGCTGTAGGATATGTCAAGGGATTGACACTAGTCTCCATGTGAAAACGAATCTTTTTGCATTTTTCTAGATAATTTAAAATTTAAAATTTGAAAAGAGAGAAAAAAGATGAGAGGAGGAGAGAGAGAGAAGGCACACAAGGTTAGTAGTTTATTTTTTTTTATAATCATAGTATTTATTCGTGGTGCCATATGGTGGATAGTGCATATTAATTGAGGAATCATCCTGTGCACATCGATAATTATGTGTGTATGTTTGAGCACAAAAAGCACAAAATATAAATCAAACCAAAACACAAAAACACCACAGACGTGTTTCCTTCTTGCTTTTGGCATGTGAATTTGTGTCAGGCCCACTATAATGCGCGGGGTCTGATCCACATGGTCTACTTGATTCATGGGGACGATATAAGGTGAAACTCCAAATATCAGTCAGATCAGGTATTCGGGTGGGCTGTATCACATGAAACTATAAATCCTGATTTTCTACAATTGAAAATCAAGTGAAAAAAAAAAAATTGAATTCAAGGCCACCGTGGCTTCTAATGAAGCTGATATTTATTATGACCTTTCAATTTTGAAATGGTACACCAATGATCAGGTCAAATTTCATCTAGACCCTTTGTTGGGCCCTAGATGAAATTATTTAGTTTTCAATGGTAGATGTAATTTCAGCTTTTTTGGCCTAGCTGATCATGGATCCAGCTTATTTTTGGACTCAAGTCCTAAAACGAAGGTGGTAAACTGGTGAACGAAATGGATCTAGCTCACATGAATCATGTGTGGGACGTCAAAGAAATTTTTATAAAGATAAAAGACTTTATGACATCCAAACCATTTTTAATAAGGTTTCTGATCGATAATTGATATGGATTCGTAAGTCATCTCAATGTGTGTGAAAGATCCATGCCATTCATTCATCTCTTCAAACCTTATATATCTTAGGGCTAAAAAATCATCCTGAACCAAAATTCAGGTGGACCACAGCTTACAGAATAATGAAAAATGAGCATCCTCTATCAAGCTTCATGCAATCCATATGTCTTGTATCAATGAGATATTTGGGCCCAATGGATAAACCTTCTATATATATATATATATATATATATATATATATATATATATATATATATATATATATATATATATATATATATATATATATATATATATATATATATATATATATTCCTCTTTTTATGACATTTGGGCCGTGGGCCGAGGGCCGAGCATGATGTATATGTTATATCTAGTCCATCCAATGTGTTTGGAGGCCATTTAAAGCCTGTGATGAAATCTTGTGACATATATGAGACATGTATGTCAAGTAAAATAGTGGGGCCGTAAGTTGGGTTCTTTTGGTTATAGTGGACCCCACATATCTCGTTCATGGCCAAGATTTTTGCCCAACGGCCACCGGGAGTGTAATAATCATAAGAACGGACAAAATGTTACATAGTTTCCTTAAGTGGACCCAATACGTAAAGAAGAAAAAAATGAGAAAGCAAAACAATCCACGTTGGAAAGGTTCCAACGCTGGAAGTCTTTTATTACCTTGGAGCTTGGGATTGTGGACCTTAACTTGACATATGTGTCTGATCCATACCATCCACCTGAATGGTTACCGACTATTAGGGTCCGAACTAAGAAATGAACTCAGTCCAAGGATCAGGTGGGACATACTTGTTGATTCAATTTGTACCATTAATACTCATGAGATAAAAGACAAAACAAAAGAAAATTTTGAAAATATCCTTTTGCCCTTATTTTCTCAAAATGACATTTGTGCCAAAAATACCTTTTAAGTATGCTTTTAATCTTATTTACACTTACGCCATCCCAACTTTATAATCATGGTTTTCAAACTATTTACACTCATATTTAGTGTCATAAACTAAATTATATTTTAAATAATAATACTTGGGTTATGTTTAAACTAGATGAAAGTTTAGTCATTTTATGTACCCAATATAACCTTCACATACACGCCGACTATTTATATGTTGTAGGAACCTCACTTTGTATTGGTCATAAAAGTATCAAATACGTGTTTTTGTTGAGACATGTGAATGAATCCTAATATGTTTCCTCTCCATTTCAGTTAAGATTGCTTGTGTATTACCAGGTTGTGATGATTGTTGGTTGATTATGAGATATATGTCTGAACTTTGTTATACATTGGTCTGAAATACATGAACATTAATTAATTGTTTATTATGTATATTTATCTTAGAAATGAAAAAAGAAAAAGCAAAGATTATCACTCATGGAGAGACGAGCTTAAGATACATTGATTACCTCTCATGGAGAGACGAGCTTGTATTACATTGATTACTTCTCATATAGAAAAGACGAGAATGCTATGATACATTTGACATTTGCAGTACATGCATAATTGAAATCTATTTGTCTTTAGAGAACTTGAAATCTCCATGTCAATATCACTTTTAAACCACCTAATAAATTAACTTTGAAATCTTAAGCTCGTCCTTTTTGTAGGGCTCCACCCGAATTGCCTGTACTCATTTCTTCCTTTTATATGAAATTAGTTAAAAAAAAAAAAAGAAAAGAAAAGAAAAAAAAACTTTGAAATCTTTTCATCCGATGGTAAACATCTTTAATTGCAAATCCAACCTATTCATTTTATCTACCATCCTTACATGTGACTATTCAAATAATTGAAATTTCCTAACAAACCAAACACCACTCTTAATTACATGCTCACATACATTTTTTCAGGCATTGTGTACCTCGTCCAACTTTGCATGCTTTGTTTTCTATCGTATGACCCACCTAAGCTTTGTCTTACCTTATCCCAACCAATTGTCAACAGCCCATTAGCCCAGCTGGTTGAGTCCCTGTTTGTCAACCAGCATGTCTTAGATTCAAGACATACCAGTAGCACCTTTGGGTGCTTTCGGGCTGGGTCAAGTTCGGGTCGGGTTATGTTCGAGTTTGGGTCAAGTTGTGTTAAATATAATAATAATAATAATAATAATAATAATAATAATAATAAAACCTTATCCCCACTAAACACAATCATAACCTAAGCCACAACAGCAAGGGCTATCCACAGGGCCATCTCCACAGTTACCATTATTGGTTAGATCTCCCTGGCGTTAGTAACCAAGGCTAAGAGAACATGTGCCACAACTTCAGCCTTAGGGATGTACGCATGCTAGGTCACCATCCTCATACAACGTGATTGCGCATCGCGGGGACATGCCTCAACTATACGAAGACCCACATCGATGTGCATCATTTTTAAACTCATGTTGCCATAGCATGAGCAGGCAAAAACGAATAAATTTCTCACAAACATCATGGTCGGCCTCGGCCTCACAGAGCTCCCACCAGGACGGAGTCGGTACTGCTAAGTCTTGTTTCTTTTGCTTGGGTCCTTTCTTGGTGCTGGTTTTTATTTATACTAGGTGTCATGGCTGGCGTTCCCTCTGAAGCACAGATTAACTGCGACCTGGAACCAACCATGTGTGTGGGACTCTCACTGTTGGGGCCACCTCGATGTTTGCATCCGTTCATCTGTTTTTTCAGTTAATTTTAGGATATGGTCCGAGGAATGAAGTTGAAACAAATCTGAGGCGGACGACACCACAGGAAACAATGTTGACTGAACGACCACCATAAAAAAGGTTTAACTCCATCCAACTTTCCGATAAGGTCGCACAGATGAATGAAAAACAAAAATATCAGCTTGATACAAACTTTCGTGAACCACAAAAGTTTTTAATGGTCAATGTCCTTGTTTCCTATAGTGTGGTCCCCCTGATATTTGTCTCTGCTACATTTTTTAGGACTATGCCCTCAAACAAGTTGAAAAATGGATGGACGGATCCAGGTGGGCCCCACGTAAGGGGCCCACCCACGCCGGTGGTTAAGGGATCGCAGCTAATCAGCATTCTTTTACTTTCTTTTTTTTTTTTTTTTTTCCGTGTTTCACGGGAAGTTGGGTTTTGTGTGGTTTTAGTCTTCTAATGTTGTGTGGTGACGCGTCATTCTACCATAAAAGCAAACTACGTTGATTTTCAGGATATATATATATATATATATATATATATATAAGAATATTTTAGGTCTTAGGGCCAGTGATGTTTAATATGTGAAGTCCTACCAAATCTGTTAAAAAGACAATCCTACCCTACAATCCTACCCTACAGTTTTATGGAAAAAGGCTTTTAGCTTCAGTTTAAAACAGTGGCTAAAAAGTTGAATAAAGGAGGTTAAAACCTTTAACCTTAGTTTTGCTTGTAGGCTAGCCTCCATTACTATAACCAGGCCTAATAGTCCCGTGGTTAAGGCTTTAGCCTTAGTTTTGAAGACTGAGGCTAAAAAACCTTTTATAAACTGAGACTAAATCCAAATTTTAGCCTCAGTTGCCCCCAATTGAGGTTAAATCTATTTTTTAGCTTCGGTTCTCAACAACTGAGGTTAAAGCTTTTAGCTACAGGAGTTGTAGCCTCAGTTTCAGTAACTGAGGCAAAACTGAGGCTAAAGATGAATTTAGCCTCTTTTGGCATCAATCGAGGCTAAATTTCATTTTTAACATTGGTTCTTGACAATCGAGGCTAAATATAGTTTTTCGCCTCAATTGATGCTAACAGAGACTAAATTAATCTTTAGCCTCGGCTTCTATCAACCAAAGCTAACAATATATTTTAGCCTCAGTTATAAATTGTGGCTAAAAATGTTAATTTTTTAAATATTTGTTTAAATAAAAGTACAATACAGTTAACCGTCTATTGATGCTAATAGGTGCATGTTTCACCTATTTAACATTCATCAAAATATGAAATAATAATAAAAACACAATACTAACAAACTAGTTAAACATCTATTAAAAGTTTTCAAAACAAACTACAAATGCACCACATTAAACTGTCACACAGCATTAGCTTGTAGACATAAGACTACTACAAGGAAACACACTCATTGCATAGGTTCCACAAATAATAGAAAGCAGCAATTTCAGCAGCCTGCATACCGTTAACCTGTCTGATTTCCTGCCACAACAAAGAAAAGAAGGAAAGGGTATCAATTCCTCAAAATCTTATATGAGAAAAACCAATGCCTGATAATTATCACATATTCATAAACATGAATTAAGCGAGTGATTTTCTACAATAAGCAACGGTAGAATACATCGACAGCTAAAGTTTAGTTTCCTACGTTTGAAGCCAATGACAGGTCACACGGGATGGTTATGAGGTTGGGAAAGCATATTTCAGCAAGGGTCCAATTCAACCAGGAGAAATTTATGGCGTGTGAGCCATCAATCATGGGGCCTATCATACAAACTGATATGATTTGATCAGGTCCTAAATAATCGATGAATTCTCCCCATTTTACCGGAATGATCATGGAAGAGTCACCTTTTAGCGCAAGCAAAGATGTCAAGAAAAATGAAAAATAAAAAAGAAAAAAGAAAAAGGATACAACTTTAAAGTTGATTTGGGAACTTTAAGATTTGGGAACTCATCCTAGGTTGCTGAATTGGCAACCAACCCGCTCGTCAACACCAGGTATGTGGGCCAGGACCGAGCTTCCCATGGAGATTGCTGACTTGTGCGAGGGTATACATGGGTCCTACATGGGACAAAATGATGAATGGGTTTGATTTTATGGTACCCTTTCTATAAAGCTTCTTGGTGGTTCCTTTTCTATCTTCAGTTATTGGAATAATTCTTTTCTCCAAGATGTTCGCTCCAAATACATCCCCAACTTATTACAATAAGATATGTCAGGACTCTAGTCATTGGATTTTGGCCTTCTCCAATGACCCAATTGGTTTATTTGATAAGGTTATCCTCGAATGCCACCATGCTCAAATCCCGTTCATGTTCAAACATGAATGTAGAAGCCAAATTCTCAGAGGGTTGAGGAAATCCAATTGAGAGCTTCTATCTGTTGTCTTCCACCATACATCGGCTTGTGACCAGCCCTACTTCCGACTGAAAAAAAGGCCTATTTTAAAATTATTTGTAAAATACCCCATATCTGTTTGTATATATGGATACACAGTAGCCTATGTCACGTCCTAGATCTGGTTCCCAATCTACTGCTGATAGCTTCCGCAGAACTCGGTTTCCAGCACTCAGCGTCCATACATCAAGTCCCAAAGGCTGTGTTCCATAAAAAGAACTTAGGAGAAACATTTTCTAACCAAGAATGACAATAAGAACTCCAAGCAATTGAATACAATGCAGATAAAAGGAAAATACAGGGTATCTCAAAAGCATAAAATATAGAAGCGAGGAGCGATGATCCAAGATTGCCACCTACTACACTCTAATCCATCTTGAAAAAAATGAGTAAACCCCCCTAAACTTTCATATAAAGCCTAGTAGAGTGAGTCAGTGCGTGTGTGTGTGTAAATTGTTAACGCATAAAACTTCGTGAAGGTTATGTTGCACGACCGAATAATGAGACAGTGATGCGCAACCTTACAATCAGACAAGTTAGCAGAATAACTGAAAAATAGTGTAGCTTAAGTTTATTGGCCAAGCGTGTTGTGCGGTTGCACACACCAATCACTTACATGACCGCACAAGGTATAAGTCGAGGGAGTATATTGTACCCACGCGCAACATTATTTTGAATTCCATGAGAAAGTCTTTCATACATGCGAATGGCAATAAATACCTCATCAAACTTCTAATTAAAAAAAACTTTTGGAGAATTCAAAACTTTCCTAGAGATCTTATCTGAGTAACTGAAAGGTATCAAGGAAGACTCTTGTACCATCCTTCCTGAGAGTCATGCAATGGTCATAATAGTAATGGAGACACTGAAAGAATTTCACATACGTGAACGTAAAAGTGATGCCATCTCTCATAAGAGTTAGGGTTTCTCTCGGGATCATTTATGAAACAAGATAAGCACGTTGCCATTAAATGTGTTAAGCAAGATTTTAGGGAACTCAAATAACACAAAGTGAGTATGCATATGGTATCTCCAGTTCTGTCATCTAGGAATAACTAGTTCAAAGTTGCAACTACTAGGAATCCCGATAAGATTTTGAGATAAGTACACTAAGGGAAGATTTAAATCGAAATATATATTTCTCTATGCATATGATCTGTGTCTAGTTTAACAGATTACTTCTTTCTAAAATTATTTTTAACCAAGTGGGGGATTATTACGAAAAATGTTATGGTTAAAAATATTTTAAATAAAAAAATAATAGTATATAATATACAAAATGTTTGTAAAAAAGAGTTAATGTTTTCACCCTTAAAATATAGTCTCATATTGAATAGAAGAGAAAAAAAAAACTACTTTATTAATAACATGCTGAATACCTTAATACTTTGCTTGGTGAGATAGAGGACTACTGAGATTTTTGCACTGGAACACACGCGCGCACGTACACAGGCACGAGCTCAGTCTTAAACTCAAACTCAGACTTGCATTCAGACTCTAACTTGAACTTGGTACGAGGGCATGGGCATGTAAGGCAGTGTGGTTATAGAGGCGGAGTGGCGGACTTTATATTTCGCACGTGCACATCGTGTTGCAAATGGGTCGATCCCTCGCGACCTTAGGCGAACCAGCGTGAGGCAAGTGCAAGTCACAAAGCAATAATGGCTAAAGGAGATGGTTTAGGTGACTAGGTTCGGAGTTGAGAAGTGTTGTGGGGAAGAGGTTCGATAGAGACCTCTTTGCCTTATATAGGAGTTCTGGAGCTGTTTAAGAGGCTTGGTGTAATTACTCGTGCAGTAACAGTCCGGACCTTGTAGAAACTGCTACACGTGACTAGCCCAACAGTAAAAAAACGTCTAGCCATTATGTCTAAACGGCTAGCATGTAGCTAGTCTAGCACATGCAAAAATGGTAAGAAATTGTAAAAAACGGCTAGTTTCTCTCCAACATCAAAAAAACATTCCATTGTTTTAAAGACTCTAGACCATAACGCCCAGCTACCCTTACCTATATAAACAGGGCTAGGCTGGTTCATTCCATCATCAAATGCAATCCGTCTGAACCAACAAGCCTAGTTTTTACTTTTCAAGGCAGCAGGTTTATATACGAACTATATACTGCTAGGACCAAAAGGTCCATACGAACCAGACGAGTGCAATACGTCTAGCCCAACAAAACCAATACTCTCTCTCTCTCTCTCTCTCTCTCTCTCTCTCTCTCTCTCTCTCCCATTTGGGTTTTCCTTTTGATTTTTATCTACTAGCAAATTGTGTTTAAAGAGTTCCACCAGTTCTCTTATATTTGCTAAACGTATGACCTCACACAGGCTCGTCGTATCCTGAAAGTTATTCGCCTACAACTTGTCAGTAGTCTTGAGTACCTTGAGAAGGGGCAAATAACGCTTTAAGGACAGTGTGTTTATACCCACTTCAGCCTGTCCTTAATCATTATATTTTTCAATTTCCAATTTTCCTCTATTTTCTGTCAATTTGTAAGTTGCAAACAGTCTTCTTTGGTAAGGGGCAGAGCCTTTGGGTGTCTTTTATGAGGAAATACCAAGCAGACTTCCCCGACGCTGTCGAAACCTCTCATCGCTACGACAAATCCCCGCTTTGGAAAGGCATTTGCCGTCTGTACCCACTGGTCTAGGCTAAGGTGCGTTAGCTTGTGGTTAGAGGTGAGTGTGGCTTCTGGGAGGAAGACTGGACTGGTCTCAGACCTTTCTCTGCGTGGGTGCCTCACCCCATTCCGGTGGAGCTTCGTCACCTAAGATTTCAGGACTATTTGTCCACAGCAGCTGCAGGTGCGTCTATCCCTGCCTTTACCGGTCTGTCCCAATTGATCTTGGATCATATCCATGGGTGAGGGGATTTATACGTCAGATTATGCAGATAGGTACCTCTGGACGAGGAGCCCCACTGGGCATTTTATAGTTAGTTCAGCGTGGACCATCATCAGATCGTCCAGCGGCAGACGGTGGTGGGCTAGGTGGGTTTGGCACCCTGCTGCTCCTCCTAAGATTTGTTTTCGCTTGGAAAGTGTTGCTCCGTGCAATACCTCTTGATGTCAGTCTGCAACGCAGGGGCGTCCATCTAGCCTTGAAGTGTGAATGCTGTTCTGGTGGCATGGGCATGAATGCTGAGGATCTTAACCATCTGTTCGTGTCTGGGGAGCTGGCAAAGGCGGTTTGGAGTCATTTCAGCAATATCTTCGGAATCACGATCGTCGATGGGCGGTCTGTAGTGAGTAGAGCGGGGCAATGGTGAAGAGACGCCACATTGGGTGATTGTTTATCGTCCCTTAGAGGCATCTCCCTGAGTCTTATCTTCTGGGAGATATGGATTGAAAGGAATGCCCGCCGCTTCGATAACAGTTGTGGGTGCCCCGAAAAAGTCATCCACAGGATCCAGGGGTGGATGAGAGCCCTCTCCCCTCACTTAAGCCCGGTAAAGGAAGATAGATTGAATTCTCAGTTAGCGTTCCAGATTCTTTAGGTTTCGCCTGTGCCCCCAAAGAAGAGGATGTGCGTATCTTGAAATGGATTAGACCTCCTACAGGCTGGGTCAAGGTGAACGTGGATGGGTCCACTATGAATAATCCTGGTCTGTTGGGTGGTGGTGGCTTGTGCCGCGATGCAGAGGTTTTGTGTTTACCTTCTCTTTTGGGTACGGGCATGGGTCAAATGTTCGAGCAGAAGTCAAGGCTTTGGAGGAGGGCTTAGCGTTGTGTATCGAGAGAGGCATTTCCAAAATCCAGTTGGAAAGCGACTCCAAGGCTGTTGTAGTCGCCTTATCTGGAGAGCGCCCCTCAAGCTGGGCCTTTTAGTACTGGTGGGCGAGGATTTCTAACCAGCTAGGCTAGGTTGAGGCGTCGATCCGCTTTGTGCCGATGGAGATGAATGGTGTGGCCAATGGTTTAGCACAGCTTGGGAGTGAGTCTCAAAGGCATAGGGTGTTTTATTCGGTTAGGGACCTTCCCAACGAAATCCGTGGGAACCTATTCATCGACAAAGTGGGTCTGCGGACTCTGTCGAAAAAATGATGAGCGTCTTGGGTTGGGTTGGGTGTTTATGATGCTTATGATAGGTGATCGGCTTCTTCTTTTTGTGATGCCTGGTCGCCCGAATGTGTATTCGGCCTTTTGTGAATAAAATTCTCCAGTTTTTAAAAGAAAAAAGAAAAAAAAAGTTTAGATTCACAAATCTCAACAATTATTATCACTCACAAATAAACTGTAAGAACATATATCATCGTGTTTTGCGAGCTGTCGTGATCACCAATGGGTACCAATGAGAAACTACGACACAGGAATTCCCTATACCTACTATCCGCATTCTTTCTAATTTTGAATGGGAATTGGTTGTGTTGAAGTGGGATTTAGTGGTGATCCTCTAGCCAACGCAACAAGCAACGACTGGTTGGTTCTTTGTGGACACCATTATGGACGTGTTTTATATAAGTCATCCATCCAGATTTCTTATTCATTTTAGAGAATAATACCAAAGATGAGGCAGATCCATATCTCAGGTGGACCAAGCCACAAGAAACAGTGGCAGTTGAACACTCAACGTTGTAAACTTTATAGGGCTCAACATGATGTTTATTTGCCATTCAACCTCTTGATTAGGTCACACGGACCTGGATGAAGGGAAAACACAAATATCAGCTTGATTCAAAACTTTTGTGGCCCCAAGCTTTCTGGTAAAAATCTCTTTTTATAATAGTTTCTTAAAATAAAGAGGTAGATCCGCATGTAACTAGTATTCGAAAGATATAGAATCGTTCTCCACTTTCTGCAAATTGGAAAACTAAATCAACATCAAGTCAAGGAAATCAGAAAATACACCCAATTATCTCTTCCAAATTGATTGCGTGTGAAACTTCTTAGGGCCCACTATAAATAATTTATGTGTTAGATCCACGTTGTCCATCAAAGTTCCAATCATTCTAGAGCATGAGTAAAAAAAATAACACAAATCCCAAAGCTCAATTGGACCATGCCACTAAAAGCAATGGGGACTGAACAAAATATCTTTTAAACCTTCATAGGGCCTACCGTGAGGTTCTAACCTGTTCATAAGGTCACATAGACTTGGATGAACGTAAAACGCAAATATCAGCATCCTCATATCCTAAGTGGGCGGCACACCAAGAAGCTGTGTTAAGGGTCGAGGTTTTCATGTGCTAAGGGTCGAGGTTGTCATTTGTTAAGAGTTGAGGTTATTGGGGTCAAGGTTGTCATGGTCGAGGTTGTCATGTGTTAAGGGTCAAAATTGTTAGGGTTGAGGTTGTTATGTGTAGTTAGTGGGGCTTTGGACACCGTCTACAGGGCCGACCATAGTTATGTGTCAAATCCACAACGTCTATGGCCACCGTTATTATTTGTCTAGTTTTATGAGTCTTAGATCCGTTTCATTTTTTTCTCATGTCCTAACATGTGCTTGCAAAATGGATGAGCGGGGTGGATTTCTCACAAATCGCAGTGGGCCCCGCCTATGTTCTTAGCAAAGTTCTTGCGGAAGACTTTCCTACGAGATTCGCATCCGCGGGAGGGAGAGGAACCAGATTGCGTCCTAGGTGGGGCCCACCATGATGTTTGTGAGAAATCCACCCCATCCAGATGTTTTGCAAGTTCATTTTAGGATATGGGACAAAAAATGAGACGGATCCAAGACTAAGTGGACCACATAAGAAGAAAATAGATCATACTGAACGGAACTGTTATATGTTATCAGATTTTGTGGGCCACATAGAGATCGTGTCAGTGTAAGGTTATCATGATCCCATATAACTAGAGGGCTATAGAAAAAATGAATGGATTGGATCTGCTTTCCAATGGGCCTAATGACAACTCCTATCTATGTTACCATGGGATTTGAGGCTGCATGGCTTCTTCTTCACACAAATTCCATACCAAATTCCATACCGTTGCCAAAGCAGTGGCAGTTTGGTCCAAAGGAAAATGAAAAAGGTGATAGAGGACTATGAAGGGGAATTTTGTAATTCACTGGACATGTGGGGAATTATGCCTTATTACAATGCTAGTACCACCAAAATCCCAACTCATGGGTCACTTGATGAGAAAAAGGGAGCGGAATAGGTGCACCCCAGCCTCACCCAAGACCTTGCAGCCCTTGCCGTAGGGCCCACCTTAATGTATGTATTTTATATCCATGCCGTCCATTCTGATTTTCTAGATCATTTTGGTGCACGAGCCTGAAAATGAAGCAGATCCAATTCTCAGGTGGACCATACCATAAGAAACAGTACTGTGATGCCCATTTGGATCAAGCTGATATTTTTCTCCCTTCATCCAGGTCTACCTGACCTTATCAACAGGTTGGAAGGCAAATAAGCCTTACAATGGAGCATAAGTTTTTAATGGAAGGGCTTTCAATCACCACAATTTATTATAGCATGGTCTACCTGAGATTTGGATCTTCTTCTTTTTGGGCTCGAGCCCCAAAATGATATAAAAAAAGTAAATGGACGGCATGGATATAGATTGCATATATTAAGGGGCCCATAGTAAGGGCAGCACCATCTTGGGCCAGGCCGGGGCTGCACCAAATCTCTATGGGAAGGTAAATACTTAACGACCCTAAATTTTTGGTACACCAACCCTTAGTTCTTTAGTTAAATAGGTAAAGAATTTAATTTTCTGATTAATAAACAAATAAGCCACTTAGTTGCTTTGCGAAGACTCTCTTTGCTATAGGATATGTCAAGGGATTGACACTAGTCTCCATGTGAAAACGAATCTTTTTGCATTTTTCTAGATAATTTAAAATTTAAAATTTGAAAAGAGAGAAAAAAGAGGAGAGGAGGAGAGAGAGAGAGAGAAGGCACACAAGGTTAGTAGTTTATTTTTTTTTAATCATAGTATTTATTCGTGGTGCCATATGGTGGATAGTGCATATTAATTGAGGAATCATCCTGTGCACATCGATAATTATGTGTGTATGTTTGAGCACAAAAAGCACAAAATATAAATCAAACCAAAACACAAAAACACCACAGATCGTGTTTCCTTCTTGCTTTTGGCATGTGAATGTGTGTCAGGCCCACTATAATGCGCGGGGTCTGATCCACATGGTCTACTTGATTCATGGGGACGATATAAGGTGAAACTCCAAATATCAGTCAGATCAGGTATTCGGGTGGGCTGTATCACATGAAACTATAAATCCTGATTTTCTACAATTGAAAATCAAGTGAAAAAAAAATTGAATTCAAGGCCACCGTGGCTTCTAATGAAGCTGATATTTATTATGACCTTTCAATTTTGAAATGGTACACCAATGATCAGGTCAAATTTCATCTAGACCCTTTGTTGGGCCCTAGATGAAATTATTTAGTTTTCAATGGTAGATGTAATTTCAGCTTTTTTGGCCTAGCTGAGTCATGGATCCAGCTTATTTTTGGACTCAAGTCCTAACATGAAGGTGGTAAACTGGTGAACGAAATGGATCTAGCTCACATGAATCATGTGTGGGACATCAAAGAAATTTTTATAAAGATAAAAGACTTTATGACATCCAAACCATTTTTAATAAGGTTTCGGATCGATAATTGATATGGATTCGTGCGTCATCTCAATGTGTGTGAAAGATCCATGCCATTCATTCATCTCTTCAAACCTTATATATCTTAGGGCTAAAAAATCATCCTGAACCAAAATTCAGGTGGACCACAGCTTACAGAATAACGAAAAATGAGCATCCTCTATCAAGCTTCATGCAATCCATATATGTCTTGTATCAATGAGATATTTGGGCCCAATGGATAGACCTTATATATATATATATATATATATATATATATTATTATATATATATATATATATATATATATATATATATTATTCCTCTTTTTATGACATTTGGGCCATGGGCCGAGGGCCGAGCATGATGTATATGTTATATCTAGTCCATCCAATGTGTTTGGAGGCCATTTAAAGCCTGTGATGAAATCTTGTGACATATATGAGATATGTATGTCAAGTAAAATACTGGGGCCGTAAGTTGGGTTCTTTTGGTTATAGTGGACCCCACATATCTCGTTCATGGCTAAGATTTTTGCCCAACGGCCACCGGGAGTGTAATAATCATAAGAACGGACAAAATGTTACTAATGTAGTGCTCTAAGCTGCAATGGGACATTTAGACATCCCAAGCTATTGATCTAGACAATTAATAATGTAGAACGCATATTTCATGGGCAACCTTGAGAATATCAACAGTCACCTCATAAATATTAACCATATGACCAATCGCTTTTAAATATTGACAGTCAGGATCATTTACACAAAAATAAGTACAGTCAACAATTCGATCCATCTACTTGTTAGGGGCCATCACGGATTGCTTTTGATTCTAAAAAGACACTTTGTTCAGGCAATCTTACAATGTCATCCATGGCTTGGAGAAACGATGACTATAGAAAATAAGGACAAATTAAGGATGGATTAGATCATCCTATCATTGCTTTTTTTTTTTTTTTTTATAGTAGCCAATGAAATGTATTATGAACTTAATGACAAATCAGATCAATTGATTGGGCTGTCCAAGTGGGCTGATGTAACTAGTAGCACTTTAACTTGTAATGCCTTGAAAGCACTGGAACATTTCTCAACAATAAATGAGAATATTACAAAATGATCCAGGTCTACCTGACCATATCAACAGGTTGGAAGGCAAATAAGCCTTACAATGGAGCATAAGTTTTTAATGGAAGGGCGTTCAATCACCACAATTTATTATAGCATGGTCTACCTGAGATTTGGATCTTCTTCTTTTTGGGCTCGAGCCCCAAAATGATATAAAAAAAAGTAAATGGACGGCATGGATATAGATTGCATATATTAAGGGGCCCATAGTAAGGGCAGCACCATCTTGGGCCAGGCCGGGGCTGCACCAAATCTTTATGGGAAGGTAAATACTTAACGACCCTAAATTTTTGGTACACCAACCCTTAGTTCTTTAGTTAAATAGGTTAAGAATTTAATTTTCTGATTAATAAACAAATAAGCCGTTTAGTTGCTTTGCGAAGACTCTCTTTGCTATAGGATATGTCAAGGGATTGACACTAGTCTCCATGTGAAAACGAATATTTTTGCTTTTTTATAGATAATTTAAAATTTAAAATTTGAAAAGAGAGAAAAAAGAGGAGAGGAGGAGAGAGAGAGAAGGCACACAAGGTTAGTAGTTTATTTTTTTTTATAATCATAGTATTTATTCGTGGTGCCATATGGTGGATAGTGCATATTAATTGAGGAATCATCCTGTGCACATCGATAATTATGTGTGTATGTTTGAGCACAAAAGCACAAAATATAAATCAAACCAAAACACAAAAACACCACAGACGTGTTTCCTTCTTGCTTTTGGCATGTGAATTTGTGTCAGGCCCACTATAATGCGCGGGGTCTGATCCACATGGTCTACTTGATTCATGGGGACGATATAAGGTGAAACTCCAAATATCAGTCAGATCAAGTATTCGGGTGGGCTGTATCACATGAAACTATAAATCCTGATTTTCTACAATTGAAAATCAAGTGAAAAAAAAAAATTGAATTCAAGGCCACCGTGGCTTCTAATGAAGCTGATATTTATTATGACCTTTCAATTTTGAAATGGTACACCAATGATCAGGTCAAATTTCATCTAGACCCTTTGTTGGGCCCTAGATGAAATTATTTAGTTTTCAATGGTAGATGTAATTTCAGCTTTTTTGGCCTAGCTGATCATGGATCCAGCTTATTTTTGGACTCAAGTCCTAAAACGAAGGTGGTAAACTGGTGAACGAAATGGATCTAGCTCACATGAATCATGAGTGGGACGTCAAAGAAATTTTTATAAAGATAAAAGACTTTATGACATCCAAACCATTTTTAATAAGGTTTCTGATCGATAATTGATATGGATTCGTAAGTCATCTCAATGTGTGTGAAAGATCCATGCCATTCATTCATCTCTTCAAACCTTATATATCTTAGGGCTAAAAAATCATCCTGAACCAAAATTCAGGTGGACCACAGCTTACATAATAATGAAAAATGAGCATCCTCTATCAAGCTTCATGCAATCCATATGCCTTGTATCAATGAGATATTTGGGCCCAATGGATAAACCTTATATATATATATATATATATATATATATATATATATATATATATATATATATATTCCTCTTTTTATGACATTTGGGCCGTGGGCCGAGGGCCGAGCATGATGTATATGTTATATCTAGTCCATCCAATGTGTTTGGAGGCCATTTAAAGCCTGTGATGAAATCTTGTGACATATATGAGATATGTATGTCAAGTAAAATAGTGGGGCCGTAAGTTGGGTTCTTTTGGTTATAGTGGACCCCACATATCTCGCTCATGGCCAAGATTTTTGCCCAACAACCACCGGGAGTGTAATAATCATAAGAACGGACAAAATGTTACCAATGTAGTGCTCCAAGCTGCAATGGGACATTTAGACATCCCAAGCTATTGATCTAGACAGTTAATAATGTAGAACGCATATTTCATGGGCTACCTTGAGAATATCAACAGTCACCTCATAAATATTAACCATATGACCAATGGCTTTTAAATATTGACGGTCAGGATCATTTACACAAAAATAAGTACAGTCAACAATTTGATCCATCTACTTGTTAGGGGCCATCACGGATTGCTTCTGATTCTAAAAAGACACTTTGTTCAGGCAATCTTACAATGTCATCCATGGCTTGGAGAAACGATGACTATAGAAAATAAGGACAAATTAAGGATGGATTAGATCATCCTATCATTGCTTTTTTTTTTTTTTTTATAGTAGCCAATGAAATGTATTATGAACTTAATGGACAAATCAGATCAATTGATTGGGCTGTCCAAGTGGGCTGATGTAACTAGTAGCACTTTAACTTGTAATGCCTTGAAAGCACTGGAACATTTCTCAACAATAAATGAGAATATTACAAAATGATCCAGGTCTACCTGACCTTATCAACAGGTTGGAAGGCAAATAAGCCTTACAATGGAGCATAAGTTTTTAATGGAAGGGCATTCAATCACCACAATTTATTATAGCATGGTCTACCTGAGATTTGGATCTTCTTCTTTTGGGCTCGAGCCCCAAAATGATATTAAAAAAAGTAAATGGACGGCATGGATATAGATTGCATATATTAAGGGGCCCATAGTAAGGGCAGCACCATCTTGGCCCAGGCCGGGGCTGCACCAAATCTTTATGGGAAGGTAAATACTTAACGACCCTAAATTTTTGGTACACCAACCCTTAGTTCTTTAGTTAAATAGGTTAAGAATTTAATTTTCTGATTAATAAACAAATAAGCCGCTTAGTTGCTTTGCGAAGACTCTCTTTGCTGTAGGATATGTCAAGGGATTGACACTAGTCTCCATGTGAAAACGAATCTTTTTGCATTTTTCTAGATAATTTAAAATTTAAAATTTGAAAAGAGAGAAAAAAGATGAGAGGAGGAGAGAGAGAGAAGGCACACAAGGTTAGTAGTTTATTTTTTTTATAATCATAGTATTTATTCGTGGTGCCATATGGTGGATAGTGCATATTAATTGAGGAATCATCCTGTGCACATCGATAATTATGTGTGTATGTTTGAGCACAAAAAGCACAAAATATAAATCAAACCAAAACACAAAAACACCACAGACGTGTTTCCTTCTTGCTTTTGGCATGTGAATTTGTGTCAGGCCCACTATAATGCGCGGGGTCTGATCCACATGGTCTACTTGATTCATGGGGACGATATAAGGTGAAACTCCAAATATCAGTCAGATCAGGTATTCGGGTGGGCTGTATCACATGAAACTATAAATCCTGATTTTCTACAATTGAAAATCAAGTGAAAAAAAAAAAATTGAATTCAAGGCCACCGTGGCTTCTAATGAAGCTGATATTTATTATGACCTTTCAATTTTGAAATGGTACACCAATGATCAGGTCAAATTTCATCTAGACCCTTTGTTGGGCCCTAGATGAAATTATTTAGTTTTCAATGGTAGATGTAATTTCAGCTTTTTTGGCCTAGCTGATCATGGATCCAGCTTATTTTTGGACTCAAGTCCTAAAACGAAGGTGGTAAACTGGTGAACGAAATGGATCTAGCTCACATGAATCATGTGTGGGACGTCAAAGAAATTTTTATAAAGATAAAAGACTTTATGACATCCAAACCATTTTTAATAAGGTTTCTGATCGATAATTGATATGGATTCGTAAGTCATCTCAATGTGTGTGAAAGATCCATGCCATTCATTCATCTCTTCAAACCTTATATATCTTAGGGCTAAAAAATCATCCTGAACCAAAATTCAGGTGGACCACAGCTTACAGAATAATGAAAAATGAGCATCCTCTATCAAGCTTCATGCAATCCATATGTCTTGTATCAATGAGATATTTGGGCCCAATGGATAAACCTTCTATATATATATATATATATATATATATATATATATATATATATATATATATATATATATATATATATATATATATATATATATATATATATATATATATCCTCTTTTTATGACATTTGGGCCGTGGGCCGAGGGCCGAGCATGATGTATATGTTATATCTAGTCCATCCAATGTGTTTGGAGGCCATTTAAAGCCTGTGATGAAATCTTGTGACATATATGAGACATGTATGTCAAGTAAAATAGTGGGGCCGTAAGTTGGGTTCTTTTGGTTATAGTGGACCCCACATATCTCGTTCATGGCCAAGATTTTTGCCCAACGGCCACCGGGAGTGTAATAATCATAAGAACGGACAAAATGTTACATAGTTTCCTTAAGTGGACCCAATACGTAAAGAAGAAAAAAATGAGAAAGCAAAACAATCCACGTTGGAAAGGTTCCAACGCTGGAAGTCTTTTATTACCTTGGAGCTTGGGATTGTGGACCTTAACTTGACATATGTGTCTGATCCATACCATCCACCTGAATGGTTACCGACTATTAGGGTCCGAACTAAGAAATGAACTCAGTCCAAGGATCAGGTGGGACATACTTGTTGATTCAATTTGTACCATTAATACTCATGAGATAAAAGACAAAACAAAAGAAAATTTGAAAATATCCTTTTGCCCTTATTTTCTCAAAATGACATTTGTGCCAAAAATACCTTTTAAGTATGCTTTTAATCTTATTTACACTTACGCCATCCCAACTTTATAATCATGGTTTTCAAACTATTTACACTCATATTTAGTGTCATAAACTAAATTATATTTTAAATAATAATACTTGGGTTATGTTTAAACTAGATGAAAGTTTAGTCATTTTATGTACCCAATATAACCTTCACATACACGCCGACTATTTATATGTTGTAGGAACCTCACTTTGTATTGGTCATAAAAGTATCAAATACGTGTTTTGTTGAGACATGTGAATGAATCCTAATATGTTTCCTCTCCATTTCAGTTAAGATTGCTTGTGTATTACCAGGTTGTGATGATTGTTGGTTGATTATGAGATATATGTCTGAACTTTGTTATACATTGGTCTGAAATACATGAACATTAATTAATTGTTTATTATGTATATTTATCTTAGAAATGAAAAAAGAAAAAGCAAAGATTATCACTCATGGAGAGACGAGCTTAAGATACATTGATTACCTCTCATGGAGAGACGAGCTTGTATTACATTGATTACTTCTCATATAGAAAAGACGAGAATGCTATGATACATTTGACATTTGCAGTACATGCATAATTGAAATCTATTTGTCTTTAGAGAACTTGAAATCTCCATGTCAATATCACTTTTAAACCACCTAATAAATTAACTTTGAAATCTTAAGCTCGTCCTTTTTGTAGGGCTCCACCCGAATTGCCTGTACTCATTTCTTCCTTTTATATGAAATTAGTTAAAAAAAAAAAAGAAAAGAAAAGAAAAAAAAACTTTGAAATCTTTTCATCCGATGGTAAACATCTTTAATTGCAAATCCAACCTATTCATTTTATCTACCATCCTTACATGTGACTATTCAAATAATTGAAATTTCCTAACAAACCAAACACCACTCTTAATTACATGCTCACATACATTTTTTCAGGCATTGTGTACCTCGTCCAACTTTGCATGCTTTGTTTTCTATCGTATGACCCACCTAAGCTTTGTCTTACCTTATCCCAACCAATTGTCAACAGCCCATTAGCCCAGCTGGTTGAGTCCCTGTTTGTCAACCAGCATGTCTTAGATTCAAGACATACCAGTAGCACCTTTGGGTGCTTTCGGGCTGGGTCAAGTTCGGGTCGGGTTATGTTCGAGTTTGGGTCAAGTTGTGTTAAATATAATAATAATAATAATAATAATAATAATAATAATAAAACCTTATCCCCACTAAACACAATCATAACCTAAGCCACAACAGCAAGGGCTATCCACAGGGCCATCTCCACAGTTACCATTATTGGTTAGATCTCCCTGGCGTTAGTAACCAAGGCTAAGAGAACATGTGCCACAACTTCAGCCTTAGGGATGTACGCATGCTAGGTCACCATCCTCATACAACGTGATTGCGCATCGCGGGGACATGCCTCAACTATACGAAGACCCACATCGATGTGCATCATTTTTAAACTCATGTTGCCATAGCATGAGCAGGCAAAAACGAATAAATTTCTCACAAACATCATGGTCGGCCTCGGCCTCACAGAGCTCCCACCAGGACGGAGTCGGTACTGCTAAGTCTTGTTTCTTTTGCTTGGGTCCTTTCTTGGTGCTGGTTTTTATTTATACTAGGTGTCATGGCTGGCGTTCCCTCTGAAGCACAGATTAACTGCGACCTGGAACCAACCATGTGTGTGGGACTCTCACTGTTGGGGCCACCTCGATGTTTGCATCCGTTCATCTGTTTTTTCAGTTAATTTTAGGATATGGTCCGAGGAATGAAGTTGAAACAAATCTGAGGCGGACGACACCACAGGAAACAATGTTGACTGAACGACCACCATAAAAAAGGTTTAACTCCATCCAACTTTCCGATAAGGTCGCACAGATGAATGAAAAACAAAAATATCAGCTTGATACAAACTTTCGTGAACCACAAAAGTTTTAATGGTCAATGTCCTTGTTTCCTATAGTGTGGTCCCCCTGATATTTGTCTCTGCTACATTTTTTAGGACTATGCCCTCAAACAAGTTGAAAAATGGATGGACGGATCCAGGTGGGCCCCACGTAAGGGGCCCACCCACGCCGGTGGTTAAGGGATCGCAGCTAATCAGCATTCTTTTACTTTCTTTTTTTTTTTTTTTTTTCCGTGTTTCACGGGAAGTTGGGTTTTGTGTGGTTTTAGTCTTCTAATGTTGTGTGGTGACGCGTCATTCTACCATAAAAGCAAACTACGTTGATTTTCAGGATATATATATATATATATATATATATAAGAATATTTTAGGTCTTAGGGCCAGTGATGTTTAATATGTGAAGTCCTACCAAATCTGTTAAAAAGACAATCCTACCCTACAATCCTACCCTACAGTTTTATGGAAAAAGGCTTTTAGCTTCAGTTTAAAACAGTGGCTAAAAAGTTGAATAAAGGAGGTTAAAACCTTTAACCTTAGTTTTGCTTGTAGGCTAGCCTCCATTACTATAACCAGGCCTAATAGTCCCGTGGTTAAGGCTTTAGCCTTAGTTTTGAAGACTGAGGCTAAAAAACCTTTTATAAACTGAGACTAAATCCAAATTTTAGCCTCAGTTGCCCCCAATTGAGGTTAAATCTATTTTTTAGCTTCGGTTCTCAACAACTGAGGTTAAAGCTTTTAGCTACAGGAGTTGTAGCCTCAGTTTCAGTAACTGAGGCAAAACTGAGGCTAAAGATGAATTTAGCCTCTTTTGGCATCAATCGAGGCTAAATTTCATTTTTAACATTGGTTCTTGACAATCGAGGCTAAATATAGTTTTTCGCCTCAATTGATGCTAACAGAGACTAAATTAATCTTTAGCCTCGGCTTCTATCAACCAAAGCTAACAATATATTTTAGCCTCAGTTATAAATTGTGGCTAAAAATGTTAATTTTTTAAATATTTGTTTAAATAAAAGTACAATACAGTTAACCGTCTATTGATGCTAATAGGTGCATGTTTCACCTATTTAACATTCATCAAAATATGAAATAATAATAAAACACAATACTAACAAACTAGTTAAACATCTATTAAAAGTTTTCAAAACAAACTACAAATGCACCACATTAAACTGTCACACAGCATTAGCTTGTAGACATAAGACTACTACAAGGAAACACACTCATTGCATAGGTTCCACAAATAATAGAAAGCAGCAATTTCAGCAGCCTGCATACCGTTAACCTGTCTGATTTCCTGCCACAACAAAGAAAAGAAGGAAAGGGTATCAATTCCTCAAAATCTTATATGAGAAAAACCAATGCCTGATAATTATCACATATTCATAAACATGAATTAAGCGAGTGATTTTCTACAATAAGCAACGGTAGAATACATCGACAGCTAAAGTTTAGTTTCCTACGTTTGAAGCCAATGACAGGTCACACGGGATGGTTATGAGGTTGGGAAAGCATATTTCAGCAAGGGTCCAATTCAACCAGGAGAAATTTATGGCGTGTGAGCCATCAATCATGGGGCCTATCATACAAACTGATATGATTTGATCAGGTCCTAAATAATCGATGAATTCTCCCCATTTTACCGGAATGATCATGGAAGAGTCACCTTTTAGCGCAAGCAAAGATGTCAAGAAAAATGAAAAATAAAAAGAAAAAAGAAAAAGGATACAACTTTAAAGTTGATTTGGGAACTTTAAGATTTGGGAACTCATCCTAGGTTGCTGAATTGGCAACCAACCCGCTCGTCAACACCAGGTATGTGGGCCAGGACCGAGCTTCCCATGGAGATTGCTGACTTGTGCGAGGGTATACATGGGTCCTACATGGGACAAAATGATGAATGGGTTTGATTTTATGGTACCCTTTCTATAAAGCTTCTTGGTGGTTCCTTTTCTATCTTCAGTTATTGGAATAATTCTTTTCTCCAAGATGTTCGCTCCAAATACATCCCCAACTTATTACAATAAGATATGTCAGGACTCTAGTCATTGGATTTTGGCCTTCTCCAATGACCCAATTGGTTTATTTGATAAGGTTATCCTCGAATGCCACCATGCTCAAATCCCGTTCATGTTCAAACATGAATGTAGAAGCCAAATTCTCAGAGGGTTGAGGAAATCCAATTGAGAGCTTCTATCTGTTGTCTTCCACCATACAA